>OZ023213.1:19800883-19911979 GCA_963995525.1 Escarpia spicata
TGCTTTTATCATTTCTGCCTGTATGTTGTCGCACCCAGGGCTTTTCCCATCTTTTAGACTATTAATGGCCCATTTCACCTGATCTCTTAATGGTTCGAGATCGTCCTCGTCTTGGTCTTCGTTTCCCATATCAGGGGGTCGTTGTTGTCTCCATCTCGTGCATACATATTTTCACAATATTCTTTCCATCTTTTGGCTATGTCTACTGCATCAGTCAGAGTTTTCCCTTTTTTTATCTTTGATGACACCGAGTCTGGGCTGGAATTTATCTGTCATGTTCTTTGTTTCTTTAAACATTTCTTGGTTTCGGTTTTCTGCCACACAGTCCTCTATTTTCTTACACTTGGCTTCTATATACTTTTGTTTGTCCCATTTGCAGAGTTTTTTTTAAATTTGTTCATCTCGTTATACCTTAATCTGATCGATTCCTTGTTTTTGCGTTTCTTAAGCTCTTTCCTTTCTGCTATTTTCTTTAAGGTCTCTATACTGATCCAGGGTTGGTGTTTCCTCTCTCTTTTCCGCAGGTTTTTTTCCGCTTCGTCTCGGAAAATTGTCTTGATAAGATTTGCAATTTCTTCAGGTTCTTTCTCTTCTGTCATTGTCAGTAAAGTTGAAAATCGATTCTTCACGGATACTGTGTATTCGTCTGTCAGATTTTTTACATCATATATCTGTGTTGTTGTCGTTCCTTTTTTCATTTTCAACTTAAGTTTCATCTCTGCCACCAGTAGTTCATGATCAGATCTACAGTCTACTCCTGGTAGTGTTCTTGCACCTCTTATTGCTGATACCCATCTCCTTTGTATCATGATGTAGTCTATCTGATTTCTAGTCTTTCCATCTGGCGATGTGCATGTGTAGATTCTTCTAGGGCGATTTGAGAAATTGGTATTTACGATTGTGAGGTTATTAGCGATGTTATTATAATTACAATGTGTGATAATATATATCGTTTGAAGCAGCCAGCGAATCAAACAATTAATGAGTCCACTGATGGTAAATTTTAATATAAATTATTATTATAAGATGCGTAGTTTGAAAGGAATCGAATGAGAAGAGAAAGAGGCGACTGGACTTCGGCGCCACGGAAGAGATTATATTAAACCAAAAAGGAATTATTATAATATTAGTGTATCAATACGAACAGTATGTCGTGCTTAAATCCTAAAAACAAACAGAGATCACAGATAGTATAGTACGTAATATTCACCGAGTCGTCTGCCACTAATCCTACCTTCGACACATTAGCGCCCATAATTTTACTGTGTGGGTTTGACTTACGTTTCTTCTCTTTCAGCGGTTTGAAGATGTGCGGCCCGTCGTACAAACTCAGCGATTCCAAGTGTGTCAAGGTAAGACAGAATGTAATGCTTAGAGAATACTTTACAAGCCCTGTAAGTACAACAGATATTCAATATAGGAAAATGTAGAAAAATTTGTAGAACTTTGGTGGTGATTATGAATACAAAATGCTGCATACAAGCGTGAAACAATACGGTAAAAAGGACGCAGAAATTAAGGAACAAAAGAATACAGCAGAGCAGAAAAGAGCTATACTAAAATTATTGAAGAACAAAGTAACTTTATGGTTAAGAGAAAAGCTTAAGAATGTGATTGTTACAAATATATTAAATGGAAATCAAATAGAAGTTTTAACCTATTGAGTGAATAAAACAATGATTTGAGTTTTCTCTTTTACATAAACAATAGAAGGATAATAGTTATAATACTAGTGTAGATTATGTATCAGAGATAATTTCATTCTCACTGAGGAGTATATATATATACATATATATATATATACATATATACAGCGTATATATAATTATATATATGATATTTATATATATATTTATGAACAGGAGATTATATACTCATAGAACGAATTGTCTCCTGTTTATAAATTGGTATGTTGAAAACATTCTGTTAGATTAAATATCTCACAACGCTACACAATATTTATACTTTCCAAAGATACACTCTTTAGAGTGCATATATTTAATACATGCGTTAATGAATTTGAGTTATTTAACACTGACTCTATGTTTGTCATTCTGAATGTGTTATTTAACGTTTATTTGTTCAGCGATTGTTTGTTAGAAGACCTTTGTATGATGTCAAATTTGTACGATTTTATTTTTATTTCGAACAAAGTTAATAATAAATGTTTCCGGATTTACGATGACTCATTATTGATGTTGTTGCAAGGACTTGCACAGGTCGTCTGCTCGTGGAATGAAGCACCCGGGATCTGCGGTTCAAGTGGTGAAAAATCCAAGGGTACTGGCAGCGCACCCACCTGCGAACGTCAAGGACGGGATGGCGGCTCAAGCTCCCGTGGGAGGGCTGGGGAAACCAGCGGCCGAAAGCGTCAAGTACTAACCCGTGGCGCCTCTGGTGCACAACACAACATTGACGTCAAGCTACTTCCGGCCTATTTCTTGTGCGACTATCAACTGGTGCATAATGCTGCGTTCTAATGGACTCGCGTATATCGTGAATACGTCTTCGTAACGCCTACTTGACCCAGTTGCATAAATTTACGAGTCGTAAACTCGGACTTCTCGTGAAAGTTTGAGTTCGACAAGTCGTGGTTACGATATACAGGAGCCCACTGGAACACAGCCGAATACAACATTGACATAACGCTACTTCCGGTCTGTTTCTTGTGTGACGTGATGTTGTAAAAATAAAAAAAATTACCTTGTGGTTCTCGTTGTTTGATGTGGAACAAATTAGAGCGGAGTTAATATATAAGTGTATGCAATTATGTTGTTGATGGTTAGTGCGCAACATGATGAATATAATCACAATTTATTTTTTTATTCCTTTCGACAGAGTCTGTTAGAGTTTTTCTGGCAGCAGTTATGAGATACATACAAATATCTAAGGTTAATGTGAATATATCTACTTTATGTATGGGTCTCATTGTACATATCGGAACAATATGACATGTTCTGTTATTATAATTAGTAAACTATACAGATGTTATGTCGTGATATTTATAAAACAAAATAGTAAGCTTCCAGATATGGTCAACGTGTTATACTAGTCACAATACACGCACATGCACACGAACAAACACACACACACACACACGCGCACAAACACACACACACACACACACATAAACAAACACACACACACACACACACACACACACACACACACACACACACACACACACACACACACACACACACACACACACACACACACACACACACACACACACACACACACCTATAAGAGCAGATAGATAGATATATATATAATGTAATAACAATGATACTAAATAATTAATTACTCATCACATAAGTGTGGGGATGGATCGTTGTGTTTGACAGACAACGGGTAGGAGTCTGGGGTGCTATGTTCGTTGACCCGACGCCTTGTCTACATGCCTCGTATCCAGACCGCCCCAATGCCACGAAGACGGACTTTGACGTTTCGCTACGCTCTCTTATGGTGTTTTCTCTTCCTAGCACAGATAGTCGTTGTGATCCGCAAATGTCGCGTGATCTCTTCGATGATGGCAGGAAATTTTACGAATTCGTCGTCACCACAGTCATCGTGGAAACCATCATCGTTGTCGGCATCATTGGCAACAGCCTCGCTTTCGTTGTCTTCTGGAAGGACAATATCAAGACGTCGGCGTCATTTATCTTCCAGAGTCTGGCGCTCGTCGACTCATCCTTTCTGCTGCTCACAATTCCATTCTTCCCGATACCGTCGTTTGTGTATTGCACCAATTGGCTGAGTGGTTACAGTAAGCTATTACCTTACGCATTCGTGCACATACTGCCTCCGGGGTTAATAACTCGGACAGCCTCTATATGGGTAGTCGTACTGGTCGCCGTCAACCGTTACATCTCCGTGTGTTACCCATTTAAGGCGTTGCGGTTGTGCACCGTTTCGGTGCTTCTATTCGCTGTCCTGTCTTAAAATCCACAATGACATTGTACGCAATATGGATAATAGCAAATTGACTGCTCTCACCTTACTAGATCTATCAGCTGCTTTTGATACAATAGATCACGACATTCTTTTACATCACCTTAATATACATTTTGGTATATCTGGAAAGGCTCTGCAGTGGTTGAGTTCATATTTTTCAGACCGACACCAAAGCATTAACATATCTCGCACACTGTCTTGTCCAGAAAATCTTCCATTTGGTGTCTCACAAGGGTCTGTCCTTGGCCCTGTTCTGTTTAGCGTATACGCTACATCTCTTAGTCGAGTCATAACTAATCATAATATAAATCATCACGTGTATGCTGATGACACACGTGTGTATATATCACTTTCACCAACTGATACACATACATCTATATCAACTTTAAATGACTTTCTCACTGACATCTTGCTATGGATGAAAGCAAGTAAATTGAAGCCAAATCCAAATAAAACTGATATAATTATTACTGGCACAAAACAACAACGAAATAAGGTTGTTAACTACTTTCCAGTTAAATTTCTTGGTAATGATACATCACTATTCGATACTGTTCGTAATGTAGGTGTTATCTTTGACAGTGATTTCAGCTTTAAACATTTCTCAAGTATGTAAATCCTGTTTCTACCATATACGTGATTTCCGCCGAATTCGGCGTAATTTGTCTTAATCTACTGCTGAAACAATATCCGTATCTCTAATTAGCAGTCGCCTTGAATACTGCAATTCACTCCTAAACGATATTGCTAAAAAGGACTTAGCTGAATTCCATCGTGTACATAATTCTTTAGCACGTATAGTACTAAAAGCACCTCGTTTCTCAACATCTCTGTCTCTACTTAGACAGTTTCATTGGCTTTCAATTACATATCGAATACAATTCAATACAATATTCGTAATAAAACCCCCACTTGCTGTCAACACTGAATTTAAGGTAATGTTATTTAACTAAATATCGCGTATTTTATTAACTTTATTTTACAATATTACTGAAATATGAATTGTGATCTATCCCCACAGCTGATGAAAACCATAAAGTGGCGCCACCTACCGGAGCTTGTTGTGTGGAATTGATGATTACACGCAAAACGAGTGAATATCTTGTACATTTTAATCGATAAAAGACAGTGTGACAAGTGTATACGTGTAAACTGCAAAAGTATCATTACCTTTGAGTTTGAGTTGGTCTGATGCCAGTGCTGGAACTGCGGTATGTCCCGAAGTGTTTACAGGCAATACAGCCAAACCGGACATCACATAGCTGTAGCTTGTACCGCATCTTGCGCATCTTCGCTTCGCATTCCCGCGACGGACTCTTATATAGCTCAGCCTCAGCGCGTCCAAGGCGTCGATGTTCACCAGAGCATAACAAAATGGCGGGTTGGCTTCAGCAAGCCAGTCATGATTGGTCACACGAACTTCCAGTGTGCTCTGGAAATAAGCCCGAATCTGATGCTATTTTCAGAGCTGCTCTGGATATAGTCAGGGCGTTTTGAGAAACTTCCCAAAAGAAAAATGTGTATAGTTGTAAGTACAAATATGTTATTGACATTCTTACAGGTTTTTAGTCCTTTGGCCGAAGTCCAAGGGGCTATTGCCATCACTCTGCGTCCGACGTCCGCCATTAGCTGCCGTATCTCGGAAACCGTTCAGCAACTTTTTTTCTATAATTTTGCATATACATATCTTAGGGGACTGCCACTATGTGCAAGAAATCTGTATTTGATTGAATCATTCTAAGACCTCCCTAGGGCCTCCAAGGACCCCAAAACTGGTAGAAATGTTACATTTTGCCTATTATTTCAAAAACTATTCTGCAACTTTTTCTCTAATTTTGCATATACATTTTATGTGGTAGTGTCACTGTACAAAAAAATTTGTATTTGATTGAATCATTCTAAGGGCACCTAATGACCCCCCCAAAAGGACCCAAAAACTGGTAAATTGTCACATTTTGCCTATTTTTTCAAAAATTCTTAAGTAATTTTGTTCTCAAATTTTGCATATACATTTCATGTGGTAGTACCACTGTACACCAGAAATCTGTATTTGATTCAATCATTCTAAGGGCACCAAAATTTACTAACTAAATGGTCTACTACAGCAGCAGATCTATCATGCTTCCAGTCCTTTTGTTCAACTAATCCTTTTTCCCGCAACATCTGTCACACCTCACTGTGGCTGGCTGGTGGAAAGTGTGACTAATCTGTAATTGGGCATTGGCAGAGGCTTGAGTAAATAGACAGTGCAATCTAGACCCCTGGACAGTTGTGCTTACATTGTAAGGGGTCACCCTGAAACAACCAAATGTCAACCATTAGAAGAGTTGACATAGTTCCCCAATACACAAGAAATCTGTATTTGATTGAATTATTCTAGTAACATCAGCATATAGTAGAACATACATTGCAAGAAAATGTCTACATCACCATCACTAAGATTGTTGTAAATTTCACCAGCTGCCATGTCATGTCCTTTATAATTATGACTAACAGTGTTCAAAATCATTCAGGTAAGTAGCACATAACAAAGGAGACAAGTTTTCTCCTTGTGGTCACTCTACATCACATGAGAAGAAGGCTGACACAGTCCCCCAAAATGCAAAATGTTTACACTATCTACTGATGTGGTTTTGAGAAGGGCCCTTGAGACTATCCCCTAACAGTACATTTTGTGTATTGTACTAGAAACAGACCACTATTCCCCTTCCCAAAACATCTGTCACATGCGGAGTCTGTGTCTTGTATGGATATATATTTTTATGCAGTTGTTTTATATAAGCAGAAAGTTAATTGAAATTAGTTATTCTTAGGCCACAGAAAAGTAATTCCCGGTTTCTCATCAATGCATGTATTAAAAAATATGTGCCACAACATTTTATTTTCTATTATAATTATTCCTCTAAATGCAAGACGTGGTGCAATAACTGAACAGTAAACGTGTCAAAATTTTACTTCCATCATAACCCTTAATGATCTGTAACTATGATTCACCAAAAAAACATTTGATTAATAATTACCTACAGGGTTGTTTGATTTATGCCGGGGAGAAACTGTTTCTGCCCAGCAGAAACGGCAGCAATAGGAAATACATGCCATTGATAGGCAAACGTGTTCTTTTTATAGAAAACGTCAGTTTCTTTCTGTACTTGTCTACGTATGATAACCATGTGTCCGCCCTGTTCGCAATAAACATCTCATGAATGATAAAAGGAAGATCACTGCCACTTAACTTGTGGATTATTATTATTATAAACTGTTCTGCTACTGCTTGACACTGTCAGAGTGTCTGCTGCTATGTTTGTATATATAGGCTTAATGATCCCAATACACCCATCTGTTGGCACAATGTCAGATAATAGAACTAGGTTAAGCATCTTAACAATAACTATAATTAGTTCTGCGGGGCTGTTTTTAAGTATTCATTTATATCATTATCAATACCACGTGCCTATTTGTTTTTGAGTGTTTTTATTTGCATTAGTATATTATCTTGTGTGAATGGTCTGTTTATGTGTAATGGACCCCAAAAAGAATCCCAAAACTGGAAAATGTTCACATTTGGCATTTTATTCAAAATCGTTCAGTAACTTTTTCTCATTTTTTTCATAGACATTTCATGCGGTAGTGCCACTATACACAATACATCTGTATTTGATTGAATCATTCTAAGGGCACCAAAGGTCCCCTAAAATGCTAAATTTCCTAACTAAAATTAATTGTCTACCTCGGAGTCGCTATATTTATAACTTGTGTATTACACCCAGCTGTGGAGCTAAGATTCTCTGCCTGCTATTGTTTTATGAAAACTGTGACTAATCTGTAATTGGTCACTGGCAGAAGATTGTGTCAACAGACAGCATTAAGCCACTAACCCTGTTAAACTGGACAGTTGCCAGTAGGTTTTAAACTGTGACAAACAGTGAATCTACCTTTTGCTCTCAAATAATCTGTCTTCTTAGTTTTACACATAAAGACATAATCTGGCATAACGTGATAAGTTTTTGTAGCAGCACATTTGTACTTCCAGTGTATCATTGCAACATAACATGCATACTGTGTGCCAAATTTGAATGTCATGCATGTCATATTTCCATGCAATCCATTTGCATATAATGTAAAACTTCAACAGCCGTTTTCTTCATTTTCACTTTTTGATCCCTACCATGTTCAATGCTCCATAACTTTGCCAATTTTTGTAGCAGTCATATTTTTTTAAACCGTGTAAAGCACCCTACCAAACCTTTACGAGGATGTAAGAAAACAATGTTACAATTTGTTCGACTGATCACTCATTTGGTCAGCCGGGGTCAAATATAGACGTATTAGTCCAAAGGACTTCAGGGCCACTTGGCCCATTTTTATGAAATAAGGTTTCTTTCCCTTGTTAAAATGTGATTATCGAAATTGTAATTATAATATGAGTATGGCTACCTACTTCCAGCCACCACTGCGTGAATACTGATCGCATGGAGACCGTGTAGTTTGAACACAGAAGTATAACTGTTGAAACTTGTTTTTCATTGAATTTTTGTTGGCTGCAGAAGTGAAGAAATAAGAAATATTGTATTAATCAGTAACTTGATTGAAGGACGCCAAAATGACACGTGGCTCCATCTGGAGGAAAGATGCGAAAGAGGGTGCCACTCCAGATGTAGCATGCGCTAAAACGGCGAAATGCGGGTGCCTGTGTAGAACGCTCAGCATTTGAAACGCCAGTAATTTAAAAACTTAAAATTTCTGCATACATCCAGCAAATTATTTATAGATGGCATAATTTTCTTTACGATGATATACAACAACGTGAAATTCCGCACCTGGAACTCCACGTACTGCTTTTTGAAATATTGAGCCCCCAAGTTCTCCACACCAGACGAATTTCGAAAATGTCTAAATCTACGAACCATCTCAATGGGCCCACTGGATCACATGCAACATTTTAGCCCAATACATGCAAAACTGACGGGAGATGTTGGGGCACAAACAAACAGAGAACGAACTGTTTTATATTATATATTTACAACAGTAATTGATGCCACCATGGATGTATAAAACTTCAATATATAAGAACAAATTGTAATTCAATATCAAGCCATTTTTTAGATTTCCCATTATCTTTTGTTTTTTCATTATTTCCAGGCTGAAAACTTTGATGGCAGTGGCAACCCAATGTTGGCAATCAAAGGCTGTCGACTTTCAGATTGGGGCGGTAGGTACCAGCGAATGTTTATATGAAGTGGGATAATGAAAACAAAGTAGCTGAAATTTGCATTGTTTGAGTGTTTCAATTTGTAGTTTGCCATAATTGGAAGTTTGTGTTATAAATCAGATATAGATTTCATATTGTATTTAAAATTAAAAAAAAGCTTAAAGTTGTAGAACCAATATATTGTCTGTAGCAATAATGAAGTTGGAACTTCTTTGCTTCCGTTACTAAACAACTGTATTCCAGAACACTGTAAAGTCTGATGCTTTAGGTGAACTTTTTGATATTTTTCACCACATTTTTTTTAATCGAGTGACATCGGTAGAATTTAAATTATAATGGTGGATTTAACAGTCAGAGTTGACATTGGAGATTGCTGTCATGGTGTCACACACTGCCAGAAGGGGGGGGGGGGGGTTTACACATAGCAAAACAAATATAGTATGTCTGTGAGTATGTATCGTGATTAAGGGGACACTTGCTGCGAAATTCAATTTTGGTCAATTTCAATGGCATCTGCCTAAGATTTTAAGGAAATCACCATTGGGGAGTCACAACAAAAATAAAAATTATTTCTAAAAATAGTACTTTCGTTTCCATGGAAATGGTGGCCATATTGTTTTTTGTAAGAATTTGTTAACGTCTTTTTCACATGGAACCCTTGTGATATACTGTTTCAAATAAATCATAGTGATAGTAGATATTATGTGTATCATGTCAGAAGGAAATGTGCGTCACAAAAAAAGGTTTTGTTGAAAAAAATATTTAATTGAATTTTTTAAATAATCAGTCGTGATTCAATATCACAAAATTGTAATTATAAGACATATTAAAATTTCCTTCTGACATGATGCACTGTATGTTTTGCTGTGTGTGTACTTCAAATTTCAGGTGAAAATGTCAAACGGTTTCAGTTGATCTTTCCGTTGAAAGTTATAGAACAGCACAACAACGAAATCATGAGAAAACAGCAAATAAAGATTATATTTCTATTTACTCACTGATTAGTGATTACATGCATTTACAACATTACAGAGCACAAAGTTGCAGAATGAGTATTGCAGTATGCTGCATGTAGCGCCCCCTAGTGGACGATGTAGAAACAACACAGCTTCTGCCAACTATCACATTGTCAGAAGTCTCTAATGCTGTACGATTGACCACCGTCGGGCCTGACAAACACATCATGTCGACATCTGCTTCAGACGATGCGCTTCTCTGCGCTTCTTTTCGACAAAACTGCCTTTCAGCTCCATCAAAGCAAGGCATTTGTCATCCTTCGCCGTTGTCAGCTTCTCAACTGACATGCCACATTCAAATCCCATGGTGATTGTGGTGGCTGTGACGAAGCTCTCCACCCCGACGTTGAACTCGCAGACTGCCATTGCTGCATGAGCATCCAGTCGCACCTTGCCACAGAAATCCATCTTGGAACACTTCCTCCACACGATTGTGTGAACACTCTCGTTGCTATTTTGGGTTTGACCCCTCAAGCACCGACGCAGGAGACTCCCCTCACCGAGATAAGCATACACCGGTCGCACAAACTGGCCGACCTCTGCAACTGCAGCACACATCGCACCTGCAGTGCCCTCAGAGTTTTTGTTGCACATATGCTCTGCCTTCCATGCCTGGTACTCTTCGCTGTCTTTGTTCCTGAGTTCCCACACAGTGGTGCCGCAGTGGCAGTATAGGCTCAGTATTGTATAGTCGATGATAAGGCAGGCGATCAAGTCGATCACACTGCCAATGCCATAGTATAACTGATGTTCTAGTGTCATCCAGGATGCATCATATCAGACATTGATGTCTCTCACAACCTCTGGAGGGATGCAAATTTAGGACCAGGGGCTACCCTTAAAGAATGTTTATTATTATTAGCCTCTTTCTCATTTCTAGGTCGTTCCCTCTCTTCCCTGAGTCAGAGTCAAATGGTGCTAAACCCGGACGTTTCCGAGGCGCACAAACTGCGTGGGTGGTATGACGATGTCGGTCAGACAATGGACTATTCCGAGTTCCAGAGCGACGGAAGTTCGGGAACCGGGGGAGGTGAGGATGGTGTCGTTAGTGAAATGATGTTCACGAAAAACTTGTTTACTCGAATTTTGTTTTGCAAATAAATAAACAATTTATATAGTGATGTTATATTTATGTCAGTTTTGTGTGCTTTGTATTAATAATTTAATGCATGCATATCCACTAACTATGTTTAATCATTTGATTATAAATATTTCAAGATTAATGGTAAATCTTAAAATAGTTAGTTACATTAGTGACATACATGTAACAGGTTGTTAGTTGTAAACAGTTTTTGTCAGATCAGTCTTCAATGTTGTTTTGAAGGCCATTTCAAGAAAGAATAACGTAACGTCAACAAATGTAACTAACATGGTTTCTAAAGAACCAACTGTCTGCATTATTGCTATTTCTTTTGTTAGGTTACGCTACAAACTAGAAAACGTTTGCCGAAGTTAAGAAACAGGATATCGGGCAAGATAAAGCTGACTATTTCATAACGAAAGCAACAATTGCCTTCCTGAAGAAGGAAAACTGCATGTATATGGTAAGCTTTCACAACATTGACATTGTTTTCCTGTGGAATATATCTTCTCTAGATTTTCTCCATGTTTCTTTTTGTCTTAGTGACTTGTAAATAAAATAACAATTCAATTTGACAATTCAGTTTGTTTTATATAGTTTGTTGAAATATCATTAGGGGGTTTAAACGTGAATATACTGTTGTTCTAAAACATCAGGTAGCATGACTAGTGCAGTTTTGCCGTGCTAAATTCTCCACAAAATAGTTGCCTGATTTTAAGTTTTCCAACGAGAAATGTGTTTTATTCCTAGCTGTGTATTAAGAAAAAATGTATTTAATTATTCTTCCAACTTGACGAACATTTCACAAATATTACAATAAAAATGTTCGAGCATTGAATTAGGATTTGGTCGATGATTGTGGTTCCAGGCTTGCCCAGCAAAGGGCTGCAATAAGAATGTGGTTGACTTGGCAAACGGGCTCTTCCGATGTGAGAAATGCAGCAAAGAATACCCTAACTATAAGTGGCGACTGATTCTCTCGGTGGGTACTGAATAGTCTTGCATGTGCAGGTAAATAAGGTCTACTTTGATGTGGAGCAGTTTTGTTATAATTCCCAGGATACACTAAAATTACACTAACGTTTTTTTCACCTGACCTAAGCCAATCAATCAGTGTTTAGTGTTGGTCGGACAGTGTATCCACACGGAAATCGGATCTGGGGTTAATCGGGGCTAATTGGTGTCAGTCTGACATAGTTGGATGTTTACAAACAATATCACAATTTAGATTCTTCTTCACCATTGGTTGATTGGTTTATGTGATTGTGATGTCACGCTGACTTTGAGACATTTTCGAAGTCGACGTGCAAATGTTTTTGCCGCTAGGGTCAGGTCAGTAGCCCCTGATCGAGACCGAAGTAGTCGGTGTAGTGTATACACATTGCAGATGGGGTGAGTCGGGCATACGGACCGACAGAGCCGGTCTGGGTCTCTCTGTCTGGTCTCATCGGATCGGGTCAGGCAAAACGTGCCAGTCTATCCAATACTTTAAATTGCATGTTACCATACCTAGGTGGCCGGACATTATGCCGGACATTTCCTATTTGTCTTGTTGTGTATGATATAATATTTTTAAGAAGATTGCCAGCAAGTATTGCCATGCTTGCTCCTACCAGTTCCTTTTGTCTGTGCAGGCATTTACACAAATAAATGCCTCATATGTGGTGCCATGTACTGAATATATGCTTGTTTCATGTAATTTTAACTTTAAGCCTATTTGCTATGCTGTGCTGCTATTTGTTGTACATCTTTAAATTGGAATTTTTACAATGAATGCCTTTTGGGAAAATATAACTCGCATACGAATGTTGTGGGGATTTGGAGTGCATTTCATAAAAACGTTATGTGGTCTAAATGTGATCTGCCGCTGCTAATTGGGTGTTAAATCACACGGGTACTTTCTGGACAGGAGCCAAAATAAATCATGTTTCATCAATTTTTTTATTTTGGCAGAAACGCATACTTTGTAAACCATCTTTTAAAATCTAGTTTATTATTTTTCAACAAACTATCCAATACAAAAAATACATGCATTAACGAACCTATCAATTAAAAACAATTCAGAATATGATTCAAAATAACCTTGTTACTCAAAATGGTGTATTTTTTAAGTTTGCTTCGAATTTGAAGATATTTCAACAAATGAGTTGTTATTTTAAGGTTATCTGTGGAATCGGAACAGATACAAAAGTCAATTTTGCAACTTAAAGCCCACTTTACAGGTCACAAATGGTTAAATACGATGCACTCTGCTAATAGTTGGATTCGGTTGTTTTGATGCAGATTTTGGTTTGTTTCAGGCGAACTTGGCCGACTTCTCCGAGAACCAATGGGTGACCTTCTTCCAAGAGACTGCGGAGGTCGTACTGGGACGGAGTGCGGATGAAGTGGGACAAATGCAGGAATCGGTGCGTATAATTCAAATTAATGCAGCGGTTGTTAACCTTTTTTTGTTTGCAACCCAGCGGGCAAAATGACGTGGAAAAAAACGTTGTTTCAACGTCACGTCACGTAGCGATGTTGGAAACTAGTTGTATATGAAAGTTGAATCTACGTCATGTTTTGACGTCGTTTCGACGTCAGATCTTCACTTTGGCCCAATATCAGGTTTTGACGTCGTTTCGACGTCACATTTCCACGTTGGCCCAATGTCAGGTTTCAACGTTACATAAATGCCATGTTTCGATGTTGAATCGATGTCGTGTTTCAACGTCGTAGCGATGTTGAAAACTTGTTGAATTTGACAGTTGGGTGGACGTCATGTTTCAACGTCGTAGCGATGTTGAAAACTTGTTGAATTTGAAAGTTGGATCGACGTCATGTTTATACGTTGTTAGAACACGGGTTGAATTTGATAGTTGGTCCAACGTCAGTTTTTCACGTCGTTTCGACATCTGATTTCAACGTCGTAGCGATGTTGAAAACGGGTTGGTTTCACAAGTAGGACAACGGCATATTGTCCATATCGTATGCGCACTTTTTTCGACGTCAATTTCCAAAGTCGTTGCTATGTTGAACACGACGTGGGTTTGATTAACGTCATAATTATAACATGTATATATGTATATATATATATATATATATATACACATATACACACACACTGTATATATATATATATATATATATATATATATATATATATATATATATATATATATATATATATATATACCGTACTCGTTCTATTAAGCGTGAAGTACGCTTAATGAATAATTGAGACATGGAAATATGTCAAATGTTTTGTTCCAATAAGCGCACTGGGGTGTGCACCCATTTTGTTTGGTTCCTGAGTACAGTAAACTCAGTAGACATGACTGGCAAGCGATTTATGCATCTCACATATGAGCAACAGGATACCAGAACACTGTAAAAATGTGATAATTAGGTGGACCTTTCAACGTTGTTTCATCACAGAGCTTTGAATCTAGTGTGATATTGGTAGAAATTAAAACACAATGATGGGTTCAACAGTTAAGGTTGGCATTGAGGTCACTGTCATGGGAATCGGATGCTGCTAAAAGGGGGTGTACGCTAATTAGGGCATGTACGCTTAATAGAACGAACACAGTATATATAATATTGTACGTTATCCCGTCATATAGTTGTGCAAATATGTTATTCAAATAGGAGCCCATTGCTTAAATCAAATTTTAACATAATTAAGAAATGCATGTTTTGAGAACTACGCAATTACAAAATCGGGACCTTCTAATAAAGTAACATCATTTTATTTGACAAGGTACATAAATTCAAATGTCAAAAATCAGCAGAAATTCTGTCAACGACTGTGCATATTCTCAAGCTACTGTGTTGTCTTTTGTCTGCCGCCGCCACCACTTCTGTCTGGCGAGACCTGGAAGGAGAAATTATGAAAATGGATAAAACAGTTGGAAATAATAAAGAAGGCATGCCTGAAACGTGGAATGAACACACTACAATTGATACCAGGCCTGGGGTAATAGTAATATGTAATAGTAACGATTACAATTATTGAAGCAATAGTAATATGTTGAGCAAAAACTCAATGTAATAGAAATTTTGACATATTACTTGTATATTACTATAGAACATTTAACCGAATTGCAACTACATAACAATTCCATTTGATTATTTTGTAAATTCCACTACTTTCTCCAGGTATTATGGTTGCTCCCCCTTGTCAACTTCAGCATAGCCCTGGTGAAGTTTTAGCCTACAGTTTTATGAGCGTTTACATAATAAAAGACATTGATACAGTGTGACTGCTGCATTGGCTAAAGGGATTAAACTGGGATTTCACTGCTTTGAAGCCAGTTCTGCCAAGTGACAAGTTGCCAACTACCCTTTTCAAGTAAGCCTATGGGTTTAGTGACTGTCTCCATGATGCACGTCATTCAGCCTAACTACAATGGGTGTGAAACACATCCTGATGTATTTGTACTTTGTATAACTACAACATTGCAACAATGTAGGCAAGTAATGATCTGGTTTGGGAAGCCGCTACATTCCCCTCAACCCTACAGTACAGAATGCAAATATGTCTTATCGGTTCACACAAGCACTGACACAATAGCAGCCTTAAATGAACAGATAAGATCGAATATTCACATACACCTTGGTATATCGGATGTCTGATTTATATCATAACATAAGTTGCTTTAATCACTTGAATGAGCGACACCAAAGTCTTGTAGCCTTTCTTTTGCTTTGTTCTCGTACGCACATGCGTTTATTACCGGCAACTCTGATCTAGGTCAAGATGGCGTCGGAACCGTGCATCCGTGTATTGAAATGAGCGATAAACCACGCATTTTGTAACAAACCGGAACATTTGTCTCAAAAGTGCGCTAATATTTTATAACGTAACTATGCCTGGGATCACGTGGACTGATAAATGACATAATTATCTCTCTGAGGTATCACATTTAGACAACACATAAAAAGTATTATGATAATTAACGAGGGCTGAAGCAACGCTCAGTCACACCACTCATACCTTGTCAATTTAAAATCGCCAAAAGCACGCAAACTACATGATGACAAAGAATGTTGTTTAGTTCTCTGTCTGTTTTATGTACATTAACAAACAAAACAGTTAACCTAATACAAACGGAATGTAACACTTACTTGCAAATATTTATCGATTACGTAGCAGTAGATTACGCCTCGCACTATGTGACGTCATTCGCAAGGCATGCTGGTATTGCATCAAGCCAACATTAAACAAATACTCAAAATGTGTTTCTACTACATTCCAGATACCTCTAATAACAATTACATGTATCTCTAAATCACTTTTATTCATGGATAATATGTGCACTTTCATGCGATCAATGCCGATATTTTGCCATTTTTTTTATTACTGGAAACGGGTGGACGGGCAAAAAAAGTCAATATATTAGGCCTAGTAAAATGTATTACCTTTGAATGTGCTCCAAGTTATCTGGAGACCATTACAACATATTGCATGACATATTAATATATATATATATATATATATATATATATGTTGGTCAAAGACGAATCTAGACTACAATTTTTTTTAAATTGTTATGTCTGACCGTGGTGACACGTCATGATGCCGATATTTGTGTATTGCATGTATACTCCAATGACTTATTATTTAGTGTACATATGTCATGAATATGTTACATTACGAAGGCAAATTACATGCATAGGACTTGTAACCGATAGATAAGACATATACGTGATACGTCAGATAAATGTCCCGCATACATGCCTGTCAATAAATTATAAGAGTACCTGACATATGCAGCTTCGCATGAGCAGTGGGGCATGAGCATACAGCTGGAGGTACTTGAACCTGAAATTCTCCTGAACTTATTTAAGAACTCGGAAGTTTGCAGTTATATGGATGCCATTCTTCTAGGCAACATATACATGCTTGCACTGACGCTATACATTTTGCGTTAAAGTATAATTACCGCGATGCGTTTCGGTGATGTAGGGCCGTGCGTAAACGGCATCCTCGCCCCTCTTAGTTTATACTATGACGAAAGGTTACAGTTGGTACACTTGCAGTCATTATCCTGATCGGCGACTACTTCAAAATGTCAGATTTCCACGTCCGTACTTCTTTGATGACCATACGTTGTAAAGACATCGGTTTAGGTTGCTGACTTGATTTAAACGTTGTATCAACATCGACGTCAAACCACCCACGTCAATATGACGTCGATGGCAATACGTTGTAAAGACGTTGATTTCATGACATGAATCGAGTTGGTTGGGCTGTCAACTTGATTGCAACGTTGTACGGATGTCACATTTCCACGTCCGTATTTCGTTGATGACCAGACGTTGTACAGACGGGTTAGGTTGTCAACTTAATTTGAACGTTGTATCAACGTCACACCGCCCACGTCATTATAACATCGATGGCAAGACGTTATAAAGACGTTGATTTCATGACATGAATTGTGTTGGTTGGGCTATCAACTTGATTGGAACGTTGTACGGATGTCACATTTCCACGTCCGTATTTCGTTGATGACCAGACGTTGTACAGACGTCGGGTTAGGTTGTCGACTTAATTTGAACGTTGTATCAACGTCACACCACCCACGTCATTATAACGTCGATGGCAAGACGTTATAAAGACGTTGATTTCATGACATGAATCGAGTTGGGTGGGCTGTCAACTTGATTGCAACGTTGTACGGATGTCACATGTCAACGTCCGTATTTCGTTGACGACCAAACGTTGTAATGACGTCGGGTTATGTTGTCGACTTGATATCAACGTATGTCAATGTCATATTTCGATGTTGTTACAACATTGACGATTAGACGTTGTAATGACTTTGTATTTATGGTGTTCGACGTCGCAACGTATATCTAACCACTAATCGACGTCGTAGCAACGTTGTATGCCCACTGGGAACCCACTCTCTGATCCCGGGACTTGCTTGGCGACCCATGCCTTCAAACACTTGTGATAAAATGTTAGAGAAATTATAACAAATTTGGCATAACATAAATAATAAATGAGAAACATTTATAGTACTTGTTGAACCTGGAGGAATCACAAAATCAGCCCCGTTCATTGGTTTATCAACGTGTAAATCAGTGGTGCAGTGGCTAGAGCTTTGGACTCTCGACCGAGAGAACCCGGATTCAAATCCTGTGCTGCCATGTCGAACTTTGGGCAAGTTCGTTCACTCTACGGTGCTCCGGTTCAATCAGCTTTATGAATGAGTACCTGGCTATAGACAGTGATGGATGTTTATGTATGAATAGTCTTCGTGCATTAATTGCAGCGTGGCTGTATGCTTCCCAGATAAGTCGAGATGGTGTTCAATTGAACAGGTCTGCCAGGGAGTAAAGTGTAAAGCGCTTTGAGTCCTGACAACTGGATACTGCGTTACATAAGAACTTACCTTTACTTTTAATTATCTTCCCCAAAATCTTCAAACATGTTTTGCACAGTATATGGCCACATCTATATAAAATAGAAACGTCATTACAACACCCCATACAACTCATTTAGCCAAATTATGTTTGTTGATGAACAGTTTATATATCGCCTAAGTATCAAGTAAAGCCAGAAACGTTTCTTATAATAACTATGGTAACCCAATAGTGGCAGTGTCAAAGAAAACAGTCGGACAGAGCAATTTTGCAGCGACAGTCTTTTGTATCAATAATGACAGGCCCACGAATGTGGAATAACTTTCCAAATGCGGTATTTCTTCTGCACTACCCACCACATATACACGACAAGCGACACTGCTTTCACTTATACAGTATTGGATATTTATTTTATTTTTTGAAACTATTTTAACACTAAATATTTTATATTTTAGCTTAATTTATTGAATATTTGAGCATAGTCTACACATAATTTTACCATGTGAAGAGCTTTGATTTGTAATAATTTATCTAAAAAGCACTAAGTGAAGAACAAGAATTACTAATAGGTGTTGAGACGGCTATATGTAGCAAAAAATAGCCATTTTGCAGATACAATTTTAAAAATAAACACCAATCAAATACCTGGAGAAACAGGGACTACTCAAATAACAGCTGATGTTTAACAAATAGTATTCTCTTCACTTGTGGAGATTGGTAAAACTTGCTAGAAAAAGTTGTTGTAAATGTAGTAAGCACTATAAGTAATTGTAAACGGTAAACCCATGTTGTAATCTTATGTGTTGTATCTTTTTAGGATGAAGCACAGTTTGAACAATTGTTCCAAGAAGCGTCATTCAAATCGTATGTATTCAAACTGCGAGCGAAGATGGAGACGTATAATGTGAGTATGCGTGACTTGAGCAAGTGTAAGGTGGCTTACTTCCCTTAACCATTTCAGTGCCACAGTGCCGATTCCGCCAATCACCGGTTTTGCCAAGAAGTGCCATGAGCCGATTGCACCGATTTCGTTTTGCAACGTGTACTGGCATTGGCTGGTGTCTGACACCTTTGACCAGTAAGATTAATTATTACAAAAAGGGGGTGATTTGCTGCTGGTTTTACGATTACGTTTAGATTTGCGCTAGTTTGACGGCGAAAATAACTGGAAGTCGTAACCAAAAAACCAAATTTTGTATGTTTACCACGCAAAACGCTTCGGATGACAGTCTAAGCACATATATTAGAGAAAGGAAATATTGTCATCTGACTATTACGTTTTTGGAAATAAATTGTAAATTATCTGCCTTTTCGGGAAATGTATAGTTTACTTGGTGATATTTGAACACTAAGCACATCAGAATAGTTGGAAGTTTAGAATGTTGTACAAGTCTCATAAAAAGACTTGGCACTTCTTTTACGTCAGCGCAATTTTGGTTGGCACTGAAATGGTTCAGCTCATCAGTCCCTGGTGGATCACAAGCCGTCAATGAATCATCTCCATCAGACTGACCTGTTTGGAAATCGATTAAATTCGGCTCTTTGCAGAATATTCTGGGTAAAATAGCGTTCATTTGTGCAGTGCAAAATGTTATTAAACTGACAAGAACAACTGTGATGCCTGCAGTTAAAGTGAGTTTTATATAGCGTAGGCAACAAAGAAATACTTTACATGAATCAGCCCTCCAGTCACATTACAAACAAACAATGTTTGCAATACATTCTTATGTTTACATTTTGAATGCAAGCTTTCCCACAATTCCATGTGCGCACAGGTGCAGTAATGTAAATTGGCTATCTCCGAAAAATGTCAATGGTTTGGGGCATTCAATTCCAGATACCTGGTAGTTCCATTTACATCCTGTTTGTGCCGTCTCTCTCTCTCTCTCTCTCTCTCTCTTCTCTCTCTCTCTCTCCTCTCTCTCTCTCTCTCTCTCTCTCTCTCTCTCTCTCTCTCTCTCTCTCTCTCTCTCTCTCTCTCTCTCTCTCTCTCTCTCTCTCTCTCTCTCTCTCTCTCTCTCTCTCTCTCTCTCTCTCTCTCTCTCTCTCTCTCTCTCTCTCTCTCTCTCTCTCTCTCTCTCTCTCTCTCTCTCTCTCTCTCTCTCTCTCTCTCTCTCTCTCTCTCTCTCTCTCTCTCTCTCTCTCTCTTCTCTCTCTCTCTCTCTCTTCTCTCTCTCTCTCTCTCTCTCTCTCTCTCTCTCTCTCTCTCTCTCTCTCTCTCTCTCTCTCTCTCTCTCTCTCTCTCGCTCTCTCTCTCCACCTCTTTCTTTCAAGGCGTTCCCTTTTCCTATTGCCCTGTCCTAACATTTTAGGTTCCTATTCTCATTGTCAAATGTCATCCTTGGTGTCAGAAAGATCGACTGCTTCACTTTCTGGCGGTGTTCACTAGGCAGAATTTTGTTCCTCTGGAAGCTATTCATTAGATCAGATAAAGTTTTCAAAATTGTTGAATCATGACCGACATTGTTGTAAAGGAAGAAGCAAAGCTGTGTGTGGGAAAACGTGTTAGGGCAGATTCGAATGTCTGGTTGCCATGGTTAACATGCACATTTATTATTGTCATCTGTGACTTGTCTTTCATAAATATATAATACACTGAATGTTAGGCCAAGATTGGATGAGCAGTTGTTATTTAGATATGACAGTTAATAACAATATGACATTTCACAAGGAGTGTGACCATTTAATAAGAGTTGTTTTTGTTAAAATCACTGAAGTTATTTTAATTGTTAGATTTTGAAAGTTTGTACAAATTTGTAGTATCAATTTGCGATTTTTTTTGCAGAATTACAACCGGTGCCAATAAAAAATTGTTTAGTAATTTGTCCAAAGATTCCATGAAAAGCTAATACATTTTCTTGGCCTTGACATTAATATTAGTCTTTTTTATAATGTTACCAAGAAAGTTGTTAGAAGTTACTATACACATATTGATTGTTCAAAGTGAGATGTTCAAAGCTAACAATAATGTAATATTGTTCAAGTGTGTACTCAGATGCATATATACAGTATTTAACAGCTAGTCAGTCGGTAGATGAGTTGACGCTGCTTTCAAGTCCAGGCCAATCAAGGCATTAGACTATTTCTCGGTTCATTCGCTAGGTGGCACCACCCCAAATAGGTGGCCTTCGCCCTGCCCTTGCTGATGTAGCGTTACATTTGGTTTCTGTCACTAGCCACTAGTTAACTTTTGATTTAAGCTGTATTCCTTTCATATATCTAGAGAAGAAAAAGCGTGCATAATTCTAAAGTCGAAGCAGCTTCCAACCACCGTACAAAGTGTGTCCAAGGGACGCGTGGGACTTTAAAAATGGCGTCTCTCGTCATAAAAACCGGCTGCGCTGCCGGTGGTTAGAAGATTTATTCGATGGCTTTGCACGCCGTTGTCCGCACGATAAGTGTTGGAGTTTGGACGCATTATTGATCAGAATTAGTATCTACGTTATGTTTACAATGTCCTGTAACTGAGTCGGGTCTAAGAATTCTAGCGAACTGCATCTGATAACCGATGGGGTCGTGCCGTGACCGCCGCTCCTTCTCGGCGGCGTTCGAGAACCGGAAACCAGTGGCCAGTCGGGCCAGTAAAATATAAGAACTGGTGGCCCGAACTGGCCCGACAGCTTCCAAAAAGGCATCGGGCCAGTGTTAATATCGAGGCCTGAACAAGCTGGCTTGTAATGCTGAATATTATATAGGTTTGATTTTTTGCGAAATGACTAAAATGAGATGAAACTTGTAATTGCAGTTTTTTTGTGGTAAAATGTTTGTATGTTTTGTAGGATGAGTCACGACTGAAGACTATTTGCGTGCAAGCTTCTCCAGTCAACTTCCAAGAATACAGCAAGAAGCTTATTGAAGACATTGAGACGCTGCTTGTACTCAGCAATGCGTGAAAGGTGCCTCGGAAATGTGACATGCGAAGAGACGATAAATATTACGATTTCTCGTCTGATTAAACTCGTAAAATAGTGCAGTGACAAGTTTATATGGGATAAATATGTTTGAAAGTTGTTTTGATTTTGTGATCCTCGGAATAACACAAATATGTCAACTTTTCTATGCACGTTTTACATTACTAGTGCAGTAATGAGGATATAATTAAGTTTGATAAAACACTGTAGATATTTAAATATTATCGAGCCGTATTGAAAATGCTTATGCAGGGTCATTCAACACCACAGACTATTCAATAACATGTAATTCTAGGTCGTCTGCTGCTTCAAATGAAATGAAATCTGACTGGGTGTAAAATACAGGTTAAATGTGTTGTTAATAGTTGTCAATGTCCCTCTTTAGAAATATGCTCTCGCATAGCAAAACATCAAAACCTGTTGACTGTATTAATAATAATCGGCAATCCATTGTAGCGAGGATGATCTTTCCATGGATTGTCTGTGTCATTTGGTGTGTCCTCACAGATGGCTTGTCAATCCAATCTTTGCTCGGCATAGCTTCCCACAATGCGAACATGTATAACGAGAATATGGAGAGGGTGGATTATGTAGATTTTCCATAGCTCTAATCTTCCTAACCTTACGTTTTTGGGCTAAGGTTGTTTTTCTGTTGGCTTTGAAAGATTGCCATTTTGAGTAAACAACTGCCTCAGATTCCCAGGTGTTTGGGTCAATGTTGCATCTTTTCAAGGTGCATTTACAGACGTCTTCATAGCGTTTATGCTGTACTCCATTAGACCGTTTGCCATGACTCGGCTTTGAGTAGAAAAAATTGCTTGGGCAGTCTTGTGTCAGACATGCGCGGTACATGGCCAGTCCAACTCGATTGTTGTTGCATGATGGTAGACTCGGATAATGTAATGAAAATTATACCTGTTGCATTTATGTGATTAGCTACATTGCTTAATGAGTTAATCACCAGCAAGCTGAATCGATGCCCTGATCTACTGCATAGATGTGCAATTCTAGTTAATGTAAGGCTAAGTGTAGTTTGGTATATATTACAGATGTAATGTTGTTTTTATATCATACAGTGCGTAATGCATTATTTACTTGTATCTCAGTATATCTTTTTCTGGACGAACTATTTTATCTCGTGCAATCTCAAAACGGTATTTCGCAGCCTGGATCTATTGTAAGCGCCATTTTGTGAAACATATTTTATTTCTAGGTGTATCTTTACTGGCATGCATATAAGTCTCTACTAAACATGTCAACACTTTACTTCCAACATAACCCTTAATGATCTGTAACTATGATTCACAAAAAATTATTTTGATTAATAATTACAAACAATTATAGTCCAAAGGACTTCAGGGCTTCTTGGCCCATTTTGTCACACCATCGTCATCTTATTAAGAGTTATTTTATGGTGTCTTACATAGATTTATTTTCAGATATGTAATGAGACTTTTTCAGATCAGTAATTTGGTGAATGCAAAAACCACAGCAAGGGCGTGATGATGATCAAAACTGAGATTTGTGTTTCTCAATTCGTAATTGTGAACAACATTACCTCTCTGTGACGGTATGATTCGGATTTCTCCTACTTGGATACATTATGGTGACAAGATTGTCCTGTGTGGTGTTTGCCTATATGTTATCATCACGATGTAAATAAAGAGTAGCGTCGTACATTGTTGGTTTTAATTATCTTGGTTAGCGTTTAGTATTAACATTATGTCGTTACGGTGTTGCCTTTATGAAAGATACTTGGTTTGTTGCGAGAGAACTCGAACACTTGTGTCATGTAATCACGCTGCACATAAAAATGCAATTTGCAGTAACAACTACATTTTTCATCAACATTATTTGTACATTTTTTAGTGAATTTTCAAATGTACAATTGTCAAATTAAAAAAGTATTAACATGTTTTGTTCGCTCGATTCTCAAGTTGTATCTTTCAAACCAAGTTGAAACGTAATCAAATTATTGCAGGCATCTTACTTTTATGCATCGTTCCTTTGTGTTAAAAGACGTTTTTATATTGTTCCTTTCCTTAAAATGCCGTTATATTCCATTATTTACTCATGGCAAGAATTTGTTAATAGGATAGTACGGGTACTCACGAAATACGCAGAACTCCATTATTTTCACCAAACAAATTGCAGTGTGTTGGAAAATTATCACCAAGGAAATACTATATCGTGAAACTTTGATGCCTAGACCATTAAGAAAACTGCCCGTCATGTTCCTATTAAATCAGAAGAGATGTCGACTCTGATGAATGAAAGCAGTGCGATATGGGGGTCAATAGCAAACTCGTTCAACACCACCAGTTTACAGAAGATGTAAATTTACATGTTTTGCGTTGTCAGAACGATCACGATTCTCACAATAGTCAAGATCATCTGTGTTCAACGTCGAAGACGAAGAAATCACATTCACTCGCTCTGATGGTATTTCATCCCGGATGAGGCGTGACGCTAAAGTAGCTTGCCACAACGTTTACAATAATGGATGTGTTCACAGGAACTGAAGGAAAATATGGAAACACTGACTTACAAGTGGGGTGCGGTGGTGTAGCGTTAGAGCACTGAAAAGTCGATCTATGTAAGTGTGTCACCAGTCATGGACTCAGAATTGTTGTCTTTAACCCACCGGTTCTTGCTACCCACGAACGGAGTTACTTTCCTGTCAAGCGTGTGATAAACGCCGAGCAGGCAGTGTTTATGTCAGCAGTATCGTCGCCCTCTCCACACAGGAGTCTACATCAATAACAGGAATAACTCGCATACCTTTAATACCTGTTGTCGTTGGCAACCAAAGACTGCACCAAGTGATGTGTCATATAGTCGTGAAAATGGTGAATATCCTTATGCTTGAGCCATCCACAACTCCACTGTCTCTGGAGGTGAAATGTTTGGAGGTAAAATGAACTCGACACCAAAGCCAGAACTGATCAGTGTCTCGATGGCTGCACTTCATACACTTTGGAACTCGCCAAATATGAGAGGGATAAACTGCTCAGTTTCCATGCACTAAAAGCTTGTGCTATGCATTCAGCCTGTAGTGATCATGCGCAGAAGTAGTGCTAAAAACATTCCAGAACCAACCACTACTTGTCATGGGAATTGGTCATGATAGAGAACTTGCACTGGCTGGACAGTCTATGTGTCACCTGTGTAGCACACGCGAGTAGCAAACCGTCGATCCTGTCAGGATCTAACTCTGCGTCTGGAGATATTATACCACCATCCCAGATGCCCCGGAGCGTCACATTGCACATGCTATAGATTTCATATCACGCGTCGACACCTATCCCTAGTAGAAGATATATATTTGCCAGAGAGCTGTCTGGACACGAATATACCCTATTCTAGATGCCACTCAACATAATTATATACGTCGAAGCAGCCAGGTCCAAGCTCGAGGGTCGAAAGGCGAGAGCTGCAAATACATCAACAGTGCCAGCTCCAATCATGTGCTAAACCTGCAAAAAGACATTTCATGCGAACATTGGCCTTATCGGCCACATGCGAACACACCGCAAAAAGAAATGATCAAACTTGATCTTTAACTATCACGTGTAGGCCCGTAGCCAGGGGGGTTACGGGTTTTTTTAAACGGTAAAGCCCCCCTCAAATTTAATTTGTAAGATGTGAACCCCTAATTAATTGTTTATGTTAAGATTATTCCCTGTTTCTCAAAAGCGTGAACTCCTAAAACATGCTGGATGTTGTTCAAACATTACCCAGCATGCCAGGGCAGCCTGGTTGATACAGATTGTTAGAGAAATAACAAATACACAAGAAGCCAATTTTACTCTAAATGTACATGACTCCAAATTGTAGTCAGTCAACGGTGACTGGTGCAAACAAAATAGACAGAGTTACACTAAAGGATTTATGTCAGTGACTCAATTTGATATCGACATTTTACTGCATAATGACAATTGTTCTCATGAGTATCATGTTAAATGCTTGTGCGTGAAACGAGTGACAATGATTTAACACTGATTAAAGAACAAACACGAGCACAGATACAGTGTATTGGGCTATATATAAATAAGTCTTGGCTTATCGTCATAACACTGTTAAAATGTAAATTATGGGTGCTGTTTTTAGTATGCTGATTTAGCTAACTACCGAGTATCAAAGGGCTATTCTCAGCAGTCAACAAATTAAGTTGTGTAACGAGTGTATTTCGTACAAGCGACAAACCTGTAGAGAAATTCATCTAGCTTGACACAAATAAATTTATTTGAACAATAACAAATAAAGCTTAACGGAACCTATTTTAAACTGAGCGTGCTGGTGAGAAACTGTGAATTATGTGGCTTTAGTTATGGTTAACGAAATCCTGTTGTTGCTGGTTGCACAGTTATAAATCTTACTCTAGCACAATTTGGACACACCCACACTCCTCGGTGCCTTGTTTATGACATTATTATAAATTATACTTAATCAACAACAAAATGGAAGAAATGTCCACAGACCACATAATATGAATCCTACTCCCCTACCCCCTGAAACAGCCTCTCTAATGGCCTGTGGTGATGCTAATGTGGTGTTTGAAGATAAGATGAAACCACACGGTCTACGAACCTCACACCCCACTTTATTGTCCTTTCAGCTAGAAACCCGACCCCCTGAATTATGCCGTTGAACTCCCACGTGAACACGTGACGCCCTCTGCATTGTAAAAAATATAACCCCACACGACCGTGTGGCGCCCCCTGCAGTCTATATTAGGAAAATGTGAATCCCCTGTTGTGAAAAACCGGCTACCGGCCTGACGTGAAATGATTCATAGCCTTCATCGATCCAATGGACAAGAAAATATATATTAGATCTATAGGATTCTGAAAACACGGCAATTAACATATAATTATTGGCTATTCTCAGGTGGCATACGCTACAAACACATTTAGAGAAAATAGCGTTTTATGTTAGATTATTCCATACGTTTAGTGTTAAATTCAACGTTGAACACCCGATAACACGGCTAATACGTAAGCAAATAATGAATCTTTGATTTTATTGAAATAATTGCTCCTGTAGATTTCAAAAAATTAACACAAATATTTTGACCCAAGTTTGAGTTAGTGACCTTCAAATTCAAAATCGACGGTGGCCTCCACCCACCTGTTTTTTTAAACCATTGAGTAATGTGTGTAGCACGAATTCTTAATATTAACAACAAATGCCGCTGAAAGTAAAAAATTACATGTTTGCTAGTCTAATATAAGTGATTCGAGGAGGTTCGTGTGACAGAGAATTTCATGATGAAACTGTTGATGAATCGTTTAGCAGGGGCTGGAAGTGTTGAACGAATGAGAAAAGGACAGTTAACGAAAAGGGTGGATGCGCTTAGAGTGAAGGTTATAAGGAAAAGTTGGATATCGCGAGTGAGATGGATTGATGTAGGCCTACACTGTACAGTGAAGAGAAAGTTCGCGGCAACGGGGATGTGGGGCGACAAATAGGGTGCGTATGGAGTCAGGTTATTAACGATTCTGGCCTGTGGCTGGACTGTCTATTACATTTGTTATATTTATATCCTGTGCCACAAAACAACAGGCGCGAGTTGGCACAGACGTATGGACACCTACCGACTTTCATAATACATTACAAATGCCCCACTCCTGGCGTTTCTTTGTATAGTTTATAGGTGTCGTGCTCGCGCAAGTCGCGCAATGTAGATCATTCTTCACCCGGAAAAATAAATAGTTTAGTTGTTATGAAATATTTGATTATTGCCTGCGAGGATCCTAGCGTTTCAGCGTCACATATTCAACTTGATGTTTAAGAAGGTCAACAACATTTGTCGTGTTTCCTTTCCTCACACCCGAGTCTTTCACTCCGGTTTTGTGCCGACAGTAATAAACGTAATTCGACAATTTCACAGCAAGGCGTACAACAAGGTGCACAATAAAAAGCACGTCGTTTTGCGACATTTATGTAAATATAATTTTACGCCTATTTTGGTTCAAGACTAGTGTAAACAAATCAATCCGTTTCGCGTGATGATTCCAAATTAGAAGAAGTCAAGCGCGCTACAGCAACTGCAAAATTACCACAAAACGAGTTCGCTCAGGTTTGCTTGTCGTATTCTTCTAGTTTAGGGTAAAAAACAATGCACAAATTTACAATCGTCGTGTGGTGTTTCAGCATATGCCATCATGTGGTGGATATCCTACGAAATAGTTATGTCTTATTACTTGCAAATGCAAGTTACTTACGCACGATTACATACGAGATTGGAATTAATGATACTGGCGTGAAATAAACGTCGTGCGAAAGAGTGACTAGGTTTACTAAATCAAAGTATACGCGGAGAGACAGATTCACGCTTGTTATTTCCCATGGGGTGGGCAGGATGGGGGAGCGATGAACGACAGTAGTAGGGAGGGAAAGAGGCAAGGAAGAAGGAGGGAGGGAGGGAGAGAGGGAGAGGAGGAGAGGGGAGAGAGGGAGAGAGGAAGAGAGGGAGAGAGGGAGAGAGGGAGAGGGAGAGAGGCAGAGAGGCAGAGAGGCAGAGAGGGAGAGAGGGAGAGAGGGAGAGAGGGAGAGAGGGAGAGAGGGAGAGAGGGAGACAGGGAGAGAGGGAGAGAGGAGAGAGGAGAGGGAGACAGGGAGAGAGAGGGAGAGAGGGAGAGAGGGAGAGAAGGAGAGAGAGAGAGAGAGAGAGAGAGAGAGAGAGAGAGAGAGAGAGAGAGAGAGAGAGAGAGAGAGAGAGAGAGAGAGAGAGAGAGAGATGAGAGAGAGAGAGAGAGAGAGAGAGAGAGAGAGAGAGAGAGAGAGAGAGAGAGAGAGAGAGAGAGAGAGAGAGAGAGAGAGAGAGAGAGAGAGAGAGAGAGAGAGAGAGAGAGAGAGAGAGAGAGAGAGAGAGAGAGAGAGAGAGAGAGAGAGAGAGAGAGAGAGAGAGAGAGAGAGAGAGAGAGAGAGTAAAGGACGAGGAAGCGGGAGAGACATACATACTGACGGCCGGCCGGACGGCCGGACGGACGGACGGACGGATATGTAAACAGACAGAAAGAGTGAGAGAGAAAGAGAGGGGGAGAGGATTGATTGAGAGAGGATGAAAGAAAGCAGAGGAAGGAGAATATAGATAGAGTTTAAGAGATGTTGTTGGTGTCATGACAGATGGGAGGTTGGGATTAAGGGAGGAAGAGGTGAGGGAGGGAGGGAAGGAAGGAGGGAGAGATAAAGAGACAGGGAGGAAAGGTGAGGAGAGAGTGAGATAGAGGGACGGTTAGGGAAACGGGAGGGGCGGGGATATATGCAAGGCGATGGATGGTGAGAACCAGAGAAGGAGAAGGGATGGGGGCGGGTGGGAGCCAGTTAGAAAAGTGGGTGAAAAGTTAGGGAAGGAGGGGTAGATGAGGAGAGAGGAACGAACGGAAGGAAAGTAAGGCATATGGTTATCGACAGTTTGGAAAAAAGGGTAGAGGAAACTACATAAACCTCGTGTCAAGAAAAGCAGTACACAAATAAATGTGCGTGCGTACTTTGCTTGTTCATGTCATTTCTATGCACGCATGTTTGTTACTATACCCTGCTGGTAAATTAGATACCAACGATTATAAATCAGTCGTTAACACAAACAAGCCCAACACCTGTAACATGGTCGTGACGTTTTTGTTATGTTGAACTTTCTCCTTGTATAGACAACCATACTCTGACACGCGATAAAACTGTTATTAGTCTCGAACTTTGAAATATGTATTTCATTCGCGTGTGCTTATAAATTAGCTTGTAGCAGGTCTAAGACAGTGACGTTCCTAAGTGGTACGTGTGCACGCTACATAGCAATTTACTTTAGGTGCGACGTGACTCCAGTACCTTTGTACCATCCTGCACCAGGCGCGTTGGTGGAAAAACCCAGCAATAAATATTACTAGTTATGTATTCTCCACTTAATAACAAACACCACGCTGCTGTTGCTCACGTAAACATTCTTATCATTTTCGCTATAAAACTCAAGGCGGGGGTATATTCAGCGGCAGTTCAGTTCGGCACTGTCACTGTCGAAGACGTCACGTCAACGTAAGTACATTTTGCAGACCAGATGGGTCAAATATGTATTTGAAGTTGATTTTGCATATTTATTTTTGCATATGATTTTTCCAGAAGCGAATATTTGTATTTGGTGTTCATGTTTTGTGTACCAAATGTAGCAGCTTCGAAAGAGGTGGGGAACGAACTGGTCCTCCCACGGATCGGTCCTGCTATACTAACCAGATACACATATGTGCATCAACATTATGTCAAAGACAACATCAGATTATAATACAAATTATTTACTATTAACAGATTCTGAAAACCCCCGCCAGATGTGGAAATCCATCAATGCTAATATGCTTCATCGGGAGAAAAATCTATAGTATTGCTTGATACCTATTCATTTGATACATTGTGCAGTATAGTATGTTTTCAAATTTCTTCACGGATAAGATTATTCACGTTCGATCACGTTTTGTCCTTAACGAAAAACAAAACATATGCAACAATGAAAACAATCATCGTCCTATTTTTAATCTAAGTTTTGTGTCGAATGTATTGGAAAAAATTGTAGATTTGGGTCGTTACCTCCTTTTTAGGATATCCCCAGGAACTTTAGATTATACCTACTATTTGATTCGTTACCTGCTTTTTAAGATATCCACAGGAACTTTAGATAATTCCTCCTATTTGGTTCGTTACCTGCTTCTTAAGATATCCCCAGACACTTTAGATCATGTCTAACTACAACGCGCTGCTCATAAGATTATTCTTAACTTTGGTAAACGTGCTTTCTCTGTAGCTGCACACAGAATCTGCAGTCAACTCCCCATCATTTATAAACCATCTGAAACAATAGCCACCTTTCGTAGACAGCTAAAGACAATTTTTTTTAAATATCATTCATTTCCACCTTAAAACTTCGGCAGTCCCTTGCTCTGATGATGACTCGTCCATGTTCACGATTTTCCCTTATGATTCTTGTGTGACATAGGCGCTATAGAAGTATATTATTATTATCATTATTTTTATTATGTGACATAGGCGCTATAGAAGTATATTATTATTATCATTATTTTATTTTATTATTATATGTAAATTCAAGAAAGGCATCAAAACTGTCTTCTTCTGCAAACAATATTGCCGCCAGAACATCCGAGTTTTCTAGAATTATAAATAGTTTTATTCTTATCGAAGTTCATTTTAATTAAATTTAGTATATGATTTGGGTAATTTATAATTGCATTTATACAGAGTTTGTTTTATTTTTTCAACAGAAGATCGCCACGATGAGTCGAATACTGGCGACCTTAGCGCTTTGCCTGCTCGGGATGTTGGCTGTGTCGTCTGGTTTGCAGAAGCCAGTGAGGCCAGGAGGGCCAGGAGGGCCAGGAGGGCAAAGAGGGCCAGGAGGGCCAGGAGGGCCAGGAAAACTTATCCCTATGCCCCCTCACGGTGAGTGTCCGTACTAGGGCAATGTATTCGTCGACTCAATCGGTCTCTTGTTTTCTTCCTTGTACCAACTATTAACCAAGTAGGTAACTATGATGTAACTTTTTGCCTTTTTCATATGAAAAATGACATGTAAATATGTGGACATTGTGAACCGCGGTCTAGCCTAATTACAGTGAAACCAGTTAGTTGACCATGTAGTAAAATAAACCAATATGAATATGCGGCTTAGATCCCAGAAGAAACAGCGCACAATCTTGCAGCAGACTTCAGTTGGCCATAGAGATGCCTGGTTCAGCGACAACACAGTACGAAACGTATTACACTGAACAATACAAATGTTATCACTGAATAATGCAGTAAGTTTCGCATTGTATTGTTCAGTTTTACCACTATGAATTAATGCTATTATGTTTTTGACTAACTCTTGATAAGTATAATATCAAAAATAGATAAGCGAGCGAAAAATGAACTACTGTCAAACACGTTCCAAAGACGTTTTTTTGAATGATTGCTAGTACCATTACTGCTCGTCGGATCCCAACAATCTTTATATCGTTTGAAAGTTTATGCTTTCTGTTATTCAAATATATAAATGGTTTCCGGATAACCATTCCTAAAAATAATTAAATACGGACCTACAACCATGCCTTTGCGGTGTCTTAGACTTGCGAACGATGTTGGTTCGTCGACACAGTTCACGAATCTACCGATTGAGGCACCACTATCTTGTTTCATGGTATAAGCTCCACCCACTTTCAACCAATCAACGCAACGAATGTTGAACCGTTGGTTGGCGTACGTTATTGTGACGTCCCGTCGACGTAGAGACTTGTCGGTTTGCGTCTTTGCGATTCACTTACGAAAAGCTAACAAGCGCTTTTAAGCCACGCCCAGCGCGCTCGTGATTGGTCGTTAGGGCAAGGAGCGTTTGACACGTGTCACGCGCGTTTCATTTTGTTTTTCGCGGGGAGACGGCAGGGCTTGTTATAATGTTAGCAAAGGGCTATACGTACACATACTAATTTTACGAATAGGTAGGGTGGGCCATACGTATACGTACGTTCATCCAGAATATATTATTTAGCGTTCAATTTGGATTGATACTGATTAGGACAGTCGCGAAATACACTAATTGTAAATGTTGTCATACTGTTATGTTAACACATTGTAAACACGGAGCAAATAGATGCAATGTGGAACGGCAATTACCTTTGCATTTATACAATACAATTCTAGAACATGTACAAAACTAACAACTAATTAATCTGACTTTAATCGAGCTAGCATATTAAGGAAGACTATTCTCAATATAATAATCTTATCGCTGTCTTCAAACTTTATTATGAATATTTGCGATGGGATGGGTGTAAAATTATTAGAATGTTGTTCATTTGGAAGAAGGGTATATGTGGAAATATTTTTAAATTCTTGCCAACTAATGTGTTGTAAGTTGTATTCAGCTCAAATAACGCTCCTTGCCCTAGCAACGAATCACGAGCGCGCTGGGCATGTCTTAAAAACGCCTGGTAGCTTTTCATAAGTGAATCGCAAAGACACTATCGATTTCGCTGCGATCAAAGCACTATCGGTTTCACCGCGGTTTAAAAGTGGGTGGCGATTATAACATGAAATCAAAAAATGGTGAAGTGCGCATGTCTGAACCTTTCAACGACTACCGGGAAATCTAGATGACGCTAGAATTAAAAAAATGCATCCTTTCAAATTATACCAAGATTGTCGGGACAGGACGAGTCGTGAGGGTGCTAGCGACCGTAGAATTTCATATTTTGGACGTGCTCCGAGTTGTGAATTTTTCGCTCGCTTACCTATTTTTAATAATACGCACTAATTTACCGTCTACAACGCGGACTCGTATTTTTTATTTTTGGAAGAAGGGGGACGGCTGTTTCCCATTTTAATACGGATTTGCCGCTAATGTAAAAGTCATGATAAAATAAGCCTACATTACACATTTCAGGTCCAGTGTGGCCTTTAAGTTGTGGATTCTGCTACGGGAACATGTGGGTTCCAATACAGCTGCCCTGCTACCGATGGAGGAGGTACTGCGTGAGATGGAGATGGATCGGTTGGTGGGGCAGAAGAAGACACATTTGCGTGTAAGTGTCGCCACGAAGTATGTCTTAGTAAATGATTCTAATAATCTTCTATATTCTACAAAGAGCACAGTATTAGTCCACAAGTTTATGTAAAAAAATGAGGTTTGTGAAAATTGTGGATAGAATCTTGGCAACAATGCTTAAAAATATATAAATATTGTTGTGAACTTGGAAACGATTTTGCCATTTTTTCTGTGACGGTTTAGTAGGGGTTTCGGCTATTTTTTTAGGAAAGTGTGAAATCATTAATTAAAAATAGCAATTTAATATAGAAAAAATGTAATGTTATTCCAAGTTTTATATAATTATTGTTGTTAACAGGAAACAGGTCGTTACAGTTTTTACCGTGACGTTTTAATATGATTTTGAGCGGTATGAGCTGATGCGGGATATAGCTGACAATCAACCAGCTTATGTAAAATACAGTTGGAGATGTGGGTAGAAGCTTGCTAGTAGGGTTCTTTCCCATCCAAAAACCGTGAAGATTTTGTTTACGGTGGTTTGGGGATATTTTAGGGGGAAATAGACAAGTGCGTGAAAATTACCCCAAAATGCAAACATTTATTGTTCATAATAACCATATCACATGTGAATGATGTGACTCATTAAGATAATAAGTGCTTTGCCTATATATCAATGATATGTTATTAATTTCCATGCCAATTAAAGTCGTTATGTACGTTACTGGTAGAGTTCTGTAACACATCTAACTCCAAAGTGGAGCCAGCGTAGTGTGAATTGTGGGTATAATTTACGAAATTACACAACGGCACTGCTAATGTGTAGTTGAACAAGTCTAATATTAGTATTCCTGCAAGTCAGTTTAGCTGTGATACTAGCCTATAGGACAAAGTTTACACTCGCCAAATTGAGGTACTCTGTACAGAGCCAAGAGTAGATCACAATTATGTATCTTCTGAATATACGGATTCGAAATCCAGCGTCGAGCGGTGCAGATGCATGTCTGCGGGAATCAGATTCTGCACAGTTGAACATTCGATTTGCATCAAGAGACACGACGATGTTCCTAACAAATATCCACTGATTGTTGTACCTAGCTCAGCAGATCATGGATATCACTATCACGTATATATTGTGTCGTGAACTTGACGACTACAACACGGGGCAGTGCCATAACAAACTAAAAATGATGTTTGACTACAGACGCAAGTTTACACAAAACGGCAGGCACTGTCATGATTCTGACGGTGTAGATTCAGCAACCCTCGACCATCGAGTCCAAATATTACATGCTCCTCTTTGCTCTGAGCAGTGTTACACATTGGCAGCAATACAGTACTGGTCATGGATACTTAGTCCGGAGAAAGTAGCCGCTTTTATAGAATGGCATGCTATTGTTGGATTTGACACAACACAACCTGTATACAGGGAAAGGTGAAGGAAAGTTGTTTTCTAGCTTCAAGTCCTGCAATACCCAGTGCGACGACTTGCCTCGGTGTAGGACAAGTGCTACTATTGCACAGATACGTACAACTGTGAAAGGGACGAGAAAAGATTCCCGAACATACGACTGACTGTATTCAGAGAAGATATTGAGGAAAATAGAAGTGACTATTGCACATTGATGAGAAGTCTGGCCTGTTACTGCAATTCGTCCACAGCGCTGCAAAGCAACCGGGGATTATGGAACCTCTGGGTAAACACTTACAACACAGTTAACATCACAGCGCCACATATACTGCACATGCATCTAATGTTACATATCCATCGCACTATATTGTGTGAAAATGATCAATGGTCACATACCATTATTATGTTGATATTGTTTCTATATTTAATTTTTAATGGATCATTTCTTATTTTTCGTTAAGATTGTTCAAAATCATATCAAAACCTTAAGCATCTCTGGCATCATATTTTAATGTTTTAATATTAAATTGCTATTTTTAATTAATTATTTCATATTTCCCTCAAATAGCCGAAAACCATAATAAAACCTCACAGAAAAATAGAAACAACCGTTTTCATGTTCACAACAATAACTAGCTAATTTCAAGCAGTGTTGCCAAGATTCTATGCAACATGTTGGGTTTGTTACATAAGCTGGTGTACTATTTACACGATTTAAGAAAGATTGCCATCCCAAGCAGAACACCCAGATGGACAAGGAAGCCTTTCAACGGAAGTTATTGTGTGTGCGTGTGTGCGTGTGCGTGTGTATGTGTGTGTGTGAGAGAGAGAGAGTGTGTGTGTGTGTGCGCGCGTGCGCGCGTGCGTGCGTGCGTGCGTGTGTGCGTGCGTGTGTGCGTGCGTGTGTGCGTGCGTCCGGTCGTCTGTGCATGTGCGTGCGTGAGTCAACTCTTCTCTTGCACACTGTGTGCTATACAGCGCTAAGCCAACGTAACTAATCGAAATGTTTGTTGCCAGGCGCTGGAGATGGTACACTGAGGCGTACTGCTGCAACCGAGGAATACTGTTCTACTACTACTACACCCCGTATTACAGAAGGATGTATCCCGGCATGTATTTGTGCTACAACAGATGTAAGTGTATACCTTCTATCGCTGCCTGTTTTACTGGTGAATACTTAGGACCTATGGTAGAGAAGTTTAACGAAACATTTGGCAAACACGTTGTCCTTGTCGAGAGAAGTGTGTGTGTGTGTGTGTGCGTGCGCGCGTATGTGTGCGTGCGTATGTGTGCGTGCGTATTCGCGTGCGCGCGTGTGTATTTGTGTGTGCAAAGTATTATGTATGTGTGTGTTTGTGTGTGTGTGTGCTTGCGTGCGTGCGTGCGTGCGTGCGTGCGTGCGTATGTATGTATGTATGCATATATGTATGTATGTATGTATGTATGTATGTATGTATATATGTATGTATGCATGCATGCATGCATGCGTGCGTGCGTGCGTGCGTATGTATGCATGCATGTACTATATTACTAGTGGCATTGGTTATATTACGTGCTACCTGGTGATGTGACGAAGCATCAGCCGAACAAAACCATTGAGTTATTTTTTAATACCAGCCGCACATCATAACATCCTCGTTCAGAAATGAATGATTTCATTGGTAGATTATGTCGGATGTGGTGGCTTCCTCCGCGGTGGATCCAGCGCTCGAGCGTGCCAATACAAGTACGTTGATAAAGGTTTTGTCATAAACTATTATAATGCCTCTATCAGACATCGGTGGGACTTAAATAATTACAATGTGTGATAATAGATAGCGTTTGAAGCAGCCAGCGAATGAAACCATTAATTAGTCAACTAATGGTAAATTTAAAGAAAAATTATTATTATAAGATGCGTAGTTTGGCCAGTTTTAAAATGCCTCAAAACGCATTAAGTAGAAACAGGGGGTTGAAACAAATCGCCGGTACCCCGTTTGGATACGCAACCCGCTTTATATGCGAAAATACGTCTAATCTTTAATTTCACTTATTTATTACTGATATTCGGAATTTATTCATCAGGACCTCAAGTTTACTGCACATTGTTTTTTCAGTATGTAAAAGCTATCTAACGAATCTTTCCTATATTGGTCATAATTATCTTACGCCCTCACGTAATAATATAAAAGCCCCATAGAAAAACATAGCATATCAAAACAGGTAAGAAAATAACATACATGTGATCAAAATGACTGAATTTATTAGGCAGTAGACTTTTCCTACGTCGTCCCTTTTGATCACTGTATGGTCGTCTCGACCATATATGCGATAGGTCGTTCACCACAATCACAACTGCACACCGTTTATAACCCACCTATAGGCAAGAACAATAAATGACTACTAAAAAACAAAATATTTATATACATAGACAACATTATTCATTACGTTGAAGACGAATGCATGCGGTCGTTTATGCTTTTCATATAACACTTGATGCAATGGTTCATATCAATGCGAGTCTGATCTGCTGAAGCTGTTCATCAAAGGACTCGAATGAGAAGAGAAAGAGGCGACTGGACCTCGGCGCCACGGAAGATATGTACTTACATTAAACCAAAAAGGAATTATACTAGTATTACTGTATAAATACGAACCGTATGTCGTGCTTAAATCCTAAAAACCCAGAGATCACAGATAGGATAGTACGTAATATTCATCGAGTCGTCTGCCACTAATCCTACCTTCGTCACATTAGTGCCCATAATGTTACTGTGTGGGTTTGACTTACGTTTCTTCTCTTTCAGCGGTTTGAAGATGTGCGGCCCGTCGTACAAGCTCAGCGGTTCCAAGTGTGTCAAGGTAAGACAGAGTTTAATGCTTAGAGAATACTTTACAAGCCCTGTAACAACAAATATTCAATATTGGAAAATGTAGACAAATTTGCTGAACTTTGGTGGTGATTATGAATATTAATTACTGCATACCAGCGTGAAACAATGCTGTGAAAAGGACATAGAAATTAAGCAACAAAAGAATACAGAAGAGCAGAAGAGAGCTATACTAAAATTATTGAAGAACAAAGAAACGTTATGGTTATGAGAAAAGCTTAAGAATGTGATTGTTACAAATATATTAAATGGAGATCAAACAGAAGTGTTAACCTATTGAGAGAATAAAACAAATTTGAGTTTTCTCTTTCACATAAACAATAGAAGGATAATAGTTATAATACTAGTGTAGATTATGTATCAGAGATTATTCATTTTCACTGAGGAGTATATATATATATATAATTATATATATGATATTTATATATATATATATTTATTTATAAACAGGAGACAATTCTTTCTATTAGTATATATTATATACTCATAGGACGAATTGTCTCCTGTTTATAAATTGGTATGTTGAAAACATTCTCTGACATATTAAGTATCTCACAACGCTACAAGGCTATATTTGGCGGAGATAGATCGTAGACGTAGAAATTGGTGGTGTAAAAAAGTGGATAAATAAGTGGAATTACTGATTGATAAGTATTATTCTTGCCTTAATATCATTCATAAAGTTGCAATAAACATATATTGAGTAGCAGTTGTGCTTAAAGTTAGTTAGTTAAAGTATTTTAGAACACCTTAGTATAGTGAGTGATAATAGGGTAACTCACTTAGGCGGCTTAGCCTTCGATAAGTTGTAAACAAGATTTAACAAACCTGATTATGTGGTAGAATATATAGGAGATAAAGTAACAACCATCAAACTACTTACATAAGATAACATCTGTGTAAGCCAGTACTTGCTAGATATTTTGATTAGGTAGCATTGTTGTTAAAATTAAGCAAGGGCGATAGTCGGGCGGCGTAACCTAAATAAATAAAGCAGCCTAACATAACGTAATTGATTGTATTTAAATTAGGTCACTACCGGTGATGTTAGCGTTCGTGTTAGGATAAATAGTCGGCTGTGTAATTGAAATTTGTAACCTAAAGTGTGCTGTAGTACACAGGAAACAGTCTTTATAAAGACTAAGTTAGTTAAGTTATTAAATAAATTCTGACCGGGATATGGCGCCTTGCAAGCGGCAAGTCAAGGCAAAGCGACACTTGATGTGCGATCACTGCCACAGCTGGGTAGATTTTGCCTTGTCCGGGTGTGGAAAGTCATGGGCAGAAACCATGGAGGAAGGATTCACCTTTCAGTGCATTGGATGTTGGAAGGTGGAGTGTCTGCAGAAGGAGATAGTTAGGTTGACAGATATTGTGAAGGGAATGGAGATGGGAATTAGCAAGGAGGCAGGTTGAATGGAGAGAGACGACAGGCAGAGAGGCGAGGATACTGCAAGACTGAATGAGAATGGCAGTGGCAAGAAAACTGAGGAAAGGAGATTGAGAGGAGGGAAGGTGATTGGAGGGGAAGACATTGGAAAATCGACAACAGAAAACGTGACAAGCGTGAAGGTGACAGGGAAGAAAGTGACTGTAGAGAAGGAGGGAGGGAAGATGGAACGGGAGAGGAGAGAGGAAAATGAGAAGGGACGAAAGAAGAAGGGACGAAAGGAAGTGAGAGCAAATGTGATAGAAAAGAAGTCGATAAAAGGGACGCTGACAGGAGGAAAGGTGACAATAGAAAAAACGACAGGAAGGAATGGATCGGAAGAGAATGTGACAAGAGAGAAGACAACGGGGGGAAAGACAACAACCAGACAGATGCAAACCGAAGAAGGAGCTATTCTAAGGGAGTGATTGAGGGGGCAATGAGGAAAGAGAGGGTGTTTATGGGCGACTCCATTATGAGAAAGACGGACAAGACACTGAGCGAGGGGAAGGACGTCGTTGTTTGTTTACCGGAGGCTAGGATTGAACATGTAACTGACAGGGTAGAGAAGGTATTGGGACATGGCAAGGGGGGGTCTATACTGGTACATGTAGGAACAAATAATGCAGACAGGGAGGGAACAACTGCGATAGTACAGAAGTATAGACAGTTAGTGAGGAAGCTAAAGAAGAAGAGAGTCGAACAGGTTATTTTGTCAGGAATGTTGCCAGTAATGGGAGGAAGGGGGGCAACGTATAGAAACTGCAAGAGGATGGCGATCAATGCACTAGCTGAGCAGATGTGTGAAGAAGAGGGGGTGGGATTCACAGATTTATGTGGATACTTTGTTGGGAGGGAAGATATGTACATGAGAGATGGCCTCCATCTTAGTGGAAAGGGGGCAGCAGTTTTCTCAGAGAATCTGCTGCAATCTGTTGACAGTGGGACAGGTTGCATCTATTTAAACTAGATTCGCAGGGGGGACTCACAGAAAAGCCTGAAAATGGAGGCATAGATAAAGACAGCACAAATAAATCAACAAATAACAGTCTGGAAAACTCTTCTGAAGCTGGATATAAATGTGTTTGTTTAAATGCAAGGAGTATAGTAAACAAAAGAAATGAACTAAACATTATGGTAGAAGATATTGACCCTCATATAATAGGTATAACCGAATCCTGGACCACCACCGATATATCAGATGCTGAATTGGGACTAACAGGATATGTAATGTTTAGAAAAGATAGAATAGGAAGAAAGGGAGGTGGAGTTATTTTATATATTAAAGAATCTATTCAGGCTTATGAAATAAAATTATAAAGAGAAGCAGATTGCGAAGAAGCTGTTTGGTGTAACATAGCTACAGGAAACTCAACGTTAACAGTTGGGTTAGTTTATCGAAGTCCAAACATAAGCATAGAAAAGAATGAAAAAATACAAAACGCTATAAGGGAAGTAAGTAAACGGGACTGTATTATTATGGGGGATTTTAACCATGGGCATATACAATGGAAATCTCTACAGAGTATGGGGAGAGAGGACCACAAGTTTTTTGTTTTAGTTCAAGATACATTCCTTTCTCAACATGTGCTAGAACCAACCAGGGGTGAGAATGTGTTAGACATAGATTTGTCCTCACAGAATGAATTAGTTGACAATGTCAAGATATGTGAGCCACTGGGGAGTAGCGATCACAACCAGATACATTTTACCATTAAAATAAAATCAGAAAGGAATAGCAAAAAGTAGTATAGGAGAAATTTCCACAAAGGAAGGTGTAAGGACATGAGGAAATATTTAGCAAAGATAGACTGGAATAAGACACTGAAAAATAAGACGGCAACAGAATGCTGGAATATATTAAAGAGTGAAATTAAGTGCATAGTCGATAAATTTGTACCCTTCAAAAAACAAGGAAAACGGTCCAAAAAGAAACACTTATCGAAAGAAGCCATTAGACAAATTTAGTATAAACAAATGATGTGGAAGTCATATAGATGTACTAGAAATGATGAAGACTACAACAGTTATAAAGAAGCACTTAACCAAGCTACAGCTGAAATTAGAAATTCAAAGAGAAGCTATGAACAACAATTAGCTAGTAATATAAAACATGACAGCAAGAGTTTTTATGCGTATGTTCGAAGCAAACAGAAAGTTCAAGATAAGGTCGGTCCTCTAGAAGATAGTGCTGGAAATATAATATCAGAGGGATTCATAATGGCAGAAGACCTGAATGAGTACTTTAGTTCAGTATTTACCAGGGAAGATATTAGTTCACTGCCAATACCAGAGGCTAAGTTCAAGGGGGCAGATTCAGACTATTTAGGACAATTAATTGTAACCCCGGAAATGGTAGCTAAGAAAATAAGGGCTATGAAGGATAATAAATCACCTGGAGTGGATGGTATTCCACCCAAACTACTAATGGAAATTGTAGAACAAATTACCATACCACTTGCAACAGTTTTCAACTTGTCATTAGAAGAGGGAGTGGTTCCTTTAGAATGGAAAGAAGCAAACATTATACCGTTATTCAAAAAAGGTTCGAGAAACAAGTCAGAGAACTATAGACCAGTGAGTTTAACATCAGTGATTTGTAAATTATTAGAAAGACTAATTAAAGATCACATGGTGGATTTTCTTGTTAAACAAAACTTGATAAACCCATCTCAACATGTTTTTTTAAAGCGAGGTCATGCTTAACAAATATGTTATGTTTTTTGGAAGACATCACTAAGTGGGTAGATGAGGGATCACCAGTAAATATCGTCTATTTAGATTTTCAAAAAGGTTTTGACAAAGTACCACATCAAAGATTACTGCTTAAACTAAAGGTCCATGGCATAGAAAATGGTATAATAAACTGGATAGAACAATGGCTGATTGACAGAAGACAACGTGTAGTAGTTGATGGGGAGGCTTCAAACTGGAAATCGGTATTGAGTGGGGTACCACAGGGATCAGTATTAGGTCCTATATTATTCTTAATATACATCAACGACTTGGATGATGAAATAACAAGCAAGGTGTTGAAATTTGCGGATGATACAAAAGTGTTGAGAAGGATTAAAAGTGATGAAGATAGACAGCATTTACAAGATGATCTTGACAGGTTGATCAAATGGTCTGAAAAGTGGCAAATGATGTTCAATTTTGGGAAATGTAAATGCCTCCACATAGGACATGGGAACGAAGAAGTAGAATATACAATGAGGGGTACTGTACTAAGTACTACTGTAAAAGAAAAGGACTTAGGGTTAACCGTTAGTGCTGATATGAAGATTTCAGAACAGTGCGGAATTGCAGCTTCAAAGGGAAATCAAATCCTTGGATTAATTAGGCGAAACATAACGTATAAGGAAAAAGAGCTAATAATACCGCTGTACAAAACAATAGTTAGGCCTCATTTAGAATATTGTATTCAAGCGTGGAGGCCATATCGCAGGAAGGACATAGATATGCTAGAAAGAGTGCAGAGGAGAGCAACTAAAATGATACCAAATCTGAGGGATCTTAGTTACGAAATACGCCTAAAAAATGCGGTTTAACAACACTAGAGACCAGGAGATTGAGAGGAGATCAGATAGAAGTGTTTAAAATATTGAAGAGTTATGAAAATATTGATATAAATATGTTTTTCTCAGTTAAGAAAGATAGAAGGACTAGAGGACATGAACTTGCATTAGCAAAGGAGCAGAGTAGATTGGATATAAGAAAGTTTTCAATTTCACAAAGGACTGTAAATGAATGGAACAGATTACCTGCTGATTGTGTGGGTGCTAGTAGCGTGAATATGTTTAAAAATAAAATCGACACATACCTTAGACGGGCGGGATACACATAGATAAAAGGGTCGGACTCTCGATAAGCCAAAGGGCTTCCTTGTCCACCTGCTACCTAGAGTTAATTCTCTGGGTGGCAATCTTGTTAAATCTTGTTAAATATGTATACCTTCCAAAGATACACTCTTTAGAGTGTGGTATATTTAATACATGTGTTAATGAATTTGAATTATTTAACACTGGCTCTATGTTTGTCATTATGAATGTGTTATTTAACGTTTATTTGTTCAGCGATTGTTTGTTAGAATACTTTTGTTTGATGTCAACTTTGTACGATTTTATTTTTATTTCGAACAAAGTTAATAATAAATGTTTCCGGATTTACGATGACTCATTACTGATGTTGTTGCAAGGACTTGCACTGGTCGTCCGCTCGTGGAATAAAGCACCCGGGATCTGCGGTTCAAGTGGTGAAAAATCCAAGGGTACTAGCAGCGCACCCACCTGCGAACGTCAAGGACGGGATGGCGGCTCAAGCTCCCGTGGGAGGGCTGAGGAAACCAGTGGCTGACAGCATCAAGTAATAACCTGTGGCGCATATGGTGCGCTACACAACATTGACGTCACGCTACTTCCGGCCTATTTCTTGTGCGACTACGACTGGTGCATAATGCTGCGTTCCAACGGGCTCGCGTATATCGTGAATACGTCTTCATAACACCTACTTGACCCAGTTGCATAAATTTACCAGTCGTAAACTCGGACTGCTCGTGAACGTTTGAGTTCGACAAGTCGTGGTTTCGATATACAGGAGCTCACTGGAACACAGCCGAATACAACATTGACATAACGCTACTTCCGGTATATTTCGTGTGTGACGTGATGTTGTAAAAATAAAAAGAATTACCTTGTGGTTCTCGTTGTTTGATGTGGAACAAACGAGAGCGGAGTTGATGTATAAATGTATGCAATTATGCTGTTGATGGTTAGTACGCAACATGATGAATATAATCACAATAATTTTTTTTAATCGCTTGCGACAGAGTCTCTTAGAGTTTTTCAGGCAGCAGTTATGAGATACATACAAATATCTAAGGTTAATGTGAATAAATCTACTTTATGTATGGGTATCATTGTACATATCGGAACAATATGACATGTTCTGTTATTATAATTAGTAAACTATACAGATGTTATGTCGTAATATTTATAAAAGAAAATAGTAAGCTTCCAGATATGGTCAACGTGTTATACTAGTCACAATACACGCACATGTTCACGCACAAACACACACACACACACACACACTCACTCACACACACACAAACACACACACACACACACACACACACTCACACACACACTCACACACTCACACACACACACTCACACACACACACACTCACACACACACACACACACACACACACACACACACACACACACACACACACACTCACACACACACACACACACACACACACACACACACACACACACACACACACACACACACACACACACACACACACACACACACACACACATATAAGTTGTTATAAAAGAGTAGATAGATATAATGTAATAACAATGATACTAAATAATAAATGACTCATAACATAAGTGTGTGGATGGGTCGTTGTGTTTGACAGACAACGGGTAGGAGTCTGGAGTGCTATGTTCGTTGACCCGACGCCATGTCTACATGCCTCGTATCCAGACAGCCCCAATGCCACGACGACGGACTTTGACGTTTCGCTACGCTCTCTTATGGTGTTTTCTCTTCCTAGCACAGATAGTCGTTGTGATTCGCAAATGTCGCGTGATCTCTTCGATGATGGCAGGAAACGTTTACAACTGGTTGAATAAGCTGGACGGCGATATCGACTTGGCGCTCGAACGGAGCTGCGAATTTTACGAATTCGTTGTCACCACAGTCATCGTGGAAACCATCATCGTTGTCGGCATCATCGGCAACAGCCTCGCTTTCGTTGTCTTCTGGAAGGACAATATCAAGACGTCGGCGTCATTTATCTTCCACAGTCTGGCGCTCGTCCACTCATCCTTTCTGCTGCTCACAATTCCATTCTTCCCGATACCGTCGTTTGTGTATTGCACCAATTGGCTGAATGGTTACAGTAAGCTATTACCTTACGCATTCGTGCACATACTGCCTCCGGGGTTTATAACTCGGACAGCCTCTATATGAGTAGTCGTACTGGTCGCCGTCAACCGTTACATCTCCGTGTGTTTCCCATTTAAGGCGTTGCGGCTGTGCACCGTTTCGGTGCTTCTGTTCGCTGTCCTGTCTTAAAATCCACAATGACATTGTATGCAATATGGATAATAGCAAATTGACTGCTCTCACTTTACTAGATCTATCAGCTGCTTTTGATACAATAGATCACGACATTCTTTTACGTTGCCTTAATATACATTTTGGTATATCTGGAAAGGCTCTTCAGTGGTTGAGTTCATATTTTTCAGACCGACACCAAAGCATTAACATATCTGGCACACTGTCTTGTTCAGACAATCTTCCATTTCCATTTGGTGGCTCACAAGGGTCTTTCCTTGGCCCTGTTCTGTTTAGCGTATACTCTACGTCCCTTAGTCGAGTCATAACTAATCATAATATAAATCATCACGTGCATGCTGATGACACACAGGTGTATATAGTATATATATATCACTTTCACCAACTGATACACATTCATCTCTATCAACTTTAAATGACTTCCTCACTGACATCTTGCTGTGGATGAAAACAAGTAAATTGAAGCTAAATCCAGATAAAACTTATTTAATTATTACTAGCACAAAACAACAACGAAATAAGGTTGTTAACTACTTTCCAGTTAAATTGCTTGGTAGTGATACATCACCATCAGATACTGTTTGTAATCCAGGTGTTATCTTTGACAGTGTTTTCAGCTTTAAACATTTCTCAAGTTTGTAAATCCTGTTTCTACCATGTACGTGATTTCCGCCGAATTCGGCGTCATTCGTCTTTATCTACTGCAGAAACAATATCAGTATCTCCAATTAGCAGTCGCCTTGACTACTGCAATTCACTCCTAAGCGATATTGCTAAAAAAGACTTAGCTGAATTCCATCGTTTACATAATTGTTTAGCACGTATAGTACTAAAAGCACCTCGTTTCTCACCATCTCTGTCCCTACTTAGACTGTTTCATTGGCTTCCAGTTATATATCGAATACAATTCAAATTAGCCACTACCACATATCGTAACCTTTCTACGAAGCACCCATCCTATTTGTTTAGTCTCCTTCGTTTTTTGACATCATCAGGAATCTCAGATCATCTGTTTCGAAACGATTTTTGTTCCGAAAGCCAAGCTTGATATAGGCAAAAGTGCTTTTTCTGTAGCTGCACCCATAATCTGGAATCAGCTCACTATCGCTATAAAATCATCTGAGACTATAACAACCTTTCGTAAAAACTGAAGACTTATTTATTTAAGATTACATTCCCACCCTAGCCTTCGGCGGTCCCTTGCTCCAATGACGACTCTTGCTTGTCCCTGTTAACAATTTTGCCCAACGATTCTGGTATGTTGCGCCTCTGAGCTCAGATTTCTGGGGATTTAGGCGCTCTAGAAGTTTGTCATTATTATTATCATTATTACAACATATCGAGGTTTGCCGAGCTAGGGCTAGAACCGCCTCACGTAATGTAACACAAGACAACGACATGACGGACACGTCAGTTTTACGCCGAACGAAGCTCTTTTTCGGATAAGCTATATAACTATATTTACGATAATGTATTGCAATGCATATTCCTTCTCGTCCTGCCCATATTCGTGCTGTCGGTGTTGAAGATTCGCCTGATCAAAGCGTTGAAGACGAGTCGACGGAATCGGAAGGAGATGACTCATTGCCAACAGCACGACAACAATGTCACATTCGTTCTCATAATCGTCGTAATCGCCTTCAATATCTGGCCGGTTCCGGCGCTGTTTAGCAAGGTGATGTGGAACGTGACGCCGGACGAGGCTAGGGCATGCCGCGGCTACCGGCTACCAGCCCGTCGCCAACATGCTTATGCTAAACTATGCCGCCAACTTCGTCATTTACGCCGTCTTCAAGAAACGTTTCTGGGCAAGCACGTGAAACGTGCTTGCACAGGTCGTATGCGGGTGTCGCGTGTTTTTAGTCGACGGACGGAGGCGCAAGTTGATGGGAAGACGTGCCCAGGTGAAGCACTACAAATGCATTACGGCCAGTCCAGAAAAGGAGAATGACAATGCCGTCGAAGATACGCGCATTTAGCAGCATCGATTGGACATGGGCGCACACATACACGCACACATCTGATTTCATTAAGTGGCCTGCCATTCAAACATATTTCAAACAAATAATATGCATATCATCTATACTATATATATATATATATATATATTACTCCTACAACAGGTTTCCATCGCTAAGAACGGATTTGTTAAATGCCATTAATGTTTAGAATACTACAAATAGGAACAGTATGCAAGTGTTGTTATTTGTTCGGCCATTGAATAAGGCCACGGCACACAAAGACAGCACAGTTGTGGTGGAATTATTCGCAAACAACGCGTTATGAATTATGTGTACCATATAAAAATGAATTTAAAATGGTCCTGTAACGAACATCATATTGCATGTCATACGTTGGCTTAATATAATCACAGCATAACCTATCACATTTCAAGTTATCATAATTGTATTTATGCAGAGCAACAACGCAAATCCAGTGTAAATTGAAATAGGCCAAATTAATTACATTTCCTTTGATTAACTAACATACATTATGTATCCGTCAATTAAATAATTATATCACATATTCACAGCATCCATGCATGTCCCTATGGTGTTGCTACATAATACCTAAATGTAATTCACCTATATATTAATAGTCAGGTAAAGATTATTGTAATAACTATTAAGTTACAACAATATTCTTCAACTCTCTCCGACACATACCTATAATAATAATAATAATAATAATGTATTTATTTCAGACAATCATCATGTCCATATATACAAATACATCAATAAAAGTATGTAAATAAATATAAAAATACATCGATACGAACAAAATATATTCCTATTGCTAGCATTTATATTTCAGACCGTATCGGTTGGGATCACTCCTCCTTCCTGCATACAGTTATATCCCTACTGTATTTGCTGCACTAAAAATCCTGTGTACACTACTGAAATTCAGTATGGAGGAAAAAGTCCTCTTCATACCTGCATCCCCTTGTGCCACTGCACGTCACAAACATACGTGTGTACGTTTCTGTTTAGAATTGAAAACAGTAAAATTGGCTGTGTATTGTATGTACCATTTATGGCAAGTTTTTTTAATTTGTGCCTGAAATAAAGTGTTGAAATTAATTAAATTGAAGTAGAGGTTTGGTTTAGCAGCTGTTCTATTGCTGTGCTATTGAGACAGCAATTTATTCAGTTAGTCAGTTAGTGTACGGCCTATTCGTTTCATTGTTCTGATGTCATTGTAGCGTGTAGGGTTGTCAGCCTGCCTGACATTTTTTATTATTAATTAAACTACATTGAATACAATTAATTTCTTTCTGTGTTGCAGTTTGACATTCTAACTGATCAACTAGGCCCTCAATATCACAGGCAATATAACTATGCTTTATCAGATGCGGCATTGAATAAACAAACATTATGCTCTTCAAACTGTTACAACGCAAGCCAGTCTGCCTGCAAACGGATAATAAAAAGGCTCATGTAGGAACATCATGCGTGATTTCTTGAACTAACGAATCATAATGTGATCATTCGTAGACAAGTACGTTGATATATTAATATTAGTATTGATGATAAATTGAAATTGAACGGTAAATAGAAATACATCGATATTCATTGTTTGAAATAGATTTCTCCTGGCTTACTAGAACCTATATCATATACAGATTAATGTTATTATTACATAATGATTACATTAAACACATCACCAAAATGGACTTGATAGGCATAGAATACTAGGAGAATCTACCATAACAATTAACCTTGTTAGTCCTGTCATATGTAACTAACATGATTCTTGCAATGACGAAAATATATTGTGCATATACCATCAATATCGGATAGTTGTAATAAAACGTTACGCACGATGCGTAGAAAATAATGGCAGACCAGTCGAGGCGAAACAAGTCCCTTGGATAATGACACGTGGGGCTATTAGTTTAAACTTTAAAGGCTTGCAGTACGCCTACCACGTCTGACGCGTGACCTCCGCGAACAACTGCAAATTAATATTGCACAAACTGTTATGTCATCCGGATTCCGATCTCAAAACCCAACGATGTTGGTCACGCACGTCATATCTGTATCGACTACAATTGTGGAGTCATATCCGTTACAAGAGACACCCCTAGAGCAGATTTCACGAAGAAGTATTCGTAGTTACAAAAAAATGTTCTCAACAATCTTCGTTTTCGCTTATTTATTTGAATTATATAATCATCGTCGAACACTCGCAATAGTACGATCGAACGTTTTGTGAAACAGGTGCCGATCTACGCAGCTAAAGGAGTGTGTCTTCGACGGCATTGTCATTGCCATTCTGTGGACTGGCAGTACTGCAATTGACGAACCTCACCTGGGTACGTCTTCCCGTCGGCCTGTGCCTTGGTATATCGTCTTCCAACACGCGGCACCCGCACACTGTCCGGATCAGCATGTATCGGAAACGTTTGTTGAAGACGGCGTAGATGACGAAGTTGACGGCCGAGTTTAGCACGATGAACAAGAGGGCGATGTGTCTGAGATAGAACAGGTAGCCGCCGCATAACTTCGCCTCGTACGGTGCCACGTACCGCATCACCTCGCTGATGGTCGCGGGTATCAGGCAGATGATAAGGACGATGAAGACGATGATTCGAACGAATGTGAAATTGTTGTCATTCTGCTGGCGACAAGTCAACATCTCCTGTCGGTTCCGTCGCCTCGCCTTCAATGCTTTGATTATGCATATGTTCAACACAGTAATGATGGATAAGGGCAGGCCCAGGACGAATATAAGATACATATATTTCTGGTAGACTACGCGATATAACGTATCCTTTCGAAGTTTCGTGTCGGCAAAATTCGGGATGTTGAACAGGAGAGCGAACAGAAGTACGAAGGCCAACTGTTTCTTCGCCTTCGAAACGGTGCACAACCACAACGCCTTAAACGGGAAACACACAGCGATGTAGCGGTTGACGGCGACGAGTACGGCTACCCATAAAGAGGCTGTATGAGCTGTTAATAATAACGGTATTGTATATACAATCACGTAGGGAACTACTAGCCAGTAACCCTGCATCCACTCCGTATATCTAACGAATGAATCCATCGGGAAGTAAGGAATTACAAGCAGCAGCAGGGTTAAGTCGACGAGCGCCAGACTCTGGAAAAGAAACGATGCCGGCGTCTTGATATTGTCTTTCCAGAAGACGACGAAAGCGAGGCTGTTGCCGACGACGCCGACAGCGATGACCGTTCCCATAACGACAGTGTTCACGACGAATTCATAGACTTCGCAGTTCCTCCATAGCAAGGCCCAGGATGCATTGCTGTCCGGCTTATTCAACGTGTTGTTTGCTTCTCCTGCCATCGCCGTTACGCTCACGCAACACTCGCTGTCCTCAACGACAAACTGTGCTGAGAAGAGAAGACATGAAGCCGGCGACTAGAGCAAACCGTCAAAGCCCGTCGACACCAACTGACGCGGCGCGCACCAGTGGAGCTGGCAGTAACGGACACGAGGCGTGTACAGAAGATACAGGATCAACGACCTCTGCTTTTCAGAGTGGCGTTGTCACTCAAATCCAACGGCTCTGAGGTGGATGAAAGTACTGTCAAGAAAGATTTGGCTGGATTGGGAGGGATACTCAAAACGATATATGGGGAGTGTAGAGAGAGTCTTAATTTTTTCATATTATATACTATCTCACACCCACCCGTTGAGCAACAAATCAGTGGCACAACTGTTACCATTACAGTAGTTCGACCTGTTAACATAATTTCAGTGGCGCCACGTGGGGAATTGAACGCAGTAAAAACCTCCAAATAATTACCTTTGTGGCTCTTTCAAATACATCAACAAATAATAGCCCGTTGAAGCGAATGAATACAGAAAGAGGCGAAAGAATACAGAAAGAGGCGAATGAATACAGAAAGAGGCGAATGAATACAGTAAGAGGCGAATGAATACAGAAAGAGGCGAATGAATACAGTAAGAGGCGAGTGAATACAGTAAGAGGCGAGTGAACCTTGTCGCCTATGAGGAGACAGACAATCTTCAAAAGATAGCGTATTTATTTATGTGACCTGTCACAATAAAATGAATATATTTAAGTCTCAAAATTGCGAAATGGAGTTTTTATCTATTTGGATTCAACATATCATACGCTTTAAAACGACACATCTCTCTTTGAAATATCTTCAGTCGATTTTGATTTATTGCAAAAGTTGAAGTTAGTATGTAAAAAACGACTTTTTTTTAAACGGGGTCAGTTTCACTCATAGATAATGTCTGGTGCAACCAAAAATTATGTTGTAAATGACACATTAACGCCACACTGTTGGGCCCTGTTTTGTATGAACGTCGTTCCCTATAAAGAATCTGTATAATTTATACGCCAACTTTGGGAACACGCTGACAGTATCTCCTCCCTGGTGCCAAGGTCCACTCACTTCCTTCTATGTTCCTTCCTTTCCTTAGACCACTGGCCTCTGATGTACCAATTGGCGATGCATTTCAAAACACATAAGTATATAAGTATAGTTAATTATTTACGTGTGAGTACTACATTATACTACATAATAATTTCCCCCTATAATTATGCTTTTCTTCCTATCGGAGAACGATGACAATCATTGATGAATAACACTCGTGGAGACGTTACTTGTAGCATAACTTTCACTTTACCGAGGAATATCGATTTAGCTGCGGTATTTGGTGAATGCAGAAATTAAATGGTCATCTTAACCAGTTTACGATCAAAATTATTTAATGCAGAAATTATAAATCTTGGATTCATTGAATCGTTATAAATCAGTCAATAGTCGCCATTTATATTATGCATTTGTTATTTAAATAATAAAAAATTAACTATATTTTGTCGAACTGAATATTACATCGTGCATTTGACACAAATATCATAACAGTGACCGATGCTGCGGGAACAACGTCAAATTGTTGGTTAAATGAGGTAGTCTTTTCATATGTCTTCCTTTATTAACTAATTTAATGTTCTTTAGACTATAATAACTATGTTGAATGTACACTGTCCGCCAAATTGTGATTAGTAAGTCCGTAACAACGTTCGCCATTTGGCAGATAAGCTCCCGGACCATGTTCAAATGGTAAACAAAACATCCAGTTTCAAAACAAGCTTTATTGGCAATAAAACTGTTAACTACAGCACCATATGATGATAAAACAATCCCATTTTCCAACGTTTAATAAAAATAATAATATGCAACTTGATATTATTCCGACCACCGATTAACATTCGAGATATACTGTATCAAAACGTGATAATTTCCCATAAATACTTTCTCTGCTATTTATGTCTTGCATTTTTATACATAATTTATTATTATCTGAGCTTGCTGCCACGTGGATGATTAATTATGCAGCCCGAGCATTGTGAATATTCATGCACGCGCAGTGAACCACGCACATACCGTCGACGTCACACACACAGTCAACATGTCAGATTCCGAGGTGAGTTGATTCAAGCAAAGGCATTGTAAATATGCAATTTGTAGACTTATGTATATTGACAGCTATTTTTATAAGTGTATGAAGCGTATGCATTGGTTATTTATCCTGCTTCCCAATGCCGTCAGCCGAGTAACGTTTCGATTAAGTAGAATTATACCGTCCGCCGACGCCGATGGCTGCAGTCGGTGTCAGCTGGAACTGGGTTTTACTAGGGAAGGGTCTCGCCTTTCTAGTTAGAAAAACTGCATTGCCCAATATTTAGCATGCAGTGAACGAAAATGCACACTAAAATATCGGTATATTTCGGATTGGGTCTGTGTGTCTACGGGTCTTGTCTTTCCAAATTCCAGTCAGCCGTTTTTGAAAAGTCCCCGTTTCCCCACTTATTTGAACCGAAACATGAAAATGTGAGATTCGTACGTTCACAGACTTTTTCTAATTTTACAGCTACGATTGTTAGTAAACCTGTCTGGCATGTCATCATTCACTGTAAACGTTTTAGGTTTGTTAAAAAGTTGGCCTACACAACACCGTGTTGCCAAGGAATTTTGCGATTCACGAATTGTGGACAACAGCAGATCTGCATTCTAGTATACATAAGTTTTTACCCATGAATATATTTTAAAAAATATATAATAATAGATCAAATCAAATTGCGCTTTTTCATGTGAATACCACATTTTATATTAATAGAACTCGCTAAAAACATACAGATTAAACATTTATTCATTCTGTTCTGTGCGACACCTACTGGGTAGTTGTACATCATTTCATGTTTAAAATAGATGTGTGCATCTGACAGCTTTGTGAATCAAAATGCATAGCAGTGCTATTAATTGGGCAATGTGTTAATTGACACAGTAGTGAAAAAGATGTCTGACTTTGTTCTGCCACATTAGTTCCGCGTGGCTTCTGCTGGGAATATGTACATCACTACATGTTTCAAATGTATTTGTGCAATCGATCGATTTGTGCATACAAATGCACAACATCCCATCATTGTGTTGCAAAGTAGGAGTACACAATAAAATGTTTCCTTTCTTATGCTAATTATGTTTGGATTGTGTTCTACAACATATTCTTCAAAAAAGTTGAAACAAGTTTATGTTAAGTGAACTATACTGGGAATAATGTATAAAAGGTGTCCACATAGCTGTTTTACAATAATTTTGAAAATTCATAAAATATAAATGTTCCACAACATTCAAAATGTTTTAGGGATCTTCGTGAGTTAAATACATCAATGATGACTGAAAACAGTGTTTTAAAATATGCGTTACTTTTAAAGTTTTGTAATTTTATAACTTTATTTCTATCATACAATGGCCATTTTATTTGTCATTGAAACGGGAGATCGACAGAAACAAATTCAATATCTTTTACTCTAAATAATGGGCAGAACAAATAATTATGGCACTCCCAGTTCAAAATAAAAAATGTTGTTACACTGATGCAATATATTTTAATATTTTGCCGACAATATTGTCATTATGCTCTTTATAGATCTACATTTTTCAAAACAAAATTATACTTTATGTATATAGGAAAGTAGGTAACCACCTATGCTATCTTAACATTGTACATCCCTTCATTTGATGTATAATATATTTATACTGCTTATGGAAATAACAGCTGGATTTATGGTGCAAACAAAATGGTTTCATTATTGAACGTTTCTCGGCTTCAACAAGTTTCTGTTATGTAAACGTTTCATTAAAATTAAACTTACAATGTTTAGCCAGATATGCCTAGTGAAAAGGGAACACGATAGTACCATACGTGAGATTCGTGTGTTTTTATATTCCAACAAAAACAATGTTAATCATTCAATATGTCATCGGAGGCTTCGTGCGTGGAGATCTGGTGTTTTTATCTTTTAAATCAATCCGTCTGTCATGAGCTGTCGCTATATTCATTCTCCGTTTATTCCACATATTTTCCTTCTTTTCTTTGCTGAATCTGTGACATAAACAGCAGTTGGTCCACGTTTCCTTTTGATAATTTTATCGGTTACGACTCATTCGTCTGACGGTGGATAATCCAAATACACACATGTTGATGATGTTTTTCTTGCGTCAATTAACTCGACGTAGCTAATCGAAGTCTGGCGGACAGTCTCGAATATTCATGAGAATGCCTTATACTGATCGTGAAGGTGGGGCCAAAGCGGAAACTGCACGTACGCGCAGTTATTTTTTCGATATATTGTCAGGGTCATTAGTAATTAATGAAGCATAATTCTAACGAAATAAAGGCATATAATTACATGAAATAATCATGTTAATAGGATAATGTAATAATTGCGTACATTACAAAGATATTAAAATTATGAAAGAATCGCTTTAATAACAACGGCATTTACATGACATTTTTACATATTTACATGACAAGTGTATTCCAGCAGTGGTCGGAACACCCCTATATATACTGTTAGAAGCTTTTTTGTGTGATTCCACCAACGTGTTCGTCCCATGTCAGTTTGCTGGTGATAGTGATAGTTTCAGTTCCGTTAATTTGTATGAATTTGACATTTTGTTGTTGTTTTAGAACAATCAATAATAAGCTCTTTTGTCTTACGTAGGTGAATTTTCATGTTATTTTGTGTTGTCCGTCGGTAGGCCACATCGGCTGCTTCCTATGGGTTTTACGCCTGGGTGGCTGATCCAGGGTAGACAACCCATATATCATCAACGTATTTGTAAGACTCACACGCTATTTGCAGATCGTCTATGGCGAGGATGAAAAATACAGAGCCTAATTTTGTGCCTTAAGGAACTCGTCCATGGATGAGATTCAAGTCGGATGCTGTGTTACAGCTTGACTTGTTATGTCCTTTCGGCAATCCATTTTATTAGTGTAATTGGGAGAACAAAACAGGCGAGTTTTTGAAGTAGACTATTGTAAGTCAAATGCCTTAAAGAAGTCAAGTAACATAATCTTAGCAAACAGCATAGATGCATCTGTGCTTGTATAATCCTGGTGCAATAGGTCGACAAGAGCATGTGTAGTGAATGACTTATGGAGTCTTATTGGTGATGGTCAACGTCACAGACTAATTTCACTGTGGACGCTTTCATTTCTTCGCCGACTACAGCAGTTAATGTGGCTGGTGTGATATCTGTTTCGATATGCCCTGGTGTTTCCTTTTCGGGAGCGGACTGACGTTTGTTCTATAACAACGAAACATTTCCAAACCATGTAAGTTAACGGAATTGAAACTATAACTGTCACCAGCAACCTAAAATGGGACGTACACATTAGTGAAATCACAAAAAGCAGGCTGCTTCTACTAGTCCAATTCAAATGGTCAGGTCTTGACTTCTGTTAAACCGTCTAACTGATGAAACATGAAACGAACCTGCTGTCTTACGGCATAGCATACTTCTGCAGTCACTGCTTACACATTTGTACGTACTACGTAGATAGACCTATTTATCCACCTGATGGAGACCTTGCTATTTGATAGCACCAATCTGTGATCACGATACCGCCTTCATCAGCCACACCAATGGTGCATTTGCTGAACTGCAGTAGTTTATAGGAAACGTACTTTGTTTGTACCGACGTATCTTTGAGTTTTGACTGATGCACCTGCACTCTACCTATAGCATGGAAACGATCTACCTGGCTATCACAGGACAGCTAACCCTAATTAATGATGACACTAAGATAACTGTGTTTTCATATGTTTCCGAACGGCACGACATGCAAGAGTGTTTTAATGAATTCAGTGAGTCGCTGGGTAGACCGGCGGCAACTTCGAGAAACGGAGCTTATAAAAACTGTTGGAAATTATATCCCGCCTATCTACCAGGTAAAACGCGTGATGTTTCTCAATGTTGATGAATACCGATGTATTGTTATAAATGTGAATGACCGTTGATTGTTCAAGGGCGATTCGTGCTTGTTTGACCATTGCGAATTTTATATAGCACACTCGGTGCTAGTTTCCATTTTTTTCATACTGCTGCCGTTGATGTAATACAGTTTGCATTCTGAGTTAAATTATCATATTAACTGTTTCTAAGAAAATGTATGTATAGTCTAAGGTGAACAACATTGACTCATTCGATCACGCTTGCTGCCAAAGATGTTGTTTTGGCATTTGATGTGTTATTCGATAAATTATACATTTTTCAGAATGACTGGTCGCCAGGTCCGGTCAGCGGAATAATACACATTAGGGTCACGGAAATAAATTTTCGTATTTAGCGCTGTGTTATCTTAAAATGCATATCACGAGAAGAACGTTGACATGGAGTTAAGGAAAGTGACATATAGTGGATATAGGATAGGTTGGTTTACTGGAAATTGATCTCGTGATAATGATGATGGTGATAATAGTGATGATGATGATCATGATGACGGATTTTGAGGCATATCAATCGTTTGCTCGAGTGCGTTTTTTTAATACAAAAACACGTATCTATCCTACGATAGCAGTAGCGTTCGTATTCGACTACTTGAAGTTATTACAAGTCGAGACGCCTACGACGCCGATCAAGGAAAGGACTGGTGCACTTTCCGTAGAGAGGCGACCTAAACTATTCCGAGAACCCACAACCGCGCGTATCAGTGCGGCCCGCGGGCTGTAGCGTTTTTCTAATACGACTCGTGTGCGTCATTTCTACCCGGATGATGTAACTTGTATACGAAACACTAGTGCCGTTGGATTTGAGTGACAACGAAGCTGTGAAGAGCAGAGGTCGTTGATCCGGAGTCTTGTGTACACGCCTCGTGTGCGCTACTGCCAGCTTCACTGCTGCGCGGCGCGTCAGCTGGTGTCGAAGGGCTTTGACGCTTCGTTCTAGTCGCTCCGGCTGACATCAAGACCGCTACAGTGACACCCGAACAATAAAACGAATAGTCTGTACACAATCGTCTTACTAACTCACTCATTTGGTGCCTCAAGAGCACAACGATACAACAGCTGCCAAACCAAACTTCTACTGCAATTCAATTCAATTCAATTGATTTCAACACTATTTCAGGCACACATAAGAACAACGATCTATTGACATACATGATACATATAATAATTAGTCGTAGTACTTTTTCAAAGGTTGTTGTGAACGTACACAATCTTTACCGGATGCTCTCTAATGCGAGACTGCCAACGTAAGTCATTGCTGAGTATGACAGAAAGCGAATTTTATTGTTTTTAAATTTAAACAAAAACGTAAACACGAACGATTGTGACGTGTAGTGGCGTAAACAGTTCTGTCTGCGATGAAAAGGAAGGGATACAACTATAAGCAGGAAGGGGGCGTAGCCCCCGCCGATACGGTGTGAATTGTAAATACTAGCCTGTAAGAATATAGTTACTAGCTGAGACAATTAAAGAATATTGTTATAACTATTAGTGGGACTACTTATAGGTGGGTGAATTGTAGGTATTCTTTAACAATACCATTGGGGCCGGCATGTTTCACTCTCTGGTTCGGATTCATTAATTCAGTGTGTGTTATTGGTTCGCCAATAACCTAAATTCCTTGTTCAGTTTTGCGAATTATGTCGATTTAGTTATATTTATTATCATTGCTTTGCCCACCCTCATCCCTATATCACTTTGACTGCTTGTTTGCTCAAAAGTTGTTAATTGATTGACGCTTTTCCCTGTAACAGATGAGTACGCGAGGTTTCACATATGTTCTTTTTTGTGCGGTAAACGAAGTAGGTTGATAAGGGTATGAGAAAGGCGGAGTGACCCCCACAGTTACGGTGATAGTGGTAAATATAATGCAGTCATGTAGTTAGTCATGTTTTGTAATTATATGTCACATAAGTTATATGCTTAGAAATTGTAGGTATTGCTTAACAATACTGTTGGGGCCGACATGCTTGCTGTGTATTGATGTATGTATATATGGTGTGGTTTTATGTATATATGGTGTGGTTTAATATGTGTTAGTGAATAAATTCCATTAAGTTGGCCTGTTTCAATCAACATTGGTCTTGTATCGTTGCTTTGCACAGAATAGTGTATGTGACGTGGGCGCATACATATAAATGTGACATCTTGGCAATGTGATGCGTTATACTGTGATTATAGCAAGCCAATATATGAGATGCATTGCAATACGTATGTTATTGCAGGAGCATTCTGAATACATCGTTATATGATACACATAATTCATAGATAGTTTATTGCGAGTAAATCCATCATAATTATGCTCTGTTCGTGCGCAGTGGCCTTAATCGGTGGTCGGACTAATATCAAGTTACAAATTATATTCCTGGTGATATATGCGTTGTAAGAGTTTACAGTTATTATTGATTATTACTATTATTATTTTATTATTATTAAACGTTGGAAAATGGGATTGTTTAGCATCATAGGGTATTGTACTAAACTCAGCCCGCATCGGGGTTATTGCCAATGAAGCTTGTTTTGAAACTGGATGTTTTGTTTACCATTTCAACATGCTCGGGGGTTTAACTGCCAAATTGCGATCGTTGTTACGTGTTGTCTAAACACAATTTGGTGGACAGTGTACATTCAACATAGTTATTATTGTCTTAAGAACATTACATTAATTAATAGTAGAGAACATAGTAACAGCGTGCCTCCTTTTAACCAACAATTTGACGTTGTTCCCGCAATACCGTTCACTTTTATGATATTTCTGTCAAATGCATGATGTAATATTCAGTTAAGCAAAACATAGTTCATTTTTTTATTATTCAAACAGCAAATGCATAATATAAATTGCGACTAGTAATTAACTGATCTACAACTATTCAGTGAGTCCAATATATATAATTTCTGAATTACGCAATTTTGATCTTAACTTGGTTAACATGACCATTTAATTTCTGCTTTCATCACTTACCGCTTATAAATCGATATTCCTCGGTAAAGTGAAAGTTATGCTACTGTAATGTCTACACGAGTGTTACTCATCAATAATTGTCATCGTTGTCCGATAGGTTGAAAAGCATAAGTATAGGGAAAACATTATTATGCAGTATTATGTAGTACTCAAATGTAAGTAATTAACTATACTTACCTACAGATGTGTTCTGAAATGCATCGCCAATTGGTAGATCAGAGGTCAGTGGTCTGAGGAAAGGAAGGAACATTGAAGGAAGTGAGTGGACCTCGGCACCTGGGAGGAGACACTGTCAGCGTGATCCCAAAGTTAGCGTATCAATTATATACATTCTTCATACGGAACAACGCGCATACAAAACAGGGCCCATCAGTGTGGCGTTAATGTGTCATATACAACACAATTATTGGTTGCACAAGACACTATCTATGAGTGAAACTGACCTCGTTTAAAAAAATCGTTTTTATATACTGGCTTAAATTTTTGCAATAAATCAATATCAACTGAAGATATTTCAACAAGAGAAGTGTCGTTTTAAAGACTGTGATATGATGAATCCACAAAAGGTATAAAAAAACTACATTTCACAATTTAGCGACTTAAATATATCCATTTTATTGTGGCAGGTCACATAAATGCATACGTTAACTTTTGAAGATGTCTGTCTCCTCGTAGGCGACGAGGTTCACTCGCTTCTTAGTGTATTAATTCGCCTCTTTTTGTATTCACTCGCCTCTTTCTGTATTCATTCGCCTCTTACTGTATTCATTCGCCTCTTTCTGTATTCATTCGCCTCTTACTGAGCGCAGTAGCACAGCGGTAAGACCTCCGGACTCTCGACCGAGAGAACGCTGGTTCGAATCCTGTCCGCCGGTGTCGAACCTTGGGCAAGTTCGTTTACTCTACATTGCTTCAGTTCATTCAGCTGTATGAATGAGTACCTGGCTATAGACAGTGGTGGATATTTGTGTTCAAAAAGTCTTCGCGCATTAATTACAGCCTGGCTGAATACTTCCCAGAGAAGTCGAGATGGTGTTCGATTGATCAGGTCTGCCAGGGAGTAAAGTGTAAAGCGCGTTGAGCAGTCCTGAGGACTGGATACTGCGAGTAATTATCATGTATTCTTTTCTGGTTTGCTGTCAATTTCACGTTCCCTTTCAATATGTTGTACGCGCAGTCGCACAAACTACAGATGAAGTTGGAGTCAGCGTTCCGAAGTATGGCTTTTCTCAACTTGTCACTTTTATATCTGCGCATTATCTCCAGCATAATAATATGCTTCTTGACGCGCGCTGTCATCCTGACGACTGACGTCCGCTGTTACCCGTTCCTCTTTTTATACTCTCCTTACGTAGACGTACTGAATGCGATCGTCGGAGAAAATACACGTGCGCAAACGTATATTTTCCGCTGTTTCCTGTTTCAGATCTATTAGAAGATAACCGTAAGCTCCTGACGTGGCATCTTTGAAAGCTTCCATCATGAATTTGACTCTACCCGGATACATCTGTTTTGCCAGGTGACCTACTTGTCCGGCGTCCCGGGGGTTCTTGAATAGCACCATGTATTGCGCATTCAGGCTGATTTTGCGATTTTCTTTCCCTTTTGGAAAACTATTCTGCAGAAGCTGTACGACGGACACATTGCAGTGATGACTTTTTTAGTGAAGAAGGTCGTGACCCGGGTATCGGTTTCCTCCATAAGGTCATCGAGTACTAGAAGCGTCCTCGTTTTCCCGTCTAAAATCTTTGGATCCTGTAAACCGTCTACGAATTCTATATCGGCTGTTATAGATTCGTAGGTGGATTGCCACTGACCGTAACACCACAGGATTTTCGCCGGCGGCGGCTCGACCATGGAAGAAGCGAACTGTAATAGGCGAGTGACGAAAGTAGTCTTACCGCACCCCGTAGGACCAGCCACTATACACGTAAAAGGATGCTTCAACGACGCTCTCATATTGACGACTGCTGCGCCGGAAACGAACGATGGCTTTTATTCATTTCTTCTACATTCAGCGCGCACCTCCATCAACAATTTTCCGAGCATATTTCGGCCTTCTTTTTCTCCGTGAGCGCTACCCCAGAAGGCTTCTTTTGACGGTACCCACTCCACCAATTCGGCTTCCCCGGTAGCCAATAGGGCGTCTTTCAACTTTGTTGTCCCTTGGAACTTGCTCATCAACAGGCTCTTCATACACTCGACCCTAATGGCATCCCATTCGGCTCCTGTTCTCTTTTTCTTGATTCCGTAACTTCGTCGCTTCGCTATATAGGCCGACCACGACTGTTTGATGTACTCCGCGTTTTCTTCGTCTTCGTTAAACATTGCTTTTCTAAACTGATAAGCGTGCTCGACTGATCTGAATCTCCGACCGTATGCAGTGACTCGACACGGATAAAAATTCGACAGGAACGACACCGGACCACCAAAACGTATAGGCTCCATACCGCTGATCTAGAGACACTACTGGGGTAAGACCACATTAAGGATTCGTCCGCCATTACCGAAAGAGTGCCCTTGAAAACACCGTTTTGGTGTCATGTGTGAATTTTTTTCGAGCACTTTGGCATGACACATGTCAGTCCAGTGAATACTGAATGTACTACTGCATTAGATCTTTCACGAGGTAGCAATAAACATACGCTAGTCGCTCGCGTATTCGCACAGTGGCTATTTTTCAGAACGCACCAATATTTCAAAATCCGTCATCAGATTGGGGCGAAATTGAGGGGTGTCAGGTTTGGGTGGATTTTTTTTTATTTTTTTTTTTACGAGTTTTCCACAGCACTTGTGTCAATGGAGGATAAAAATGCTGTGAAATTTTCAAGAAAATTGTTCGTCAAATTTAGCAGGAAATTAAGGAAACGTTATAATGGCCGTCTATGTAAAATTGTAATGTGGTCTTACCCCAAATTAGAAATACGCCCGTTTTATAACAAAAACTGCCAAATGTGATTTGAGCGACGGGTGATGGTTTTTCGGCTGTATTTGGAAGCTGGTGTAGACCGGAATACCGTGCAGCTATTGCATACCGTTAGTATTACATCTAAAAGAAGTTTTAAAAGTAATTAATAAGCCAGTTATTAGGTGATATGCATGGAAAATAAAGTGATAATTTTGGTGGTGTGAAAGTTAAAAAGTACATTCCAAGCATGTTCTACGATACTGAGTACCACGAAAGCTTGTGTAATAAGTGTATATGTGTCAGGGTGTGGAGTTTCTTTTAAATGTACACCATGTGCAACAATATTGACATATTTCCAGTAGGATTTATTTCGCCTTAGTTATATCATTTATATTTTTGTAAGCGACATCTATAAATGCGTGTTTCTTAACCCCAATACTAACGTGGGTGTTTCTGCTGTTCCAACTTGTCCTTCCTAATTATATGGCACTTATATATATCATACTTGGATCGCACAATAAGCAATAATGGGCAAGCAGGCAATATTTTGATTCCACCCACCCCCCTAACGCGGCCCTAATTTTAGTGAAATGTTGGCCACCATAGGAAGCAAGTTGTCCACACACTTATACCAATCAGGCATCTAGCACCTATTTTGTATAGCAACGTCCATACACTAACTGAGACAAGAAGAACAATTGAGAATCTACATAAATATACCACGAATGTAACAGAGAATATCATAACAGTGTGTGACTCTCCAAATATGCAGCGACCGCAATGATCCGAATTAGTTCATTTTTAGCCATACAAATTTTAACTTGTCACCTAAGAGAAGTGTCATATGTTGAAGTTGTGTACATGGACTGGCATGCTATCATTTTCAACGATCATGTACTTTTCAGCTGTAATATAACCGAATCATACCGAAGTTTGCACAAGGCAAGGCAGATTAAACTAACTGTAGGCTGACGTCAACTACTCTGACAAGAAGCTGCTTTTATCACTGGTATTGTGTACGTTATATCCGTATATTTAACATCATAAATGTTTGTTAGTACCCTTGTAAGAATTTGGCGATGTTTGAATAAAACATGATTAGGACAATGGACTCGTTGGTGTGCTTGGAGAGATACTGGGTGCCACAGCTGTCAGCAACCTTTATCACGTGTCTTGGATGTCCTTATCAAACGTTTGTTTCTTTCTGAAATTAACTATTTTGCCAGAAGTATCTCTTGTTTCCAATAATGTGTGTACATCAGCGAAATATATAGTGGCCAAGTAATTGATGTCTAGCGATGTTTGGACACTCTGTATCAAGTAGATATCTGCGCCTGTGTAAAAGTATGGGTATTTTAAGGGGGGTTAGGATGACAATTTGTGTGACGCAAGATATACGTTCCACTGGGCGTCTCAGTTTTGGTTTCATAATGTACTATGTATATACCTCAATTTACACCCAGCAATTTAGCCCGTTATCTACAATGTAATTGTAGTTACCATCAAAAGACGCCTCAGTGCCTTTCAATATTGTGAATATTGTTGAAATGCCTGGCTTGTGCTTTTGACACCTACTGGTGTCGTACACGATTGACATATAGTTCATGATTGCATCACATTATTTAGCATAGTTTGTGGGCATTACGTTATACAAAATTTCGTGAAGATTTGCAACGTGCATGTCCAATAAAATGCTGCTTAAAATAATGATTTTGTGCATTTTTTGGCCAAAAATACAACATTTTATGAAAAATTACCAAAAAATATATTTCGTTAATATTCTATATATTTTATTCCCATATCGGTAAGATACTGTGTTGGCCTGTATGCTGTGCTCAGTACCATTCATACCAGGCAAACGTCGTATGTAATATAAAGTACCGAATAAGCATGTTTAAACCAACTCAAGGCGGTGTTTAGCTTGGAGGTGTGCACAGTTTGATGACGCATATTTTAATTGTTATTGATAAAGTGTAAATTTCCCTTTGTGGTTAATCTGGTTATATGTATAGCTTGATATAAATCTAACTATCGTGAAGATTTGCAAGATTCAGGAGATCTATTTGGGGTAAGACCACATTAAGGATTCGTCTGTTTGATGTACTCCGCGTTTTCTTCGTCTTCGTTAAACATTGCTTTTCTAAACTGATAAGCGTGCTCGACTGATCTGAATGTCCGACCGTATGCAGTGACTCGACACGGATAAAAATTCGACATATCGCTGATCTAGAGACACTACTGGGGTAAGACCACATTAAGGATTCGTCCGAAAGAGTGCCCTTGAAAACACCGTTTTGGTGTCATGTGTGAATTTTTTTCGAGCACTTTGGCATGACACATGTCAGTCCAGTGAATACTGAATGTACTACTGCATTAGATCTTTCACGAGGTAGCAATAAACATACGCTAGTCGCTCGCGTATTCGCACAGTGGCTATTTTTCAGAATGCACCAATATTTCAAAATCCGTCATCAGATTGGGGCGAAATTGAGGGGTGTCAGGTTTGGGTGGATTTTTATTTTTTTACGAGTTTTCCACAGCACTTGTGTCAATGGAGGATAAATATGCTGTGAAATTTTCAAGAAAATTGTTCGTCAAATTTTGCAGGAAATGAAGGAAACGTTATAATGACCGCCTATGTAAAATTTAAATGTGGTCTTACCCCTACTGACTACACCTCGTGTATAACCAGTAAATAGGTATGGCAATTTTGGAGAAAATGTTGAAAACAACACACTTTATAAGCACCAATGTTACAAGCACTCTGCAATTTTATTTTTTGTAATCCCTCCAGGTGTTTGTGTTTTATGCACATTTCAAAGGTGCCACCAAACTTGGCAAGGCACCATAAAAATCAGCACTTCGCCGTTGGACAATTTGTAATCCAGCACAATGTTCTCAGGCGGCACTATGAACTCCTAATAAAGTTTTCCAGAAAGTCAAATATGTGTTTTATAAGAAAATTCAATACAGCCAGTTGTTACGTTACATTCAAATTTGTATTTATTTTTTGACCTTGTGCCCTATTTACAAAGGTAAACATCAACACAAAGTCACCTTAGGGTGTGAATTCCTCAAAGGCCTGACGTCTTAAGCATTTCAATTACATAATATTACACAGCCTAATTAGCAGACATTCAGAAAACAATGCCACTTGCTTGATTGGCCAGAAGGTCCAGTCAGTAGACAGATCTGATAACAGGCTCCGGCTATGGCTGACTCCAGCTAATCACTGTCCTCAGACTTCATTAGGGTCAATTACAACATCTTCACGTGTGTTTAGTCAGCTGAAGTAAACAAAAAACGATTGATGAATCACCCTGCTGCAATGTTATTGGTTCATTTTCATACGTATTCTCAAATTGAGGCTTAACTACTGGCATACGCACCCCACCCCCCTTATAAGACATGTGTTCCGTCGCTGTGATTTGGACTTGCAGACTGGTGAGAAGTCTGTAATATCCAAAAACGGTTTGTTCCATTCAACTGCAGTTTTGCCATACACGTATTTTCAGTAATTGTTTCAAGATATTTGAAGTAAAATGCGTCCTCCGTGATTGTGCAATGACTATAGCGTGTTTCCGTTGCTAGGGACTTTAATTAGGTATGGCAATTTTGGAGAAAATGTTGAAAACAACACACTTTATAAGCACCAATGTTACAAGCACTCTGCAATTTTATTTTTTGTAATCCCTCCAGGTGTTTGTGTTTTATGCACATTTCAAAGGTGCCACCAAACTTGGCAAGGCACCATAAAAATCAGCACTTCGCCGTTGGACAATTTGTAATCCAGCACAATGTTCTCAGGCGGCACTATGAACTCCTAATAAAGTTTTCCAGAAAGTCAAATATGTGTTTTATAAGAAAATTCAATACAGCCAGTTGTTACGTTACATTCAAATTTGTATTTATTTTTTGACCTTGTGCCCTATTTACAAAGGTAAACATCAACACAAAGTCACCTTAGGGTGTGAATTCCTCAAAGGCCTGACGTCTTAAGCATTTCAATTACATAATATTACACAGCCTAATTAGCAGACATTCAGAAAACAATGCCACTTGCTTGATTGGCCAGAAGGTCCAGTCAGTAGACAGATCTGATAACAGGCTCCGGCTATGGCTGACTCCAGCTAATCACTGTCCTCAGACTTCATTAGGGTCAATTACAACATCTTCACGTGTGTTTAGTCAGCTGAAGTAAACAAAAAACGATTGATGAATCACCCTGCTGCAATGTTATTGGTTCATTTTCATACGTATTCTCAAATTGAGGCTTAACTACTGGCATACGCACCCCACCCCCCTTATAAGACATGTGTTCCGTCGCTGTGATTTGGACTTGCAGACTGGTGAGAAGTCTGTAATATCCAAAAACGGTTTGTTCCATTCAACTGCAGTTTTGCCATACACGTATTTTCAGTAATTGTTTCAAGATATTTGAAGTAAAATGCGTCCTCCGTGATTGTGCAATGACTATAGCGTGTTTCCGTTGCTAGGGACTTTAATTGGTATGGCAATTTTGGAGAAAATGTTGAAAACAACACACTTTATAAGCACCAATGTTACAAGCACTCTGCAATTTTATTTTTTGTAATCCCTCCAGGTGTTTGTGTTTTATGCACATTTCAAAGGTGCCACCAAACTTGGCAAGGCACCATAAAAATCAGCACTTCGCCGTTGGACAATTTGTAATCCAGCACAATGTTCTCAGGCGGCACTATGAACTCCTAATAAAGTTTTCCAGAAAGTCAAATATGTGTTTTATAAGAAAATTCAATACAGCCAGTTGTTACGTTACATTCAAATTTGTATTTATTTTTTGACCTTGTGCCCTATTTACAAAGGTAAACATCAACACAAAGTCACCTTAGGGTGTGAATTCCTCAAAGGCCTGACGTCTTAAGCATTTCAATTACATAATATTACACAGCCTAATTAGCAGACATTCAGAAAACAATGCCACTTGCTTGATTGGCCAGAAGGTCCAGTCAGTAGACAGATCTGATAACAGGCTCCGGCTATGGCTGACTCCAGCTAATCACTGTCCTCAGACTTCATTAGGGTCAATTACAACATCTTCACGTGTGTTTAGTCAGCTGAAGTAAACAAAAAACGATTGATGAATCACCCTGCTGCAATGTTATTGGTTCATTTTCATACGTATTCTCAAATTGAGGCTTAACTACTGGCATACGCACCCCACCCCCCTTATAAGACATGTGTTCCGTCGCTGTGATTTGGACTTGCAGACTGGTGAGAAGTCTGTAATATCCAAAAACGGTTTGTTCCATTCAACTGCAGTTTTGCCATACACGTATTTTCAGTAATTGTTTCAAGATATTTGAAGTAAAATGCGTCCTCCGTGATTGTGCAATGACTATAGCGTGTTTCCGTTGCTAGGGACTTTAATTGGGGTCAGCACACTGTCAGGTTTCCCATTGGCGACCATGTTAATGTTTTGTGTGATTATAAGAAAACGTGACCTATAAAGTTTCTTAAACTTCTCACCTGCTGTTATTATCATCTCATTGACATGCTGGTCGAGTTTAGTCAAAATCTCATATCTCTAGCTCTTGCAAAATGCCTGTATGTATGACACCCGTCAATATTTACAACTGGATGCAGGCAGTAATCCAGCTAAAGTGTCAACTAGCCAAATTGCTGCCAGATACCCTTCCGCTTAGTAAAATCAGCTAAAAAGACACCATTTTACTGTCAACAGCTTCAACAATCACATCTAGAAATCTGACTACTCAAGTGCACTTATGTCAGAGCAAGTGAATATTATAAAAAGTCATTTTTCAAAAATATACTGCACTTTGTTTCGTCTGTAATCAAGCAGGAAGTCCAACAGTGTGCTGACCCCAAATAGGTATGGCAATTTTGGAGAAAATGTTGAAAACAACACACTTTATAAGCACCAATGTTACAAGCACTCTGCAATTTTATTTTTTGTAATCCCTCCAGGTGTTTGTGTTTTATGCACATTTCAAAGGTGCCACCAAACTTGGCAAGGCACCATAAAAATCAGCACTTCGCCGTTGGACAATTTGTAATCCAGCACAATGTTCTCAGGCGGCACTATGAACTCCTAATAAAGTTTTCCAGAAAGTCAAATATGTGTTTTATAAGAAAATTCAATACAGCCAGTTGTTACGTTACATTCAAATTTGTATTTATTTTTTGACCTTGTGCCCTATTTACAAAGGTAAACATCAACACAAAGTCACCTTAGGGTGTGAATTCCTCAAAGGCCTGACGTCTTAAGCATTTCAATTACATAATATTACACAGCCTAATTAGCAGACATTCAGAAAACAATGCCACTTGCTTGATTGGCCAGAAGGTCCAGTCAGTAGACAGATCTGATAACAGGCTCCGGCTATGGCTGACTCCAGCTAATCACTGTCCTCAGACTTCATTAGGGTCAATTACAACATCTTCACGTGTGTTTAGTCAGCTGAAGTAAACAAAAAACGATTGATGAATCACCCTGCTGCAATGTTATTGGTTCATTTTCATACGTATTCTCAAATTGAGGCTTAACTACTGGCATACGCACCCCACCCCCCTTATAAGACATGTGTTCCGTCGCTGTGATTTGGACTTGCAGACTGGTGAGAAGTCTGTAATATCCAAAAACGGTTTGTTCCATTCAACTGCAGTTTTGCCATACACGTATTTTCAGTAATTGTTTCAAGATATTTGAAGTAAAATGCGTCCTCCGTGATTGTGCAATGACTATAGCGTGTTTCCGTTGCTAGGGACTTTAATTGGGGTCAGCACACTGTCAGGTTTCCCATTGGCGACCATGTTAATGTTTTGTGTGATTATAAGAAAACGTGACCTATAAAGTTTCTTAAACTTCTCACCTGCTGTTATTATCATCTCATTGACATGCTGGTCGAGTTTAGTCAAAATCTCATATCTCTAGCTCTTGCAAAATGCCTGTATGTATGACACCCGTCAATATTTACAACTGGATGCAGGCAGTAATCCAGCTAAAGTGTCAACTAGCCAAATTGCTGCCAGATACCCTTCCGCTTAGTAAAATCAGCTAAAAAGACACCATTTTACTGTCAACAGCTTCAACAATCACATCTAGAAATCTGACTACTCAAGTGCACTTATGTCAGAGCAAGTGAATATTATAAAAAGTCATTTTTCAAAAATATACTGCACTTTGTTTCGTCTGTAATCAAGCAGGAAGTCCAACAGTGTGCTGACCCCAAATAGGTATGGCAATTTTGGAGAAAATGTTGAAAACAACACACTTTATAAGCACCAATGTTACAAGCACTCTGCAATTTTATTTTTTGTAATCCCTCCAGGTGTTTGTGTTTTATGCACATTTCAAAGGTGCCACCAAACTTGGCAAGGCACCATAAAAATCAGCACTTCGCCGTTGGACAATTTGTAATCCAGCACAATGTTCTCAGGCGGCACTATGAACTCCTAATAAAGTTTTCCAGAAAGTCAAATATGTGTTTTATAAGAAAATTCAATACAGCCAGTTGTTACGTTACATTCAAATTTGTATTTATTTTTTGACCTTGTGCCCTATTTACAAAGGTAAACATCAACACAAAGTCACCTTAGGGTGTGAATTCCTCAAAGGCCTGACGTCTTAAGCATTTCAATTACATAATATTACACAGCCTAATTAGCAGACATTCAGAAAACAATGCCACTTGCTTGATTGGCCAGAAGGTCCAGTCAGTAGACAGATCTGATAACAGGCTCCGGCTATGGCTGACTCCAGCTAATCACTGTCCTCAGACTTCATTAGGGTCAATTACAACATCTTCACGTGTGTTTAGTCAGCTGAAGTAAACAAAAAACGATTGATGAATCACCCTGCTGCAATGTTATTGGTTCATTTTCATACGTATTCTCAAATTGAGGCTTAACTACTGGCATACGCACCCCACCCCCCTTATAAGACATGTGTTCCGTCGCTGTGATTTGGACTTGCAGACTGGTGAGAAGTCTGTAATATCCAAAAACGGTTTGTTCCATTCAACTGCAGTTTTGCCATACACGTATTTTCAGTAATTGTTTCAAGATATTTGAAGTAAAATGCGTCCTCCGTGATTGTGCAATGACTATAGCGTGTTTCCGTTGCTAGGGACTTTAATTGGTATGGCAATTTTGGAGAAAATGTTGAAAACAACACACTTTATAAGCACCAATGTTACAAGCACTCTGCAATTTTATTTTTTGTAATCCCTCCAGGTGTTTGTGTTTTATGCACATTTCAAAGGTGCCACCAAACTTGGCAAGGCACCATAAAAATCAGCACTTCGCCGTTGGACAATTTGTAATCCAGCACAATGTTCTCAGGCGGCACTATGAACTCCTAATAAAGTTTTCCAGAAAGTCAAATATGTGTTTTATAAGAAAATTCAATACAGCCAGTTGTTACGTTACATTCAAATTTGTATTTATTTTTTGACCTTGTGCCCTATTTACAAAGGTAAACATCAACACAAAGTCACCTTAGGGTGTGAATTCCTCAAAGGCCTGACGTCTTAAGCATTTCAATTACATAATATTACACAGCCTAATTAGCAGACATTCAGAAAACAATGCCACTTGCTTGATTGGCCAGAAGGTCCAGTCAGTAGACAGATCTGATAACAGGCTCCGGCTATGGCTGACTCCAGCTAATCACTGTCCTCAGACTTCATTAGGGTCAATTACAACATCTTCACGTGTGTTTAGTCAGCTGAAGTAAACAAAAAACGATTGATGAATCACCCTGCTGCAATGTTATTGGTTCATTTTCATACGTATTCTCAAATTGAGGCTTAACTACTGGCATACGCACCCCACCCCCCTTATAAGACATGTGTTCCGTCGCTGTGATTTGGACTTGCAGACTGGTGAGAAGTCTGTAATATCCAAAAACGGTTTGTTCCATTCAACTGCAGTTTTGCCATACACGTATTTTCAGTAATTGTTTCAAGATATTTGAAGTAAAATGCGTCCTCCGTGATTGTGCAATGACTATAGCGTGTTTCCGTTGCTAGGGACTTTAATTGGGGTCAGCACACTGTCAGGTTTCCCATTGGCGACCATGTTAATGTTTTGTGTGATTATAAGAAAACGTGACCTATAAAGTTTCTTAAACTTCTCACCTGCTGTTATTATCATCTCATTGACATGCTGGTCGAGTTTAGTCAAAATCTCATATCTCTAGCTCTTGCAAAATGCCTGTATGTATGACACCCGTCAATATTTACAACTGGATGCAGGCAGTAATCCAGCTAAAGTGTCAACTAGCCAAATTGCTGCCAGATACCCTTCCGCTTAGTAAAATCAGCTAAAAAGACACCATTTTACTGTCAACAGCTTCAACAATCACATCTAGAAATCTGACTACTCAAGTGCACTTATGTCAGAGCAAGTGAATATTATAAAAAGTCATTTTTCAAAAATATACTGCACTTTGTTTCGTCTGTAATCAAGCAGGAAGTCCAACAGTGTGCTGACCCCAAATAGGTATGGCAATTTTGGAGAAAATGTTGAAAACAACACACTTTATAAGCACCAATGTTACAAGCACTCTGCAATTTTATTTTTTGTAATCCCTCCAGGTGTTTGTGTTTTATGCACATTTCAAAGGTGCCACCAAACTTGGCAAGGCACCATAAAAATCAGCACTTCGCCGTTGGACAATTTGTAATCCAGCACAATGTTCTCAGGCGGCACTATGAACTCCTAATAAAGTTTTCCAGAAAGTCAAATATGTGTTTTATAAGAAAATTCAATACAGCCAGTTGTTACGTTACATTCAAATTTGTATTTATTTTTTGACCTTGTGCCCTATTTACAAAGGTAAACATCAACACAAAGTCACCTTAGGGTGTGAATTCCTCAAAGGCCTGACGTCTTAAGCATTTCAATTACATAATATTACACAGCCTAATTAGCAGACATTCAGAAAACAATGCCACTTGCTTGATTGGCCAGAAGGTCCAGTCAGTAGACAGATCTGATAACAGGCTCCGGCTATGGCTGACTCCAGCTAATCACTGTCCTCAGACTTCATTAGGGTCAATTACAACATCTTCACGTGTGTTTAGTCAGCTGAAGTAAACAAAAAACGATTGATGAATCACCCTGCTGCAATGTTATTGGTTCATTTTCATACGTATTCTCAAATTGAGGCTTAACTACTGGCATACGCACCCCACCCCCCTTATAAGACATGTGTTCCGTCGCTGTGATTTGGACTTGCAGACTGGTGAGAAGTCTGTAATATCCAAAAACGGTTTGTTCCATTCAACTGCAGTTTTGCCATACACGTATTTTCAGTAATTGTTTCAAGATATTTGAAGTAAAATGCGTCCTCCGTGATTGTGCAATGACTATAGCGTGTTTCCGTTGCTAGGGACTTTAATTGGTATGGCAATTTTGGAGAAAATGTTGAAAACAACACACTTTATAAGCACCAATGTTACAAGCACTCTGCAATTTTATTTTTTGTAATCCCTCCAGGTGTTTGTGTTTTATGCACATTTCAAAGGTGCCACCAAACTTGGCAAGGCACCATAAAAATCAGCACTTCGCCGTTGGACAATTTGTAATCCAGCACAATGTTCTCAGGCGGCACTATGAACTCCTAATAAAGTTTTCCAGAAAGTCAAATATGTGTTTTATAAGAAAATTCAATACAGCCAGTTGTTACGTTACATTCAAATTTGTATTTATTTTTTGACCTTGTGCCCTATTTACAAAGGTAAACATCAACACAAAGTCACCTTAGGGTGTGAATTCCTCAAAGGCCTGACGTCTTAAGCATTTCAATTACATAATATTACACAGCCTAATTAGCAGACATTCAGAAAACAATGCCACTTGCTTGATTGGCCAGAAGGTCCAGTCAGTAGACAGATCTGATAACAGGCTCCGGCTATGGCTGACTCCAGCTAATCACTGTCCTCAGACTTCATTAGGGTCAATTACAACATCTTCACGTGTGTTTAGTCAGCTGAAGTAAACAAAAAACGATTGATGAATCACCCTGCTGCAATGTTATTGGTTCATTTTCATACGTATTCTCAAATTGAGGCTTAACTACTGGCATACGCACCCCACCCCCCTTATAAGACATGTGTTCCGTCGCTGTGATTTGGACTTGCAGACTGGTGAGAAGTCTGTAATATCCAAAAACGGTTTGTTCCATTCAACTGCAGTTTTGCCATACACGTATTTTCAGTAATTGTTTCAAGATATTTGAAGTAAAATGCGTCCTCCGTGATTGTGCAATGACTATAGCGTGTTTCCGTTGCTAGGGACTTTAATTGGGGTCAGCACACTGTCAGGTTTCCCATTGGCGACCATGTTAATGTTTTGTGTGATTATAAGAAAACGTGACCTATAAAGTTTCTTAAACTTCTCACCTGCTGTTATTATCATCTCATTGACATGCTGGTCGAGTTTAGTCAAAATCTCATATCTCTAGCTCTTGCAAAATGCCTGTATGTATGACACCCGTCAATATTTACAACTGGATGCAGGCAGTAATCCAGCTAAAGTGTCAACTAGCCAAATTGCTGCCAGATACCCTTCCGCTTAGTAAAATCAGCTAAAAAGACACCATTTTACTGTCAACAGCTTCAACAATCACATCTAGAAATCTGACTACTCAAGTGCACTTATGTCAGAGCAAGTGAATATTATAAAAAGTCATTTTTCAAAAATATACTGCACTTTGTTTCGTCTGTAATCAAGCAGGAAGTCCAACAGTGTGCTGACCCCAAATAGGTATGGCAATTTTGGAGAAAATGTTGAAAACAACACACTTTATAAGCACCAATGTTACAAGCACTCTGCAATTTTATTTTTTGTAATCCCTCCAGGTGTTTGTGTTTTATGCACATTTCAAAGGTGCCACCAAACTTGGCAAGGCACCATAAAAATCAGCACTTCGCCGTTGGACAATTTGTAATCCAGCACAATGTTCTCAGGCGGCACTATGAACTCCTAATAAAGTTTTCCAGAAAGTCAAATATGTGTTTTATAAGAAAATTCAATACAGCCAGTTGTTACGTTACATTCAAATTTGTATTTATTTTTTGACCTTGTGCCCTATTTACAAAGGTAAACATCAACACAAAGTCACCTTAGGGTGTGAATTCCTCAAAGGCCTGACGTCTTAAGCATTTCAATTACATAATATTACACAGCCTAATTAGCAGACATTCAGAAAACAATGCCACTTGCTTGATTGGCCAGAAGGTCCAGTCAGTAGACAGATCTGATAACAGGCTCCGGCTATGGCTGACTCCAGCTAATCACTGTCCTCAGACTTCATTAGGGTCAATTACAACATCTTCACGTGTGTTTAGTCAGCTGAAGTAAACAAAAAACGATTGATGAATCACCCTGCTGCAATGTTATTGGTTCATTTTCATACGTATTCTCAAATTGAGGCTTAACTACTGGCATACGCACCCCACCCCCCTTATAAGACATGTGTTCCGTCGCTGTGATTTGGACTTGCAGACTGGTGAGAAGTCTGTAATATCCAAAAACGGTTTGTTCCATTCAACTGCAGTTTTGCCATACACGTATTTTCAGTAATTGTTTCAAGATATTTGAAGTAAAATGCGTCCTCCGTGATTGTGCAATGACTATAGCGTGTTTCCGTTGCTAGGGACTTTAATTAGGTATGGCAATTTTGGAGAAAATGTTGAAAACAACACACTTTATAAGCACCAATGTTACAAGCACTCTGCAATTTTATTTTTTGTAATCCCTCCAGGTGTTTGTGTTTTATGCACATTTCAAAGGTGCCACCAAACTTGGCAAGGCACCATAAAAATCAGCACTTCGCCGTTGGACAATTTGTAATCCAGCACAATGTTCTCAGGCGGCACTATGAACTCCTAATAAAGTTTTCCAGAAAGTCAAATATGTGTTTTATAAGAAAATTCAATACAGCCAGTTGTTACGTTACATTCAAATTTGTATTTATTTTTTGACCTTGTGCCCTATTTACAAAGGTAAACATCAACACAAAGTCACCTTAGGGTGTGAATTCCTCAAAGGCCTGACGTCTTAAGCATTTCAATTACACAATATTACACAGCCTAATTAGCAGACATTCAGAAAACAATGCCACTTGCTTGATTGGCCAGAAGGTCCAGTCAGTAGACAGATCTGATAACAGGCTCCGGCTATGGCTGACTCCAGCTAATCACTGTCCTCAGACTTCATTAGGGTCAATTACAACATCTTCACGTGTGTTTAGTCAGCTGAAGTAAACAAAAAACGATTGATGAATCACCCTGCTGCAATGTTATTGGTTCATTTTCATACGTATTCTCAAATTGAGGCTTAACTACTGGCATACGCACCCCACCCCCCTTATAAGACATGTGTTCCGTCGCTGTGATTTGGACTTGCAGACTGGTGAGAAGTCTGTAATATCCAAAAACGGTTTGTTCCATTCAACTGCAGTTTTGCCATACACGTATTTTCAGTAATTGTTTCAAGATATTTGAAGTAAAATGCGTCCTCCGTGATTGTGCAATGACTATAGCGTGTTTCCGTTGCTAGGGACTTAAATAGGTATGGCAATTTTGGAGAAAATGTTGAAAACAACACACTTTATAAGCACCAATGTTACAAGCACTCTGCAATTTTATTTTTTGTAATCCCTCCAGGTGTTTGTGTTTTATGCACATTTCAAAGGTGCCACCAAACTTGGCAAGGCACCATAAAAATCAGCACTTCGCCGTTGGACAATTTGTAATCCAGCACAATGTTCTCAGGCGGCACTATGAACTCCTAATAAAGTTTTCCAGAAAGTCAAATATGTGTTTTATAAGAAAATTCAATACAGCCAGTTGTTACGTTACATTCAAATTTGTATTTATTTTTTGACCTTGTGCCCTATTTACAAAGGTAAACATCAACACAAAGTCACCTTAGGGTGTGAATTCCTCAAAGGCCTGACGTCTTAAGCATTTCAATTACATAATATTACACAGCCTAATTAGCAGACATTCAGAAAACAATGCCACTTGCTTGATTGGCCAGAAGGTCCAGTCAGTAGACAGATCTGATAACAGGCTCCGGCTATGGCTGACTCCAGCTAATCACTGTCCTCAGACTTCATTAGGGTCAATTACAACATCTTCACGTGTGTTTAGTCAGCTGAAGTAAACAAAAAACGATTGATGAATCACCCTGCTGCAATGTTATTGGTTCATTTTCATACGTATTCTCAAATTGAGGCTTAACTACTGGCATACGCACCCCACCCCCCTTATAAGACATGTGTTCCGTCGCTGTGATTTGGACTTGCAGACTGGTGAGAAGTCTGTAATATCCAAAAACGGTTTGTTCCATTCAACTGCAGTTTTGCCATACACGTATTTTCAGTAATTGTTTCAAGATATTTGAAGTAAAATGCGTCCTCCGTGATTGTGCAATGACTATAGCGTGTTTCCGTTGCTAGGGACTTTAATTAGGTATGGCAATTTTGGAGAAAATGTTGAAAACAACACACTTTATAAGCACCAATGTTACAAGCACTCTGCAATTTTATTTTTTGTAATCCCTCCAGGTGTTTGTGTTTTATGCACATTTCAAAGGTGCCACCAAACTTGGCAAGGCACCATAAAAATCAGCACTTCGCCGTTGGACAATTTGTAATCCAGCACAATGTTCTCAGGCGGCACTATGAACTCCTAATAAAGTTTTCCAGAAAGTCAAATATGTGTTTTATAAGAAAATTCAATACAGCCAGTTGTTACGTTACATTCAAATTTGTATTTATTTTTTGACCTTGTGCCCTATTTACAAAGGTAAACATCAACACAAAGTCACCTTAGGGTGTGAATTCCTCAAAGGCCTGACGTCTTAAGCATTTCAATTACATAATATTACACAGCCTAATTAGCAGACATTCAGAAAACAATGCCACTTGCTTGATTGGCCAGAAGGTCCAGTCAGTAGACAGATCTGATAACAGGCTCCGGCTATGGCTGACTCCAGCTAATCACTGTCCTCAGACTTCATTAGGGTCAATTACAACATCTTCACGTGTGTTTAGTCAGCTGAAGTAAACAAAAAACGATTGATGAATCACCCTGCTGCAATGTTATTGGTTCATTTTCATACGTATTCTCAAATTGAGGCTTAACTACTGGCATACGCACCCCACCCCCCTTATAAGACATGTGTTCCGTCGCTGTGATTTGGACTTGCAGACTGGTGAGAAGTCTGTAATATCCAAAAACGGTTTGTTCCATTCAACTGCAGTTTTGCCATACACGTATTTTCAGTAATTGTTTCAAGATATTTGAAGTAAAATGCGTCCTCCGTGATTGTGCAATGACTATAGCGTGTTTCCGTTGCTAGGGACTTTAATAAATAGGTATGGCAATTTTGGAGAAAATGTTGAAAACAACACACTTTATAAGCACCAATGTTACAAGCACTCTGCAATTTTATTTTTTGTAATCCCTCCAGGTGTTTGTGTTTTATGCACATTTCAAAGGTGCCACCAAACTTGGCAAGGCACCATAAAAATCAGCACTTCGCCGTTGGACAATTTGTAATCCAGCACAATGTTCTCAGGCGGCACTATGAACTCCTAATAAAGTTTTCCAGAAAGTCAAATATGTGTTTTATAAGAAAATTCAATACAGCCAGTTGTTACGTTACATTCAAATTTGTATTTATTTTTTGACCTTGTGCCCTATTTACAAAGGTAAACATCAACACAAAGTCACCTTAGGGTGTGAATTCCTCAAAGGCCTGACGTCTTAAGCATTTCAATTACATAATATTACACAGCCTAATTAGCAGACATTCAGAAAACAATGCCACTTGCTTGATTGGCCAGAAGGTCCAGTCAGTAGACAGATCTGATAACAGGCTCCGGCTATGGCTGACTCCAGCTAATCACTGTCCTCAGACTTCATTAGGGTCAATTACAACATCTTCACGTGTGTTTAGTCAGCTGAAGTAAACAAAAAACGATTGATGAATCACCCTGCTGCAATGTTATTGGTTCATTTTCATACGTATTCTCAAATTGAGGCTTAACTACTGGCATACGCACCCCACCCCCCTTATAAGACATGTGTTCCGTCGCTGTGATTTGGACTTGCAGACTGGTGAGAAGTCTGTAATATCCAAAAACGGTTTGTTCCATTCAACTGCAGTTTTGCCATACACGTATTTTCAGTAATTGTTTCAAGATATTTGAAGTAAAATGCGTCCTCCGTGATTGTGCAATGACTATAGCGTGTTTCCGTTGCTAGGGACTTTAATAAATAGGTATGGCAATTTTGGAGAAAATGTTGAAAACAACACACTTTATAAGCACCAATGTTACAAGCACTCTGCAATTTTATTTTTTGTAATCCCTCCAGGTGTTTGTGTTTTATGCACATTTCAAAGGTGCCACCAAACTTGGCAAGGCACCATAAAAATCAGCACTTCGCCGTTGGACAATTTGTAATCCAGCACAATGTTCTCAGGCGGCACTATGAACTCCTAATAAAGTTTTCCAGAAAGTCAAATATGTGTTTTATAAGAAAATTCAATACAGCCAGTTGTTACGTTACATTCAAATTTGTATTTATTTTTTGACCTTGTGCCCTATTTACAAAGGTAAACATCAACACAAAGTCACCTTAGGGTGTGAATTCCTCAAAGGCCTGACGTCTTAAGCATTTCAATTACATAATATTACACAGCCTAATTAGCAGACATTCAGAAAACAATGCCACTTGCTTGATTGGCCAGAAGGTCCAGTCAGTAGACAGATCTGATAACAGGCTCCGGCTATGGCTGACTCCAGCTAATCACTGTCCTCAGACTTCATTAGGGTCAATTACAACATCTTCACGTGTGTTTAGTCAGCTGAAGTAAACAAAAAACGATTGATGAATCACCCTGCTGCAATGTTATTGGTTCATTTTCATACGTATTCTCAAATTGAGGCTTAACTACTGGCATACGCACCCCACCCCCCTTATAAGACATGTGTTCCGTCGCTGTGATTTGGACTTGCAGACTGGTGAGAAGTCTGTAATATCCAAAAACGGTTTGTTCCATTCAACTGCAGTTTTGCCATACACGTATTTTCAGTAATTGTTTCAAGATATTTGAAGTAAAATGCGTCCTCCGTGATTGTGCAATGACTATAGCGTGTTTCCGTTGCTAGGGACTTTAATTAGGTATGGCAATTTTGGAGAAAATGTTGAAAACAACACACTTTATAAGCACCAATGTTACAAGCACTCTGCAATTTTATTTTTTGTAATCCCTCCAGGTGTTTGTGTTTTATGCACATTTCAAAGGTGCCACCAAACTTGGCAAGGCACCATAAAAATCAGCACTTCGCCGTTGGACAATTTGTAATCCAGCACAATGTTCTCAGGCGGCACTATGAACTCCTAATAAAGTTTTCCAGAAAGTCAAATATGTGTTTTATAAGAAAATTCAATACAGCCAGTTGTTACGTTACATTCAAATTTGTATTTATTTTTTGACCTTGTGCCCTATTTACAAAGGTAAACATCAACACAAAGTCACCTTAGGGTGTGAATTCCTCAAAGGCCTGACGTCTTAAGCATTTCAATTACATAATATTACACAGCCTAATTAGCAGACATTCAGAAAACAATGCCACTTGCTTGATTGGCCAGAAGGTCCAGTCAGTAGACAGATCTGATAACAGGCTCCGGCTATGGCTGACTCCAGCTAATCACTGTCCTCAGACTTCATTAGGGTCAATTACAACATCTTCACGTGTGTTTAGTCAGCTGAAGTAAACAAAAAACGATTGATGAATCACCCTGCTGCAATGTTATTGGTTCATTTTCATACGTATTCTCAAATTGAGGCTTAACTACTGGCATACGCACCCCACCCCCCTTATAAGACATGTGTTCCGTCGCTGTGATTTGGACTTGCAGACTGGTGAGAAGTCTGTAATATCCAAAAACGGTTTGTTCCATTCAACTGCAGTTTTGCCATACACGTATTTTCAGTAATTGTTTCAAGATATTTGAAGTAAAATGCGTCCTCCGTGATTGTGCAATGACTATAGCGTGTTTCCGTTGCTAGGGACTTAAATAGGTATGGCAATTTTGGAGAAAATGTTGAAAACAACACACTTTATAAGCACCAATGTTACAAGCACTCTGCAATTTTATTTTTTGTAATCCCTCCAGGTGTTTGTGTTTTATGCACATTTCAAAGGTGCCACCAAACTTGGCAAGGCACCATAAAAATCAGCACTTCGCCGTTGGACAATTTGTAATCCAGCACAATGTTCTCAGGCGGCACTATGAACTCCTAATAAAGTTTTCCAGAAAGTCAAATATGTGTTTTATAAGAAAATTCAATACAGCCAGTTGTTACGTTACATTCAAATTTGTATTTATTTTTTGACCTTGTGCCCTATTTACAAAGGTAAACATCAACACAAAGTCACCTTAGGGTGTGAATTCCTCAAAGGCCTGACGTCTTAAGCATTTCAATTACATAATATTACACAGCCTAATTAGCAGACATTCAGAAAACAATGCCACTTGCTTGATTGGCCAGAAGGTCCAGTCAGTAGACAGATCTGATAACAGGCTCCGGCTATGGCTGACTCCAGCTAATCACTGTCCTCAGACTTCATTAGGGTCAATTACAACATCTTCACGTGTGTTTAGTCAGCTGAAGTAAACAAAAAACGATTGATGAATCACCCTGCTGCAATGTTATTGGTTCATTTTCATACGTATTCTCAAATTGAGGCTTAACTACTGGCATACGCACCCCACCCCCCTTATAAGACATGTGTTCCGTCGCTGTGATTTGGACTTGCAGACTGGTGAGAAGTCTGTAATATCCAAAAACGGTTTGTTCCATTCAACTGCAGTTTTGCCATACACGTATTTTCAGTAATTGTTTCAAGATATTTGAAGTAAAATGCGTCCTCCGTGATTGTGCAATGACTATAGCGTGTTTCCGTTGCTAGGGACTTTAATTGGGGTCAGCACACTGTCAGGTTTCCCATTGGCGACCATGTTAATGTTTTGTGTGATTATAAGAAAACGTGACCTATAAAGTTTCTTAAACTTCTCACCTGCTGTTATTATCATCTCATTGACATGCTGGTCGAGTTTAGTCAAAATCTCATATCTCTAGCTCTTGCAAAATGCCTGTATGTATGACACCCGTCAATATTTACAACTGGATGCAGGCAGTAATCCAGCTAAAGTGTCAACTAGCCAAATTGCTGCCAGATACCCTTCCGCTTAGTAAAATCAGCTAAAAAGACACCATTTTACTGTCAACAGCTTCAACAATCACATCTAGAAATCTGACTACTCAAGTGCACTTATGTCAGAGCAAGTGAATATTATAAAAAGTCATTTTTCAAAAATATACTGCACTTTGTTTCGTCTGTAATCAAGCAGGAAGTCCAACAGTGTGCTGACCCCAAATAGGTATGGCAATTTTGGAGAAAATGTTGAAAACAACACACTTTATAAGCACCAATGTTACAAGCACTCTGCAATTTTATTTTTTGTAATCCCTCCAGGTGTTTGTGTTTTATGCACATTTCAAAGGTGCCACCAAACTTGGCAAGGCACCATAAAAATCAGCACTTCGCCGTTGGACAATTTGTAATCCAGCACAATGTTCTCAGGCGGCACTATGAACTCCTAATAAAGTTTTCCAGAAAGTCAAATATGTGTTTTATAAGAAAATTCAATACAGCCAGTTGTTACGTTACATTCAAATTTGTATTTATTTTTTGACCTTGTGCCCTATTTACAAAGGTAAACATCAACACAAAGTCACCTTAGGGTGTGAATTCCTCAAAGGCCTGACGTCTTAAGCATTTCAATTACATAATATTACACAGCCTAATTAGCAGACATTCAGAAAACAATGCCACTTGCTTGATTGGCCAGAAGGTCCAGTCAGTAGACAGATCTGATAACAGGCTCCGGCTATGGCTGACTCCAGCTAATCACTGTCCTCAGACTTCATTAGGGTCAATTACAACATCTTCACGTGTGTTTAGTCAGCTGAAGTAAACAAAAAACGATTGATGAATCACCCTGCTGCAATGTTATTGGTTCATTTTCATACGTATTCTCAAATTGAGGCTTAACTACTGGCATACGCACCCCACCCCCCTTATAAGACATGTGTTCCGTCGCTGTGATTTGGACTTGCAGACTGGTGAGAAGTCTGTAATATCCAAAAACGGTTTGTTCCATTCAACTGCAGTTTTGCCATACACGTATTTTCAGTAATTGTTTCAAGATATTTGAAGTAAAATGCGTCCTCCGTGATTGTGCAATGACTATAGCGTGTTTCCGTTGCTAGGGACTTTAATTGGGGTCAGCACACTGTCAGGTTTCCCATTGGCGACCATGTTAATGTTTTGTGTGATTATAAGAAAACGTGACCTATAAAGTTTCTTAAACTTCTCACCTGCTGTTATTATCATCTCATTGACATGCTGGTCGAGTTTAGTCAAAATCTCATATCTCTAGCTCTTGCAAAATGCCTGTATGTATGACACCCGTCAATATTTACAACTGGATGCAGGCAGTAATCCAGCTAAAGTGTCAACTAGCCAAATTGCTGCCAGATACCCTTCCGCTTAGTAAAATCAGCTAAAAAGACACCATTTTACTGTCAACAGCTTCAACAATCACATCTAGAAATCTGACTACTCAAGTGCACTTATGTCAGAGCAAGTGAATATTATAAAAAGTCATTTTTCAAAAATATACTGCACTTTGTTTCGTCTGTAATCAAGCAGGAAGTCCAACAGTGTGCTGACCCCAAATAGGTATGGCAATTTTGGAGAAAATGTTGAAAACAACACACTTTATAAGCACCAATGTTACAAGCACTCTGCAATTTTATTTTTTGTAATCCCTCCAGGTGTTTGTGTTTTATGCACATTTCAAAGGTGCCACCAAACTTGGCAAGGCACCATAAAAATCAGCACTTCGCCGTTGGACAATTTGTAATCCAGCACAATGTTCTCAGGCGGCACTATGAACTCCTAATAAAGTTTTCCAGAAAGTCAAATATGTGTTTTATAAGAAAATTCAATACAGCCAGTTGTTACGTTACATTCAAATTTGTATTTATTTTTTGACCTTGTGCCCTATTTACAAAGGTAAACATCAACACAAAGTCACCTTAGGGTGTGAATTCCTCAAAGGCCTGACGTCTTAAGCATTTCAATTACATAATATTACACAGCCTAATTAGCAGACATTCAGAAAACAATGCCACTTGCTTGATTGGCCAGAAGGTCCAGTCAGTAGACAGATCTGATAACAGGCTCCGGCTATGGCTGACTCCAGCTAATCACTGTCCTCAGACTTCATTAGGGTCAATTACAACATCTTCACGTGTGTTTAGTCAGCTGAAGTAAACAAAAAACGATTGATGAATCACCCTGCTGCAATGTTATTGGTTCATTTTCATACGTATTCTCAAATTGAGGCTTAACTACTGGCATACGCACCCCACCCCCCTTATAAGACATGTGTTCCGTCGCTGTGATTTGGACTTGCAGACTGGTGAGAAGTCTGTAATATCCAAAAACGGTTTGTTCCATTCAACTGCAGTTTTGCCATACACGTATTTTCAGTAATTGTTTCAAGATATTTGAAGTAAAATGCGTCCTCCGTGATTGTGCAATGACTATAGCGTGTTTCCGTTGCTAGGGACTTTAATTGGTATGGCAATTTTGGAGAAAATGTTGAAAACAACACACTTTATAAGCACCAATGTTACAAGCACTCTGCAATTTTATTTTTTGTAATCCCTCCAGGTGTTTGTGTTTTATGCACATTTCAAAGGTGCCACCAAACTTGGCAAGGCACCATAAAAATCAGCACTTCGCCGTTGGACAATTTGTAATCCAGCACAATGTTCTCAGGCGGCACTATGAACTCCTAATAAAGTTTTCCAGAAAGTCAAATATGTGTTTTATAAGAAAATTCAATACAGCCAGTTGTTACGTTACATTCAAATTTGTATTTATTTTTTGACCTTGTGCCCTATTTACAAAGGTAAACATCAACACAAAGTCACCTTAGGGTGTGAATTCCTCAAAGGCCTGACGTCTTAAGCATTTCAATTACATAATATTACACAGCCTAATTAGCAGACATTCAGAAAACAATGCCACTTGCTTGATTGGCCAGAAGGTCCAGTCAGTAGACAGATCTGATAACAGGCTCCGGCTATGGCTGACTCCAGCTAATCACTGTCCTCAGACTTCATTAGGGTCAATTACAACATCTTCACGTGTGTTTAGTCAGCTGAAGTAAACAAAAAACGATTGATGAATCACCCTGCTGCAATGTTATTGGTTCATTTTCATACGTATTCTCAAATTGAGGCTTAACTACTGGCATACGCACCCCACCCCCCTTATAAGACATGTGTTCCGTCGCTGTGATTTGGACTTGCAGACTGGTGAGAAGTCTGTAATATCCAAAAACGGTTTGTTCCATTCAACTGCAGTTTTGCCATACACGTATTTTCAGTAATTGTTTCAAGATATTTGAAGTAAAATGCGTCCTCCGTGATTGTGCAATGACTATAGCGTGTTTCCGTTGCTAGGGACTTTAATTGGGGTCAGCACACTGTCAGGTTTCCCATTGGCGACCATGTTAATGTTTTGTGTGATTATAAGAAAACGTGACCTATAAAGTTTCTTAAACTTCTCACCTGCTGTTATTATCATCTCATTGACATGCTGGTCGAGTTTAGTCAAAATCTCATATCTCTAGCTCTTGCAAAATGCCTGTATGTATGACACCCGTCAATATTTACAACTGGATGCAGGCAGTAATCCAGCTAAAGTGTCAACTAGCCAAATTGCTGCCAGATACCCTTCCGCTTAGTAAAATCAGCTAAAAAGACACCATTTTACTGTCAACAGCTTCAACAATCACATCTAGAAATCTGACTACTCAAGTGCACTTATGTCAGAGCAAGTGAATATTATAAAAAGTCATTTTTCAAAAATATACTGCACTTTGTTTCGTCTGTAATCAAGCAGGAAGTCCAACAGTGTGCTGACCCCAAATAGGTATGGCAATTTTGGAGAAAATGTTGAAAACAACACACTTTATAAGCACCAATGTTACAAGCACTCTGCAATTTTATTTTTTGTAATCCCTCCAGGTGTTTGTGTTTTATGCACATTTCAAAGGTGCCACCAAACTTGGCAAGGCACCATAAAAATCAGCACTTCGCCGTTGGACAATTTGTAATCCAGCACAATGTTCTCAGGCGGCACTATGAACTCCTAATAAAGTTTTCCAGAAAGTCAAATATGTGTTTTATAAGAAAATTCAATACAGCCAGTTGTTACGTTACATTCAAATTTGTATTTATTTTTTGACCTTGTGCCCTATTTACAAAGGTAAACATCAACACAAAGTCACCTTAGGGTGTGAATTCCTCAAAGGCCTGACGTCTTAAGCATTTCAATTACATAATATTACACAGCCTAATTAGCAGACATTCAGAAAACAATGCCACTTGCTTGATTGGCCAGAAGGTCCAGTCAGTAGACAGATCTGATAACAGGCTCCGGCTATGGCTGACTCCAGCTAATCACTGTCCTCAGACTTCATTAGGGTCAATTACAACATCTTCACGTGTGTTTAGTCAGCTGAAGTAAACAAAAAACGATTGATGAATCACCCTGCTGCAATGTTATTGGTTCATTTTCATACGTATTCTCAAATTGAGGCTTAACTACTGGCATACGCACCCCACCCCCCTTATAAGACATGTGTTCCGTCGCTGTGATTTGGACTTGCAGACTGGTGAGAAGTCTGTAATATCCAAAAACGGTTTGTTCCATTCAACTGCAGTTTTGCCATACACGTATTTTCAGTAATTGTTTCAAGATATTTGAAGTAAAATGCGTCCTCCGTGATTGTGCAATGACTATAGCGTGTTTCCGTTGCTAGGGACTTTAATTAGGTATGGCAATTTTGGAGAAAATGTTGAAAACAACACACTTTATAAGCACCAATGTTACAAGCACTCTGCAATTTTATTTTTTGTAATCCCTCCAGGTGTTTGTGTTTTATGCACATTTCAAAGGTGCCACCAAACTTGGCAAGGCACCATAAAAATCAGCACTTCGCCGTTGGACAATTTGTAATCCAGCACAATGTTCTCAGGCGGCACTATGAACTCCTAATAAAGTTTTCCAGAAAGTCAAATATGTGTTTTATAAGAAAATTCAATACAGCCAGTTGTTACGTTACATTCAAATTTGTATTTATTTTTTGACCTTGTGCCCTATTTACAAAGGTAAACATCAACACAAAGTCACCTTAGGGTGTGAATTCCTCAAAGGCCTGACGTCTTAAGCATTTCAATTACACAATATTACACAGCCTAATTAGCAGACATTCAGAAAACAATGCCACTTGCTTGATTGGCCAGAAGGTCCAGTCAGTAGACAGATCTGATAACAGGCTCCGGCTATGGCTGACTCCAGCTAATCACTGTCCTCAGACTTCATTAGGGTCAATTACAACATCTTCACGTGTGTTTAGTCAGCTGAAGTAAACAAAAAACGATTGATGAATCACCCTGCTGCAATGTTATTGGTTCATTTTCATACGTATTCTCAAATTGAGGCTTAACTACTGGCATACGCACCCCACCCCCCTTATAAGACATGTGTTCCGTCGCTGTGATTTGGACTTGCAGACTGGTGAGAAGTCTGTAATATCCAAAAACGGTTTGTTCCATTCAACTGCAGTTTTGCCATACACGTATTTTCAGTAATTGTTTCAAGATATTTGAAGTAAAATGCGTCCTCCGTGATTGTGCAATGACTATAGCGTGTTTCCGTTGCTAGGGACTTAAATAGGTATGGCAATTTTGGAGAAAATGTTGAAAACAACACACTTTATAAGCACCAATGTTACAAGCACTCTGCAATTTTATTTTTTGTAATCCCTCCAGGTGTTTGTGTTTTATGCACATTTCAAAGGTGCCACCAAACTTGGCAAGGCACCATAAAAATCAGCACTTCGCCGTTGGACAATTTGTAATCCAGCACAATGTTCTCAGGCGGCACTATGAACTCCTAATAAAGTTTTCCAGAAAGTCAAATATGTGTTTTATAAGAAAATTCAATACAGCCAGTTGTTACGTTACATTCAAATTTGTATTTATTTTTTGACCTTGTGCCCTATTTACAAAGGTAAACATCAACACAAAGTCACCTTAGGGTGTGAATTCCTCAAAGGCCTGACGTCTTAAGCATTTCAATTACATAATATTACACAGCCTAATTAGCAGACATTCAGAAAACAATGCCACTTGCTTGATTGGCCAGAAGGTCCAGTCAGTAGACAGATCTGATAACAGGCTCCGGCTATGGCTGACTCCAGCTAATCACTGTCCTCAGACTTCATTAGGGTCAATTACAACATCTTCACGTGTGTTTAGTCAGCTGAAGTAAACAAAAAACGATTGATGAATCACCCTGCTGCAATGTTATTGGTTCATTTTCATACGTATTCTCAAATTGAGGCTTAACTACTGGCATACGCACCCCACCCCCCTTATAAGACATGTGTTCCGTCGCTGTGATTTGGACTTGCAGACTGGTGAGAAGTCTGTAATATCCAAAAACGGTTTGTTCCATTCAACTGCAGTTTTGCCATACACGTATTTTCAGTAATTGTTTCAAGATATTTGAAGTAAAATGCGTCCTCCGTGATTGTGCAATGACTATAGCGTGTTTCCGTTGCTAGGGACTTTAATTAGGTATGGCAATTTTGGAGAAAATGTTGAAAACAACACACTTTATAAGCACCAATGTTACAAGCACTCTGCAATTTTATTTTTTGTAATCCCTCCAGGTGTTTGTGTTTTATGCACATTTCAAAGGTGCCACCAAACTTGGCAAGGCACCATAAAAATCAGCACTTCGCCGTTGGACAATTTGTAATCCAGCACAATGTTCTCAGGCGGCACTATGAACTCCTAATAAAGTTTTCCAGAAAGTCAAATATGTGTTTTATAAGAAAATTCAATACAGCCAGTTGTTACGTTACATTCAAATTTGTATTTATTTTTTGACCTTGTGCCCTATTTACAAAGGTAAACATCAACACAAAGTCACCTTAGGGTGTGAATTCCTCAAAGGCCTGACGTCTTAAGCATTTCAATTACATAATATTACACAGCCTAATTAGCAGACATTCAGAAAACAATGCCACTTGCTTGATTGGCCAGAAGGTCCAGTCAGTAGACAGATCTGATAACAGGCTCCGGCTATGGCTGACTCCAGCTAATCACTGTCCTCAGACTTCATTAGGGTCAATTACAACATCTTCACGTGTGTTTAGTCAGCTGAAGTAAACAAAAAACGATTGATGAATCACCCTGCTGCAATGTTATTGGTTCATTTTCATACGTATTCTCAAATTGAGGCTTAACTACTGGCATACGCACCCCACCCCCCTTATAAGACATGTGTTCCGTCGCTGTGATTTGGACTTGCAGACTGGTGAGAAGTCTGTAATATCCAAAAACGGTTTGTTCCATTCAACTGCAGTTTTGCCATACACGTATTTTCAGTAATTGTTTCAAGATATTTGAAGTAAAATGCGTCCTCCGTGATTGTGCAATGACTATAGCGTGTTTCCGTTGCTAGGGACTTTAATTAGGTATGGCAATTTTGGAGAAAATGTTGAAAACAACACACTTTATAAGCACCAATGTTACAAGCACTCTGCAATTTTATTTTTTGTAATCCCTCCAGGTGTTTGTGTTTTATGCACATTTCAAAGGTGCCACCAAACTTGGCAAGGCACCATAAAAATCAGCACTTCGCCGTTGGACAATTTGTAATCCAGCACAATGTTCTCAGGCGGCACTATGAACTCCTAATAAAGTTTTCCAGAAAGTCAAATATGTGTTTTATAAGAAAATTCAATACAGCCAGTTGTTACGTTACATTCAAATTTGTATTTATTTTTTGACCTTGTGCCCTATTTACAAAGGTAAACATCAACACAAAGTCACCTTAGGGTGTGAATTCCTCAAAGGCCTGACGTCTTAAGCATTTCAATTACATAATATTACACAGCCTAATTAGCAGACATTCAGAAAACAATGCCACTTGCTTGATTGGCCAGAAGGTCCAGTCAGTAGACAGATCTGATAACAGGCTCCGGCTATGGCTGACTCCAGCTAATCACTGTCCTCAGACTTCATTAGGGTCAATTACAACATCTTCACGTGTGTTTAGTCAGCTGAAGTAAACAAAAAACGATTGATGAATCACCCTGCTGCAATGTTATTGGTTCATTTTCATACGTATTCTCAAATTGAGGCTTAACTACTGGCATACGCACCCCACCCCCCTTATAAGACATGTGTTCCGTCGCTGTGATTTGGACTTGCAGACTGGTGAGAAGTCTGTAATATCCAAAAACGGTTTGTTCCATTCAACTGCAGTTTTGCCATACACGTATTTTCAGTAATTGTTTCAAGATATTTGAAGTAAAATGCGTCCTCCGTGATTGTGCAATGACTATAGCGTGTTTCCGTTGCTAGGGACTTTAATAAATAGGTATGGCAATTTTGGAGAAAATGTTGAAAACAACACACTTTATAAGCACCAATGTTACAAGCACTCTGCAATTTTATTTTTTGTAATCCCTCCAGGTGTTTGTGTTTTATGCACATTTCAAAGGTGCCACCAAACTTGGCAAGGCACCATAAAAATCAGCACTTCGCCGTTGGACAATTTGTAATCCAGCACAATGTTCTCAGGCGGCACTATGAACTCCTAATAAAGTTTTCCAGAAAGTCAAATATGTGTTTTATAAGAAAATTCAATACAGCCAGTTGTTACGTTACATTCAAATTTGTATTTATTTTTTGACCTTGTGCCCTATTTACAAAGGTAAACATCAACACAAAGTCACCTTAGGGTGTGAATTCCTCAAAGGCCTGACGTCTTAAGCATTTCAATTACATAATATTACACAGCCTAATTAGCAGACATTCAGAAAACAATGCCACTTGCTTGATTGGCCAGAAGGTCCAGTCAGTAGACAGATCTGATAACAGGCTCCGGCTATGGCTGACTCCAGCTAATCACTGTCCTCAGACTTCATTAGGGTCAATTACAACATCTTCACGTGTGTTTAGTCAGCTGAAGTAAACAAAAAACGATTGATGAATCACCCTGCTGCAATGTTATTGGTTCATTTTCATACGTATTCTCAAATTGAGGCTTAACTACTGGCATACGCACCCCACCCCCCTTATAAGACATGTGTTCCGTCGCTGTGATTTGGACTTGCAGACTGGTGAGAAGTCTGTAATATCCAAAAACGGTTTGTTCCATTCAACTGCAGTTTTGCCATACACGTATTTTCAGTAATTGTTTCAAGATATTTGAAGTAAAATGCGTCCTCCGTGATTGTGCAATGACTATAGCGTGTTTCCGTTGCTAGGGACTTTAATAAATAGGTATGGCAATTTTGGAGAAAATGTTGAAAACAACACACTTTATAAGCACCAATGTTACAAGCACTCTGCAATTTTATTTTTTGTAATCCCTCCAGGTGTTTGTGTTTTATGCACATTTCAAAGGTGCCACCAAACTTGGCAAGGCACCATAAAAATCAGCACTTCGCCGTTGGACAATTTGTAATCCAGCACAATGTTCTCAGGCGGCACTATGAACTCCTAATAAAGTTTTCCAGAAAGTCAAATATGTGTTTTATAAGAAAATTCAATACAGCCAGTTGTTACGTTACATTCAAATTTGTATTTATTTTTTGACCTTGTGCCCTATTTACAAAGGTAAACATCAACACAAAGTCACCTTAGGGTGTGAATTCCTCAAAGGCCTGACGTCTTAAGCATTTCAATTACATAATATTACACAGCCTAATTAGCAGACATTCAGAAAACAATGCCACTTGCTTGATTGGCCAGAAGGTCCAGTCAGTAGACAGATCTGATAACAGGCTCCGGCTATGGCTGACTCCAGCTAATCACTGTCCTCAGACTTCATTAGGGTCAATTACAACATCTTCACGTGTGTTTAGTCAGCTGAAGTAAACAAAAAACGATTGATGAATCACCCTGCTGCAATGTTATTGGTTCATTTTCATACGTATTCTCAAATTGAGGCTTAACTACTGGCATACGCACCCCACCCCCCTTATAAGACATGTGTTCCGTCGCTGTGATTTGGACTTGCAGACTGGTGAGAAGTCTGTAATATCCAAAAACGGTTTGTTCCATTCAACTGCAGTTTTGCCATACACGTATTTTCAGTAATTGTTTCAAGATATTTGAAGTAAAATGCGTCCTCCGTGATTGTGCAATGACTATAGCGTGTTTCCGTTGCTAGGGACTTTAATAAATAGGTATGGCAATTTTGGAGAAAATGTTGAAAACAACACACTTTATAAGCACCAATGTTACAAGCACTCTGCAATTTTATTTTTTGTAATCCCTCCAGGTGTTTGTGTTTTATGCACATTTCAAAGGTGCCACCAAACTTGGCAAGGCACCATAAAAATCAGCACTTCGCCGTTGGACAATTTGTAATCCAGCACAATGTTCTCAGGCGGCACTATGAACTCCTAATAAAGTTTTCCAGAAAGTCAAATATGTGTTTTATAAGAAAATTCAATACAGCCAGTTGTTACGTTACATTCAAATTTGTATTTATTTTTTGACCTTGTGCCCTATTTACAAAGGTAAACATCAACACAAAGTCACCTTAGGGTGTGAATTCCTCAAAGGCCTGACGTCTTAAGCATTTCAATTACATAATATTACACAGCCTAATTAGCAGACATTCAGAAAACAATGCCACTTGCTTGATTGGCCAGAAGGTCCAGTCAGTAGACAGATCTGATAACAGGCTCCGGCTATGGCTGACTCCAGCTAATCACTGTCCTCAGACTTCATTAGGGTCAATTACAACATCTTCACGTGTGTTTAGTCAGCTGAAGTAAACAAAAAACGATTGATGAATCACCCTGCTGCAATGTTATTGGTTCATTTTCATACGTATTCTCAAATTGAGGCTTAACTACTGGCATACGCACCCCACCCCCCTTATAAGACATGTGTTCCGTCGCTGTGATTTGGACTTGCAGACTGGTGAGAAGTCTGTAATATCCAAAAACGGTTTGTTCCATTCAACTGCAGTTTTGCCATACACGTATTTTCAGTAATTGTTTCAAGATATTTGAAGTAAAATGCGTCCTCCGTGATTGTGCAATGACTATAGCGTGTTTCCGTTGCTAGGGACTTTAATTGGGGTCAGCACACTGTCAGGTTTCCCATTGGCGACCATGTTAATGTTTTGTGTGATTATAAGAAAACGTGACCTATAAAGTTTCTTAAACTTCTCACCTGCTGTTATTATCATCTCATTGACATGCTGGTCGAGTTTAGTCAAAATCTCATATCTCTAGCTCTTGCAAAATGCCTGTATGTATGACACCCGTCAATATTTACAACTGGATGCAGGCAGTAATCCAGCTAAAGTGTCAACTAGCCAAATTGCTGCCAGATACCCTTCCGCTTAGTAAAATCAGCTAAAAAGACACCATTTTACTGTCAACAGCTTCAACAATCACATCTAGAAATCTGACTACTCAAGTGCACTTATGTCAGAGCAAGTGAATATTATAAAAAGTCATTTTTCAAAAATATACTGCACTTTGTTTCGTCTGTAATCAAGCAGGAAGTCCAACAGTGTGCTGACCCCAAATAGGTATGGCAATTTTGGAGAAAATGTTGAAAACAACACACTTTATAAGCACCAATGTTACAAGCACTCTGCAATTTTATTTTTTGTAATCCCTCCAGGTGTTTGTGTTTTATGCACATTTCAAAGGTGCCACCAAACTTGGCAAGGCACCATAAAAATCAGCACTTCGCCGTTGGACAATTTGTAATCCAGCACAATGTTCTCAGGCGGCACTATGAACTCCTAATAAAGTTTTCCAGAAAGTCAAATATGTGTTTTATAAGAAAATTCAATACAGCCAGTTGTTACGTTACATTCAAATTTGTATTTATTTTTTGACCTTGTGCCCTATTTACAAAGGTAAACATCAACACAAAGTCACCTTAGGGTGTGAATTCCTCAAAGGCCTGACGTCTTAAGCATTTCAATTACATAATATTACACAGCCTAATTAGCAGACATTCAGAAAACAATGCCACTTGCTTGATTGGCCAGAAGGTCCAGTCAGTAGACAGATCTGATAACAGGCTCCGGCTATGGCTGACTCCAGCTAATCACTGTCCTCAGACTTCATTAGGGTCAATTACAACATCTTCACGTGTGTTTAGTCAGCTGAAGTAAACAAAAAACGATTGATGAATCACCCTGCTGCAATGTTATTGGTTCATTTTCATACGTATTCTCAAATTGAGGCTTAACTACTGGCATACGCACCCCACCCCCCTTATAAGACATGTGTTCCGTCGCTGTGATTTGGACTTGCAGACTGGTGAGAAGTCTGTAATATCCAAAAACGGTTTGTTCCATTCAACTGCAGTTTTGCCATACACGTATTTTCAGTAATTGTTTCAAGATATTTGAAGTAAAATGCGTCCTCCGTGATTGTGCAATGACTATAGCGTGTTTCCGTTGCTAGGGACTTTAATTAGGTATGGCAATTTTGGAGAAAATGTTGAAAACAACACACTTTATAAGCACCAATGTTACAAGCACTCTGCAATTTTATTTTTTGTAATCCCTCCAGGTGTTTGTGTTTTATGCACATTTCAAAGGTGCCACCAAACTTGGCAAGGCACCATAAAAATCAGCACTTCGCCGTTGGACAATTTGTAATCCAGCACAATGTTCTCAGGCGGCACTATGAACTCCTAATAAAGTTTTCCAGAAAGTCAAATATGTGTTTTATAAGAAAATTCAATACAGCCAGTTGTTACGTTACATTCAAATTTGTATTTATTTTTTGACCTTGTGCCCTATTTACAAAGGTAAACATCAACACAAAGTCACCTTAGGGTGTGAATTCCTCAAAGGCCTGACGTCTTAAGCATTTCAATTACATAATATTACACAGCCTAATTAGCAGACATTCAGAAAACAATGCCACTTGCTTGATTGGCCAGAAGGTCCAGTCAGTAGACAGATCTGATAACAGGCTCCGGCTATGGCTGACTCCAGCTAATCACTGTCCTCAGACTTCATTAGGGTCAATTACAACATCTTCACGTGTGTTTAGTCAGCTGAAGTAAACAAAAAACGATTGATGAATCACCCTGCTGCAATGTTATTGGTTCATTTTCATACGTATTCTCAAATTGAGGCTTAACTACTGGCATACGCACCCCACCCCCCTTATAAGACATGTGTTCCGTCGCTGTGATTTGGACTTGCAGACTGGTGAGAAGTCTGTAATATCCAAAAACGGTTTGTTCCATTCAACTGCAGTTTTGCCATACACGTATTTTCAGTAATTGTTTCAAGATATTTGAAGTAAAATGCGTCCTCCGTGATTGTGCAATGACTATAGCGTGTTTCCGTTGCTAGGGACTTAAATAGGTATGGCAATTTTGGAGAAAATGTTGAAAACAACACACTTTATAAGCACCAATGTTACAAGCACTCTGCAATTTTATTTTTTGTAATCCCTCCAGGTGTTTGTGTTTTATGCACATTTCAAAGGTGCCACCAAACTTGGCAAGGCACCATAAAAATCAGCACTTCGCCGTTGGACAATTTGTAATCCAGCACAATGTTCTCAGGCGGCACTATGAACTCCTAATAAAGTTTTCCAGAAAGTCAAATATGTGTTTTATAAGAAAATTCAATACAGCCAGTTGTTACGTTACATTCAAATTTGTATTTATTTTTTGACCTTGTGCCCTATTTACAAAGGTAAACATCAACACAAAGTCACCTTAGGGTGTGAATTCCTCAAAGGCCTGACGTCTTAAGCATTTCAATTACATAATATTACACAGCCTAATTAGCAGACATTCAGAAAACAATGCCACTTGCTTGATTGGCCAGAAGGTCCAGTCAGTAGACAGATCTGATAACAGGCTCCGGCTATGGCTGACTCCAGCTAATCACTGTCCTCAGACTTCATTAGGGTCAATTACAACATCTTCACGTGTGTTTAGTCAGCTGAAGTAAACAAAAAACGATTGATGAATCACCCTGCTGCAATGTTATTGGTTCATTTTCATACGTATTCTCAAATTGAGGCTTAACTACTGGCATACGCACCCCACCCCCCTTATAAGACATGTGTTCCGTCGCTGTGATTTGGACTTGCAGACTGGTGAGAAGTCTGTAATATCCAAAAACGGTTTGTTCCATTCAACTGCAGTTTTGCCATACACGTATTTTCAGTAATTGTTTCAAGATATTTGAAGTAAAATGCGTCCTCCGTGATTGTGCAATGACTATAGCGTGTTTCCGTTGCTAGGGACTTTAATTGGGGTCAGCACACTGTCAGGTTTCCCATTGGCGACCATGTTAATGTTTTGTGTGATTATAAGAAAACGTGACCTATAAAGTTTCTTAAACTTCTCACCTGCTGTTATTATCATCTCATTGACATGCTGGTCGAGTTTAGTCAAAATCTCATATCTCTAGCTCTTGCAAAATGCCTGTATGTATGACACCCGTCAATATTTACAACTGGATGCAGGCAGTAATCCAGCTAAAGTGTCAACTAGCCAAATTGCTGCCAGATACCCTTCCGCTTAGTAAAATCAGCTAAAAAGACACCATTTTACTGTCAACAGCTTCAACAATCACATCTAGAAATCTGACTACTCAAGTGCACTTATGTCAGAGCAAGTGAATATTATAAAAAGTCATTTTTCAAAAATATACTGCACTTTGTTTCGTCTGTAATCAAGCAGGAAGTCCAACAGTGTGCTGACCCCAAATAGGTATGGCAATTTTGGAGAAAATGTTGAAAACAACACACTTTATAAGCACCAATGTTACAAGCACTCTGCAATTTTATTTTTTGTAATCCCTCCAGGTGTTTGTGTTTTATGCACATTTCAAAGGTGCCACCAAACTTGGCAAGGCACCATAAAAATCAGCACTTCGCCGTTGGACAATTTGTAATCCAGCACAATGTTCTCAGGCGGCACTATGAACTCCTAATAAAGTTTTCCAGAAAGTCAAATATGTGTTTTATAAGAAAATTCAATACAGCCAGTTGTTACGTTACATTCAAATTTGTATTTATTTTTTGACCTTGTGCCCTATTTACAAAGGTAAACATCAACACAAAGTCACCTTAGGGTGTGAATTCCTCAAAGGCCTGACGTCTTAAGCATTTCAATTACATAATATTACACAGCCTAATTAGCAGACATTCAGAAAACAATGCCACTTGCTTGATTGGCCAGAAGGTCCAGTCAGTAGACAGATCTGATAACAGGCTCCGGCTATGGCTGACTCCAGCTAATCACTGTCCTCAGACTTCATTAGGGTCAATTACAACATCTTCACGTGTGTTTAGTCAGCTGAAGTAAACAAAAAACGATTGATGAATCACCCTGCTGCAATGTTATTGGTTCATTTTCATACGTATTCTCAAATTGAGGCTTAACTACTGGCATACGCACCCCACCCCCCTTATAAGACATGTGTTCCGTCGCTGTGATTTGGACTTGCAGACTGGTGAGAAGTCTGTAATATCCAAAAACGGTTTGTTCCATTCAACTGCAGTTTTGCCATACACGTATTTTCAGTAATTGTTTCAAGATATTTGAAGTAAAATGCGTCCTCCGTGATTGTGCAATGACTATAGCGTGTTTCCGTTGCTAGGGACTTTAATTGGTATGGCAATTTTGGAGAAAATGTTGAAAACAACACACTTTATAAGCACCAATGTTACAAGCACTCTGCAATTTTATTTTTTGTAATCCCTCCAGGTGTTTGTGTTTTATGCACATTTCAAAGGTGCCACCAAACTTGGCAAGGCACCATAAAAATCAGCACTTCGCCGTTGGACAATTTGTAATCCAGCACAATGTTCTCAGGCGGCACTATGAACTCCTAATAAAGTTTTCCAGAAAGTCAAATATGTGTTTTATAAGAAAATTCAATACAGCCAGTTGTTACGTTACATTCAAATTTGTATTTATTTTTTGACCTTGTGCCCTATTTACAAAGGTAAACATCAACACAAAGTCACCTTAGGGTGTGAATTCCTCAAAGGCCTGACGTCTTAAGCATTTCAATTACATAATATTACACAGCCTAATTAGCAGACATTCAGAAAACAATGCCACTTGCTTGATTGGCCAGAAGGTCCAGTCAGTAGACAGATCTGATAACAGGCTCCGGCTATGGCTGACTCCAGCTAATCACTGTCCTCAGACTTCATTAGGGTCAATTACAACATCTTCACGTGTGTTTAGTCAGCTGAAGTAAACAAAAAACGATTGATGAATCACCCTGCTGCAATGTTATTGGTTCATTTTCATACGTATTCTCAAATTGAGGCTTAACTACTGGCATACGCACCCCACCCCCCTTATAAGACATGTGTTCCGTCGCTGTGATTTGGACTTGCAGACTGGTGAGAAGTCTGTAATATCCAAAAACGGTTTGTTCCATTCAACTGCAGTTTTGCCATACACGTATTTTCAGTAATTGTTTCAAGATATTTGAAGTAAAATGCGTCCTCCGTGATTGTGCAATGACTATAGCGTGTTTCCGTTGCTAGGGACTTTAATTGGTATGGCAATTTTGGAGAAAATGTTGAAAACAACACACTTTATAAGCACCAATGTTACAAGCACTCTGCAATTTTATTTTTTGTAATCCCTCCAGGTGTTTGTGTTTTATGCACATTTCAAAGGTGCCACCAAACTTGGCAAGGCACCATAAAAATCAGCACTTCGCCGTTGGACAATTTGTAATCCAGCACAATGTTCTCAGGCGGCACTATGAACTCCTAATAAAGTTTTCCAGAAAGTCAAATATGTGTTTTATAAGAAAATTCAATACAGCCAGTTGTTACGTTACATTCAAATTTGTATTTATTTTTTGACCTTGTGCCCTATTTACAAAGGTAAACATCAACACAAAGTCACCTTAGGGTGTGAATTCCTCAAAGGCCTGACGTCTTAAGCATTTCAATTACATAATATTACACAGCCTAATTAGCAGACATTCAGAAAACAATGCCACTTGCTTGATTGGCCAGAAGGTCCAGTCAGTAGACAGATCTGATAACAGGCTCCGGCTATGGCTGACTCCAGCTAATCACTGTCCTCAGACTTCATTAGGGTCAATTACAACATCTTCACGTGTGTTTAGTCAGCTGAAGTAAACAAAAAACGATTGATGAATCACCCTGCTGCAATGTTATTGGTTCATTTTCATACGTATTCTCAAATTGAGGCTTAACTACTGGCATACGCACCCCACCCCCCTTATAAGACATGTGTTCCGTCGCTGTGATTTGGACTTGCAGACTGGTGAGAAGTCTGTAATATCCAAAAACGGTTTGTTCCATTCAACTGCAGTTTTGCCATACACGTATTTTCAGTAATTGTTTCAAGATATTTGAAGTAAAATGCGTCCTCCGTGATTGTGCAATGACTATAGCGTGTTTCCGTTGCTAGGGACTTTAATTGGGGTCAGCACACTGTCAGGTTTCCCATTGGCGACCATGTTAATGTTTTGTGTGATTATAAGAAAACGTGACCTATAAAGTTTCTTAAACTTCTCACCTGCTGTTATTATCATCTCATTGACATGCTGGTCGAGTTTAGTCAAAATCTCATATCTCTAGCTCTTGCAAAATGCCTGTATGTATGACACCCGTCAATATTTACAACTGGATGCAGGCAGTAATCCAGCTAAAGTGTCAACTAGCCAAATTGCTGCCAGATACCCTTCCGCTTAGTAAAATCAGCTAAAAAGACACCATTTTACTGTCAACAGCTTCAACAATCACATCTAGAAATCTGACTACTCAAGTGCACTTATGTCAGAGCAAGTGAATATTATAAAAAGTCATTTTTCAAAAATATACTGCACTTTGTTTCGTCTGTAATCAAGCAGGAAGTCCAACAGTGTGCTGACCCCAAATAGGTATGGCAATTTTGGAGAAAATGTTGAAAACAACACACTTTATAAGCACCAATGTTACAAGCACTCTGCAATTTTATTTTTTGTAATCCCTCCAGGTGTTTGTGTTTTATGCACATTTCAAAGGTGCCACCAAACTTGGCAAGGCACCATAAAAATCAGCACTTCGCCGTTGGACAATTTGTAATCCAGCACAATGTTCTCAGGCGGCACTATGAACTCCTAATAAAGTTTTCCAGAAAGTCAAATATGTGTTTTATAAGAAAATTCAATACAGCCAGTTGTTACGTTACATTCAAATTTGTATTTATTTTTTGACCTTGTGCCCTATTTACAAAGGTAAACATCAACACAAAGTCACCTTAGGGTGTGAATTCCTCAAAGGCCTGACGTCTTAAGCATTTCAATTACATAATATTACACAGCCTAATTAGCAGACATTCAGAAAACAATGCCACTTGCTTGATTGGCCAGAAGGTCCAGTCAGTAGACAGATCTGATAACAGGCTCCGGCTATGGCTGACTCCAGCTAATCACTGTCCTCAGACTTCATTAGGGTCAATTACAACATCTTCACGTGTGTTTAGTCAGCTGAAGTAAACAAAAAACGATTGATGAATCACCCTGCTGCAATGTTATTGGTTCATTTTCATACGTATTCTCAAATTGAGGCTTAACTACTGGCATACGCACCCCACCCCCCTTATAAGACATGTGTTCCGTCGCTGTGATTTGGACTTGCAGACTGGTGAGAAGTCTGTAATATCCAAAAACGGTTTGTTCCATTCAACTGCAGTTTTGCCATACACGTATTTTCAGTAATTGTTTCAAGATATTTGAAGTAAAATGCGTCCTCCGTGATTGTGCAATGACTATAGCGTGTTTCCGTTGCTAGGGACTTTAATTGGTATGGCAATTTTGGAGAAAATGTTGAAAACAACACACTTTATAAGCACCAATGTTACAAGCACTCTGCAATTTTATTTTTTGTAATCCCTCCAGGTGTTTGTGTTTTATGCACATTTCAAAGGTGCCACCAAACTTGGCAAGGCACCATAAAAATCAGCACTTCGCCGTTGGACAATTTGTAATCCAGCACAATGTTCTCAGGCGGCACTATGAACTCCTAATAAAGTTTTCCAGAAAGTCAAATATGTGTTTTATAAGAAAATTCAATACAGCCAGTTGTTACGTTACATTCAAATTTGTATTTATTTTTTGACCTTGTGCCCTATTTACAAAGGTAAACATCAACACAAAGTCACCTTAGGGTGTGAATTCCTCAAAGGCCTGACGTCTTAAGCATTTCAATTACATAATATTACACAGCCTAATTAGCAGACATTCAGAAAACAATGCCACTTGCTTGATTGGCCAGAAGGTCCAGTCAGTAGACAGATCTGATAACAGGCTCCGGCTATGGCTGACTCCAGCTAATCACTGTCCTCAGACTTCATTAGGGTCAATTACAACATCTTCACGTGTGTTTAGTCAGCTGAAGTAAACAAAAAACGATTGATGAATCACCCTGCTGCAATGTTATTGGTTCATTTTCATACGTATTCTCAAATTGAGGCTTAACTACTGGCATACGCACCCCACCCCCCTTATAAGACATGTGTTCCGTCGCTGTGATTTGGACTTGCAGACTGGTGAGAAGTCTGTAATATCCAAAAACGGTTTGTTCCATTCAACTGCAGTTTTGCCATACACGTATTTTCAGTAATTGTTTCAAGATATTTGAAGTAAAATGCGTCCTCCGTGATTGTGCAATGACTATAGCGTGTTTCCGTTGCTAGGGACTTTAATTGGGGTCAGCACACTGTCAGGTTTCCCATTGGCGACCATGTTAATGTTTTGTGTGATTATAAGAAAACGTGACCTATAAAGTTTCTTAAACTTCTCACCTGCTGTTATTATCATCTCATTGACATGCTGGTCGAGTTTAGTCAAAATCTCATATCTCTAGCTCTTGCAAAATGCCTGTATGTATGACACCCGTCAATATTTACAACTGGATGCAGGCAGTAATCCAGCTAAAGTGTCAACTAGCCAAATTGCTGCCAGATACCCTTCCGCTTAGTAAAATCAGCTAAAAAGACACCATTTTACTGTCAACAGCTTCAACAATCACATCTAGAAATCTGACTACTCAAGTGCACTTATGTCAGAGCAAGTGAATATTATAAAAAGTCATTTTTCAAAAATATACTGCACTTTGTTTCGTCTGTAATCAAGCAGGAAGTCCAACAGTGTGCTGACCCCAAATAGGTATGGCAATTTTGGAGAAAATGTTGAAAACAACACACTTTATAAGCACCAATGTTACAAGCACTCTGCAATTTTATTTTTTGTAATCCCTCCAGGTGTTTGTGTTTTATGCACATTTCAAAGGTGCCACCAAACTTGGCAAGGCACCATAAAAATCAGCACTTCGCCGTTGGACAATTTGTAATCCAGCACAATGTTCTCAGGCGGCACTATGAACTCCTAATAAAGTTTTCCAGAAAGTCAAATATGTGTTTTATAAGAAAATTCAATACAGCCAGTTGTTACGTTACATTCAAATTTGTATTTATTTTTTGACCTTGTGCCCTATTTACAAAGGTAAACATCAACACAAAGTCACCTTAGGGTGTGAATTCCTCAAAGGCCTGACGTCTTAAGCATTTCAATTACATAATATTACACAGCCTAATTAGCAGACATTCAGAAAACAATGCCACTTGCTTGATTGGCCAGAAGGTCCAGTCAGTAGACAGATCTGATAACAGGCTCCGGCTATGGCTGACTCCAGCTAATCACTGTCCTCAGACTTCATTAGGGTCAATTACAACATCTTCACGTGTGTTTAGTCAGCTGAAGTAAACAAAAAACGATTGATGAATCACCCTGCTGCAATGTTATTGGTTCATTTTCATACGTATTCTCAAATTGAGGCTTAACTACTGGCATACGCACCCCACCCCCCTTATAAGACATGTGTTCCGTCGCTGTGATTTGGACTTGCAGACTGGTGAGAAGTCTGTAATATCCAAAAACGGTTTGTTCCATTCAACTGCAGTTTTGCCATACACGTATTTTCAGTAATTGTTTCAAGATATTTGAAGTAAAATGCGTCCTCCGTGATTGTGCAATGACTATAGCGTGTTTCCGTTGCTAGGGACTTTAATTGGTATGGCAATTTTGGAGAAAATGTTGAAAACAACACACTTTATAAGCACCAATGTTACAAGCACTCTGCAATTTTATTTTTTGTAATCCCTCCAGGTGTTTGTGTTTTATGCACATTTCAAAGGTGCCACCAAACTTGGCAAGGCACCATAAAAATCAGCACTTCGCCGTTGGACAATTTGTAATCCAGCACAATGTTCTCAGGCGGCACTATGAACTCCTAATAAAGTTTTCCAGAAAGTCAAATATGTGTTTTATAAGAAAATTCAATACAGCCAGTTGTTACGTTACATTCAAATTTGTATTTATTTTTTGACCTTGTGCCCTATTTACAAAGGTAAACATCAACACAAAGTCACCTTAGGGTGTGAATTCCTCAAAGGCCTGACGTCTTAAGCATTTCAATTACATAATATTACACAGCCTAATTAGCAGACATTCAGAAAACAATGCCACTTGCTTGATTGGCCAGAAGGTCCAGTCAGTAGACAGATCTGATAACAGGCTCCGGCTATGGCTGACTCCAGCTAATCACTGTCCTCAGACTTCATTAGGGTCAATTACAACATCTTCACGTGTGTTTAGTCAGCTGAAGTAAACAAAAAACGATTGATGAATCACCCTGCTGCAATGTTATTGGTTCATTTTCATACGTATTCTCAAATTGAGGCTTAACTACTGGCATACGCACCCCACCCCCCTTATAAGACATGTGTTCCGTCGCTGTGATTTGGACTTGCAGACTGGTGAGAAGTCTGTAATATCCAAAAACGGTTTGTTCCATTCAACTGCAGTTTTGCCATACACGTATTTTCAGTAATTGTTTCAAGATATTTGAAGTAAAATGCGTCCTCCGTGATTGTGCAATGACTATAGCGTGTTTCCGTTGCTAGGGACTTTAATTGGGGTCAGCACACTGTCAGGTTTCCCATTGGCGACCATGTTAATGTTTTGTGTGATTATAAGAAAACGTGACCTATAAAGTTTCTTAAACTTCTCACCTGCTGTTATTATCATCTCATTGACATGCTGGTCGAGTTTAGTCAAAATCTCATATCTCTAGCTCTTGCAAAATGCCTGTATGTATGACACCCGTCAATATTTACAACTGGATGCAGGCAGTAATCCAGCTAAAGTGTCAACTAGCCAAATTGCTGCCAGATACCCTTCCGCTTAGTAAAATCAGCTAAAAAGACACCATTTTACTGTCAACAGCTTCAACAATCACATCTAGAAATCTGACTACTCAAGTGCACTTATGTCAGAGCAAGTGAATATTATAAAAAGTCATTTTTCAAAAATATACTGCACTTTGTTTCGTCTGTAATCAAGCAGGAAGTCCAACAGTGTGCTGACCCCAAATAGGTATGGCAATTTTGGAGAAAATGTTGAAAACAACACACTTTATAAGCACCAATGTTACAAGCACTCTGCAATTTTATTTTTTGTAATCCCTCCAGGTGTTTGTGTTTTATGCACATTTCAAAGGTGCCACCAAACTTGGCAAGGCACCATAAAAATCAGCACTTCGCCGTTGGACAATTTGTAATCCAGCACAATGTTCTCAGGCGGCACTATGAACTCCTAATAAAGTTTTCCAGAAAGTCAAATATGTGTTTTATAAGAAAATTCAATACAGCCAGTTGTTACGTTACATTCAAATTTGTATTTATTTTTTGACCTTGTGCCCTATTTACAAAGGTAAACATCAACACAAAGTCACCTTAGGGTGTGAATTCCTCAAAGGCCTGACGTCTTAAGCATTTCAATTACATAATATTACACAGCCTAATTAGCAGACATTCAGAAAACAATGCCACTTGCTTGATTGGCCAGAAGGTCCAGTCAGTAGACAGATCTGATAACAGGCTCCGGCTATGGCTGACTCCAGCTAATCACTGTCCTCAGACTTCATTAGGGTCAATTACAACATCTTCACGTGTGTTTAGTCAGCTGAAGTAAACAAAAAACGATTGATGAATCACCCTGCTGCAATGTTATTGGTTCATTTTCATACGTATTCTCAAATTGAGGCTTAACTACTGGCATACGCACCCCACCCCCCTTATAAGACATGTGTTCCGTCGCTGTGATTTGGACTTGCAGACTGGTGAGAAGTCTGTAATATCCAAAAACGGTTTGTTCCATTCAACTGCAGTTTTGCCATACACGTATTTTCAGTAATTGTTTCAAGATATTTGAAGTAAAATGCGTCCTCCGTGATTGTGCAATGACTATAGCGTGTTTCCGTTGCTAGGGACTTTAATTGGTATGGCAATTTTGGAGAAAATGTTGAAAACAACACACTTTATAAGCACCAATGTTACAAGCACTCTGCAATTTTATTTTTTGTAATCCCTCCAGGTGTTTGTGTTTTATGCACATTTCAAAGGTGCCACCAAACTTGGCAAGGCACCATAAAAATCAGCACTTCGCCGTTGGACAATTTGTAATCCAGCACAATGTTCTCAGGCGGCACTATGAACTCCTAATAAAGTTTTCCAGAAAGTCAAATATGTGTTTTATAAGAAAATTCAATACAGCCAGTTGTTACGTTACATTCAAATTTGTATTTATTTTTTGACCTTGTGCCCTATTTACAAAGGTAAACATCAACACAAAGTCACCTTAGGGTGTGAATTCCTCAAAGGCCTGACGTCTTAAGCATTTCAATTACATAATATTACACAGCCTAATTAGCAGACATTCAGAAAACAATGCCACTTGCTTGATTGGCCAGAAGGTCCAGTCAGTAGACAGATCTGATAACAGGCTCCGGCTATGGCTGACTCCAGCTAATCACTGTCCTCAGACTTCATTAGGGTCAATTACAACATCTTCACGTGTGTTTAGTCAGCTGAAGTAAACAAAAAACGATTGATGAATCACCCTGCTGCAATGTTATTGGTTCATTTTCATACGTATTCTCAAATTGAGGCTTAACTACTGGCATACGCACCCCACCCCCCTTATAAGACATGTGTTCCGTCGCTGTGATTTGGACTTGCAGACTGGTGAGAAGTCTGTAATATCCAAAAACGGTTTGTTCCATTCAACTGCAGTTTTGCCATACACGTATTTTCAGTAATTGTTTCAAGATATTTGAAGTAAAATGCGTCCTCCGTGATTGTGCAATGACTATAGCGTGTTTCCGTTGCTAGGGACTTTAATTGGGGTCAGCACACTGTCAGGTTTCCCATTGGCGACCATGTTAATGTTTTGTGTGATTATAAGAAAACGTGACCTATAAAGTTTCTTAAACTTCTCACCTGCTGTTATTATCATCTCATTGACATGCTGGTCGAGTTTAGTCAAAATCTCATATCTCTAGCTCTTGCAAAATGCCTGTATGTATGACACCCGTCAATATTTACAACTGGATGCAGGCAGTAATCCAGCTAAAGTGTCAACTAGCCAAATTGCTGCCAGATACCCTTCCGCTTAGTAAAATCAGCTAAAAAGACACCATTTTACTGTCAACAGCTTCAACAATCACATCTAGAAATCTGACTACTCAAGTGCACTTATGTCAGAGCAAGTGAATATTATAAAAAGTCATTTTTCAAAAATATACTGCACTTTGTTTCGTCTGTAATCAAGCAGGAAGTCCAACAGTGTGCTGACCCCAAATAGGTATGGCAATTTTGGAGAAAATGTTGAAAACAACACACTTTATAAGCACCAATGTTACAAGCACTCTGCAATTTTATTTTTTGTAATCCCTCCAGGTGTTTGTGTTTTATGCACATTTCAAAGGTGCCACCAAACTTGGCAAGGCACCATAAAAATCAGCACTTCGCCGTTGGACAATTTGTAATCCAGCACAATGTTCTCAGGCGGCACTATGAACTCCTAATAAAGTTTTCCAGAAAGTCAAATATGTGTTTTATAAGAAAATTCAATACAGCCAGTTGTTACGTTACATTCAAATTTGTATTTATTTTTTGACCTTGTGCCCTATTTACAAAGGTAAACATCAACACAAAGTCACCTTAGGGTGTGAATTCCTCAAAGGCCTGACGTCTTAAGCATTTCAATTACATAATATTACACAGCCTAATTAGCAGACATTCAGAAAACAATGCCACTTGCTTGATTGGCCAGAAGGTCCAGTCAGTAGACAGATCTGATAACAGGCTCCGGCTATGGCTGACTCCAGCTAATCACTGTCCTCAGACTTCATTAGGGTCAATTACAACATCTTCACGTGTGTTTAGTCAGCTGAAGTAAACAAAAAACGATTGATGAATCACCCTGCTGCAATGTTATTGGTTCATTTTCATACGTATTCTCAAATTGAGGCTTAACTACTGGCATACGCACCCCACCCCCCTTATAAGACATGTGTTCCGTCGCTGTGATTTGGACTTGCAGACTGGTGAGAAGTCTGTAATATCCAAAAACGGTTTGTTCCATTCAACTGCAGTTTTGCCATACACGTATTTTCAGTAATTGTTTCAAGATATTTGAAGTAAAATGCGTCCTCCGTGATTGTGCAATGACTATAGCGTGTTTCCGTTGCTAGGGACTTTAATTGGGGTCAGCACACTGTCAGGTTTCCCATTGGCGACCATGTTAATGTTTTGTGTGATTATAAGAAAACGTGACCTATAAAGTTTCTTAAACTTCTCACCTGCTGTTATTATCATCTCATTGACATGCTGGTCGAGTTTAGTCAAAATCTCATATCTCTAGCTCTTGCAAAATGCCTGTATGTATGACACCCGTCAATATTTACAACTGGATGCAGGCAGTAATCCAGCTAAAGTGTCAACTAGCCAAATTGCTGCCAGATACCCTTCCGCTTAGTAAAATCAGCTAAAAAGACACCATTTTACTGTCAACAGCTTCAACAATCACATCTAGAAATCTGACTACTCAAGTGCACTTATGTCAGAGCAAGTGAATATTATAAAAAGTCATTTTTCAAAAATATACTGCACTTTGTTTCGTCTGTAATCAAGCAGGAAGTCCAACAGTGTGCTGACCCCAAATAGGTATGGCAATTTTGGAGAAAATGTTGAAAACAACACACTTTATAAGCACCAATGTTACAAGCACTCTGCAATTTTATTTTTTGTAATCCCTCCAGGTGTTTGTGTTTTATGCACATTTCAAAGGTGCCACCAAACTTGGCAAGGCACCATAAAAATCAGCACTTCGCCGTTGGACAATTTGTAATCCAGCACAATGTTCTCAGGCGGCACTATGAACTCCTAATAAAGTTTTCCAGAAAGTCAAATATGTGTTTTATAAGAAAATTCAATACAGCCAGTTGTTACGTTACATTCAAATTTGTATTTATTTTTTGACCTTGTGCCCTATTTACAAAGGTAAACATCAACACAAAGTCACCTTAGGGTGTGAATTCCTCAAAGGCCTGACGTCTTAAGCATTTCAATTACATAATATTACACAGCCTAATTAGCAGACATTCAGAAAACAATGCCACTTGCTTGATTGGCCAGAAGGTCCAGTCAGTAGACAGATCTGATAACAGGCTCCGGCTATGGCTGACTCCAGCTAATCACTGTCCTCAGACTTCATTAGGGTCAATTACAACATCTTCACGTGTGTTTAGTCAGCTGAAGTAAACAAAAAACGATTGATGAATCACCCTGCTGCAATGTTATTGGTTCATTTTCATACGTATTCTCAAATTGAGGCTTAACTACTGGCATACGCACCCCACCCCCCTTATAAGACATGTGTTCCGTCGCTGTGATTTGGACTTGCAGACTGGTGAGAAGTCTGTAATATCCAAAAACGGTTTGTTCCATTCAACTGCAGTTTTGCCATACACGTATTTTCAGTAATTGTTTCAAGATATTTGAAGTAAAATGCGTCCTCCGTGATTGTGCAATGACTATAGCGTGTTTCCGTTGCTAGGGACTTTAATTGGTATGGCAATTTTGGAGAAAATGTTGAAAACAACACACTTTATAAGCACCAATGTTACAAGCACTCTGCAATTTTATTTTTTGTAATCCCTCCAGGTGTTTGTGTTTTATGCACATTTCAAAGGTGCCACCAAACTTGGCAAGGCACCATAAAAATCAGCACTTCGCCGTTGGACAATTTGTAATCCAGCACAATGTTCTCAGGCGGCACTATGAACTCCTAATAAAGTTTTCCAGAAAGTCAAATATGTGTTTTATAAGAAAATTCAATACAGCCAGTTGTTACGTTACATTCAAATTTGTATTTATTTTTTGACCTTGTGCCCTATTTACAAAGGTAAACATCAACACAAAGTCACCTTAGGGTGTGAATTCCTCAAAGGCCTGACGTCTTAAGCATTTCAATTACATAATATTACACAGCCTAATTAGCAGACATTCAGAAAACAATGCCACTTGCTTGATTGGCCAGAAGGTCCAGTCAGTAGACAGATCTGATAACAGGCTCCGGCTATGGCTGACTCCAGCTAATCACTGTCCTCAGACTTCATTAGGGTCAATTACAACATCTTCACGTGTGTTTAGTCAGCTGAAGTAAACAAAAAACGATTGATGAATCACCCTGCTGCAATGTTATTGGTTCATTTTCATACGTATTCTCAAATTGAGGCTTAACTACTGGCATACGCACCCCACCCCCCTTATAAGACATGTGTTCCGTCGCTGTGATTTGGACTTGCAGACTGGTGAGAAGTCTGTAATATCCAAAAACGGTTTGTTCCATTCAACTGCAGTTTTGCCATACACGTATTTTCAGTAATTGTTTCAAGATATTTGAAGTAAAATGCGTCCTCCGTGATTGTGCAATGACTATAGCGTGTTTCCGTTGCTAGGGACTTTAATTGGGGTCAGCACACTGTCAGGTTTCCCATTGGCGACCATGTTAATGTTTTGTGTGATTATAAGAAAACGTGACCTATAAAGTTTCTTAAACTTCTCACCTGCTGTTATTATCATCTCATTGACATGCTGGTCGAGTTTAGTCAAAATCTCATATCTCTAGCTCTTGCAAAATGCCTGTATGTATGACACCCGTCAATATTTACAACTGGATGCAGGCAGTAATCCAGCTAAAGTGTCAACTAGCCAAATTGCTGCCAGATACCCTTCCGCTTAGTAAAATCAGCTAAAAAGACACCATTTTACTGTCAACAGCTTCAACAATCACATCTAGAAATCTGACTACTCAAGTGCACTTATGTCAGAGCAAGTGAATATTATAAAAAGTCATTTTTCAAAAATATACTGCACTTTGTTTCGTCTGTAATCAAGCAGGAAGTCCAACAGTGTGCTGACCCCAAATAGGTATGGCAATTTTGGAGAAAATGTTGAAAACAACACACTTTATAAGCACCAATGTTACAAGCACTCTGCAATTTTATTTTTTGTAATCCCTCCAGGTGTTTGTGTTTTATGCACATTTCAAAGGTGCCACCAAACTTGGCAAGGCACCATAAAAATCAGCACTTCGCCGTTGGACAATTTGTAATCCAGCACAATGTTCTCAGGCGGCACTATGAACTCCTAATAAAGTTTTCCAGAAAGTCAAATATGTGTTTTATAAGAAAATTCAATACAGCCAGTTGTTACGTTACATTCAAATTTGTATTTATTTTTTGACCTTGTGCCCTATTTACAAAGGTAAACATCAACACAAAGTCACCTTAGGGTGTGAATTCCTCAAAGGCCTGACGTCTTAAGCATTTCAATTACATAATATTACACAGCCTAATTAGCAGACATTCAGAAAACAATGCCACTTGCTTGATTGGCC
>OZ023213.1:19912179-20009679 GCA_963995525.1 Escarpia spicata
GAGTATTGTTACGTTACATTCAGATTTGTATTTATTTTTTGACCTTGTGCCCTATTTACAAAGGTAAACATCAACAAAAAGTCACCTTAGGGTGTGAATTCCTCAAAGGCCTGACGTCTTAAGCATTTCAATTACATAATATTACACAGCCTAATTAGCAGACATTCAGAAAACAATGCCACTTGATTGATTGGCCAGAAGGTCCAGTCAGTAGACAGATCTGATAACAGGCTCCGGCTATGGCTGACTCCAGCTAATCACTGTCCTCAGACTTCATTAGGGTCAATTACAACATCTTCACGTGTGTTTAGTCAGCTGAAGTAAACAAAAAACGATTGATGAATCACCCTGCTGCAATGTTATTGGTTCATTTTCATACGTATTCTCAAATTGAGGCTTAACTACTGGCATACGCACCCCACCCCCCTTATAAGACATGTGTTCCGTCGCTGTGATTTGGACTTGCAGACTGGTGAGAAGTCTGTAATATCCAAAACCGGTTTGTTCCATTCAACTGCAGTTTTGCCATACACGTATTTTCAGTAATTGTTTCAAGATATTTGAAGTAAAATGCGTCCTCCGTGACTGTGCAATGACTATAGCGTGTTTCCCTTGCTAGGGACTTTAATTGGGGTCAGCACACTGTCAGGTTTCCCATTGGCGACCATGTTAATGTTTTGTGTGATGATAAGAAAACGTGACCTATAAAGTTTCTTAAACTTCTCACCTGCTGTTATTATCATCTCATTGACATGCTGGTCGAGTTTAGTCAAAATCTCATATCTCTAGCTCTTGCAAAATGCCTGTATGTATGACACCCGTCAATATTTACAACTGGATGCAGGCAGTAATCCAGCTAAAGTGTCAACTAGCCAAATTGCTGCCAGATACCCTTCCGCTTAGTAAAATCAGCTAAAAAGACACCATTTTACTGTCAACAGCTTCAACAATCACATCTAGAAATCTGACTACTCAAGTGCACTTATGTCAGAGCAAGTGAATATTATAAAAAGTCATTTCTCAAAAATATACTGCACTTTGTTTCGTCTGTAATCAAGCAGGAAGTCCAACAGTGTGCTGACCCCAAATAGGTATGGCAATTTTGGAGAAAATGTTGAAAACAACACACTTTATAGGCACCAATGTTACAAGCACTCTGCAATTTTATTTTTTGTAATCCCTCCAGGTGTTTGTGTTTTATGCACATTTCAAAGGTGCCACCAAACTTGGCAAGGCACCATAAAAATCAGCACTTCGCCGTTGGACAATTTGTAATCCAGCACAATGTTCTCAGGTGGCACTATGAACTCCTAATAAAGTTTTCCAGAAAGTCAAATATGTGTTTTATAAGAAAATTCAATACAGCCAGTTGTTACGTTACATTCAGATTTGTATTTATTTTTTGACCTTGTGCCCTATTTACAAAGGTAAACATCAACAAAAAGTCACCTTAGGGTGTGAATTCCTCAAAGGCCTGACGTCTTAAGCATTTCAATTACATAATATTACACAGCCTAATTAGCAGACATTCAGAAAACAATGCCACTTGATTGATTGGCCAGAAGGTCCAGTCAGTAGACAGATCTGATAACAGGCTCCGGCTATGGCTGACTCCAGCTAATCACTGTCCTCAGACTTCATTAGGGTCAATTACAACATCTTCACGTGTGTTTAGTCAGCTGAAGTAAACAAAAAACGATTGATGAATCACCCTGCTGCAATGTTATTGGTTCATTTTCATACGTATTCTCAAATTGAGGCTTAACTACTGGCATACGCACCCCACCCCCCTTATAAGACATGTGTTCCGTCGCTGTGATTTGGACTTGCAGACTGGTGAGAAGTCTGTAATATCCAAAACCGGTTTGTTCCATTCAACTGCAGTTTTGCCATACACGTATTTTCAGTAATTGTTTCAAGATATTTGAAGTAAAATGCGTCCTCCGTGACTGTGCAATGACTATAGCGTGTTTCCCTTGCTAGGGACTTTAATTGGGGTCAGCACACTGTCAGGTTTCCCATTGGCGACCATGTTAATGTTTTGTGTGATGATAAGAAAACGTGACCTATAAAGTTTCTTAAACTTCTCACCTGCTGTTATTATCATCTCATTGACATGCTGGTCGAGTTTAGTCAAAATCTCATATCTCTAGCTCTTGCAAAATGCCTGTATGTATGACACCCGTCAATATTTACAACTGGATGCAGGCAGTAATCCAGCTAAAGTGTCAACTAGCCAAATTGCTGCCAGATACCCTTCCGCTTAGTAAAATCAGCTAAAAAGACACCATTTTACTGTCAACAGCTTCAACAATCACATCTAGAAATCTGACTACTCAAGTGCACTTATGTCAGAGCAAGTGAATATTATAAAAAGTCATTTCTCAAAAATATACTGCACTTTGTTTCGTCTGTAATCAAGCAGGAAGTCCAACAGTGTGCTGACCCCAAATAGGTATGGCAATTTTGGAGAAAATGTTGAAAACAACACACTTTATAGGCACCAATGTTACAAGCACTCTGCAATTTTATTTTTTGTAATCCCTCCAGGTGTTTGTGTTTTATGCACATTTCAAAGGTGCCACCAAACTTGGCAAGGCACCATAAAAATCAGCACTTCGCCGTTGGACAATTTGTAATCCAGCACAATGTTCTCAGGTGGCACTATGAACTCCTAATAAAGTTTTCCAGAAAGTCAAATATGTGTTTTATAAGAAAATTCAATACAGCCAGTTGTTACGTTACATTCAGATTTGTATTTATTTTTTGACCTTGTGCCCTATTTACAAAGGTAAACATCAACAAAAAGTCACCTTAGGGTGTGAATTCCTCAAAGGCCTGACGTCTTAAGCATTTCAATTACATAATATTACACAGCCTAATTAGCAGACATTCAGAAAACAATGCCACTTGATTGATTGGCCAGAAGGTCCAGTCAGTAGACAGATCTGATAACAGGCTCCGGCTATGGCTGACTCCAGCTAATCACTGTCCTCAGACTTCATTAGGGTCAATTACAACATCTTCACGTGTGTTTAGTCAGCTGAAGTAAACAAAAAACGATTGATGAATCACCCTGCTGCAATGTTATTGGTTCATTTTCATACGTATTCTCAAATTGAGGCTTAACTACTGGCATACGCACCCCACCCCCCTTATAAGACATGTGTTCCGTCGCTGTGATTTGGACTTGCAGACTGGTGAGAAGTCTGTAATATCCAAAACCGGTTTGTTCCATTCAACTGCAGTTTTGCCATACACGTATTTTCAGTAATTGTTTCAAGATATTTGAAGTAAAATGCGTCCTCCGTGACTGTGCAATGACTATAGCGTGTTTCCCTTGCTAGGGACTTTAATTGGGGTCAGCACACTGTCAGGTTTCCCATTGGCGACCATGTTAATGTTTTGTGTGATGATAAGAAAACGTGACCTATAAAGTTTCTTAAACTTCTCACCTGCTGTTATTATCATCTCATTGACATGCTGGTCGAGTTTAGTCAAAATCTCATATCTCTAGCTCTTGCAAAATGCCTGTATGTATGACACCCGTCAATATTTACAACTGGATGCAGGCAGTAATCCAGCTAAAGTGTCAACTAGCCAAATTGCTGCCAGATACCCTTCCGCTTAGTAAAATCAGCTAAAAAGACACCATTTTACTGTCAACAGCTTCAACAATCACATCTAGAAATCTGACTACTCAAGTGCACTTATGTCAGAGCAAGTGAATATTATAAAAAGTCATTTCTCAAAAATATACTGCACTTTGTTTCGTCTGTAATCAAGCAGGAAGTCCAACAGTGTGCTGACCCCAAATAGGTATGGCAATTTGGAGAAAATGTTGAAAACAACACACTTTATAGGCACCAATGTTACAAGCACTCTGCAATTTTATTTTTTGTAATCCCTCCAGGTGTTTGTGTTTTATGCACATTTCAAAGGTGCCACCAAACTTGGCAAGGCACCATAAAAATCAGCACTTCGCCGTTGGACAATTTGTAATCCAGCACAATGTTCTCAGGTGGCACTATGAACTCCTAATAAAGTTTTCCAGAAAGTCAAATATGTGTTTTATAAGAAAATTCAATACAGCCAGTTGTTACGTTACATTCAGATTTGTATTTATTTTTTGACCTTGTGCCCTATTTACAAAGGTAAACATCAACAAAAAGTCACCTTAGGGTGTGAATTCCTCAAAGGCCTGACGTCTTAAGCATTTCAATTACATAATATTACACAGCCTAATTAGCAGACATTCAGAAAACAATGCCACTTGATTGATTGGCCAGAAGGTCCAGTCAGTAGACAGATCTGATAACAGGCTCCGGCTATGGCTGACTCCAGCTAATCACTGTCCTCAGACTTCATTAGGGTCAATTACAACATCTTCACGTGTGTTTAGTCAGCTGAAGTAAACAAAAAACGATTGATGAATCACCCTGCTGCAATGTTATTGGTTCATTTTCATACGTATTCTCAAATTGAGGCTTAACTACTGGCATACGCACCCCACCCCCCTTATAAGACATGTGTTCCGTCGCTGTGATTTGGACTTGCAGACTGGTGAGAAGTCTGTAATATCCAAAAACGGTTTGTTCCATTCAACTGCAGTTTTGCCATACACGTATTTTCAGTAATTGTTTCAAGATATTTGAAGTAAAATGCGTCCTCCGTGACTGTGCAATGACTATAGCGTGTTTCCCTTGCTAGGGACTTTAATTGGGGTCAGCACACTGTCAGGTTTCCCATTGGCGACCATGTTAATGTTTTGTGTGATGATAAGAAAACGTGACCTATAAAGTTTCTTAAACTTCTCACCTGCTGTTATTATCATCTCATTGACATGCTGGTCGAGTTTAGTCAAAACTCTAGCTCTTGCAAAATGCCTGTATGTATGGACCACCCGTCAATTATTTACAACTGGATGCAGGCAGTAATCCAGCTAAAGTGTCAACTAGCCAAATTGCTGCCAGATACCCTTCCGCTTAGTAAAATCAGCTAAAAAGACACCATTTTACTGTCAACAGCTTCAACAATCACATCTAGAAATCTGACTACTCAAGTGCACTTATGTCAGAGCAAGTGAATATTATAAAAAGTCATTTTTCAAAAAATATTACTGCACTTTGTTTCGTCTGTAATCAAGCAGGAAGTCCAACAGTGTGCTGACCCCTATTAAATAGGTATGGCAATTTTGGAGAAAATGTTGAAAACAACACACTTTATAAGCACCAATGTTACAAGCACTCTGCAATTTTATTTTTTGTAATCCCTCCAGGTGTTTTGTGTTTTATGCACATTTCAAAGGTGCCACCAAACTTGGCAAGGCACCATAAAAATCAGCACTTCGCCGTTGGACAATTTGTAATCCAGCACAATGTTCTCAGGCGGCACTATGAACTCCTAATAAAGTTTTCCAGAAAAGTCAAATATGTGTTTTATAAGAAAATTTCAATACAGCCAGTTTGTTACGTTACATTCAAATTTGTATTTATTTTTTGACCTTGTGCCCTATTTACAAAGGTAAACATCAACACAAAGTCACCTTAGGGTGTGAATTCCTCAAAGGCCTGACGTCTTAAGCATTTCAATTACATAATATTACACAGCCTAATTAGCAGACATTCAGAAAACAATGCCACTTGCTTGATTGGCCAGAAGGTCCAGTCAGTAGACAGATCTGATAACAGGCTCCGGCTATGCTGACTCCAGCTAATCACTGTCCTCAGACTTCATTAGGGTCAATTACAACAACTTCACGTGTGTTTAGGTCAGCTGAAGTAAAACAAAAAACGATTGATGAATCACCCTGCTGCAATGTTATTGGTTCATTTTCATACGTATTCTCAAATTGAGGCTTAACTACTGGCATACGCACCCCACCCCCCTTATAAGACATGTGTCCGTCGCTGTGATTTGGACTTGCAGACTGGTGAGAAGTCTGTAATATCCAAAAACGGTTTGTTCCATTCAACTGCAGTTTGCCATACACGTATTTTCAGTAATTGTTTCAAGATATTTGAAGTAAATGCGTCCTCCGTGATTGTGCAATGACTATAGCGTGTTTCCGTTGCTAGGGACTTTAATTGGGGTCAGCACACTGTCAGGTTTCCCATTGGCGACCATGTTAATGTTTTGTGTGATTATAAGAAAACGTGACCTATAAAGTTTCTTAAACTTCTCACCTGCTGTTATTATCATCTCATTGACATGCTGGTCGAGTTTAGTCAAAATCTCATATCTCTAGCTCTTGCAAAATGCCTGTATGTATGACACCCGTCAATATTTACAACTGGATGCAGGCAGTAATCCAGCTAAAGTGTCAACTAGCCAAATTGCTGCCAGATACCCTTCCGCTTAGTAAAATCAGCTAAAAAGACACCATTTTACTGTCAACAGCTTCAACAATCACATCTAGAAATCTGACTACTCAAGTGCACTTATGTCAGAGCAAGTGAATATTATAAAAAGTCATTTTTCAAAAATATACTGCACTTTGTTTCGTCTGTAATCAAGCAGGAAGTCCAACAGTGTGCTGACCCCTATTAAATAGGTATGGCAATTTTGGAGAAAATGTTGAAAACAACACACTTTATAAGCACCAATGTTACAAGCACTCTGCAATTTTATTTTTGTAATCCCTCCAGGTGTTTGTGTTTTATGCACATTTCAAAGGTGCCACCAAACTTGGCAAGGCACCATAAAAATCAGCACTTCGCCGTTGGACAATTTGTAATCCAGCACAATGTTCTCAGGCGGCACTATGAACTCCTAATAAAGTTTTCCAGAAAGTCAAATATGTGTTTTATAAGAAATTCAATACAGCCAGTTGTTACGTTACATTCAAATTTGTATTTATTTTTTGACCTTGTGCCCTATTTACAAAGGTAAACATCAACACAAAGTCACCTTAGGGTGTGAATTCCTCAAAGGCCTGACGTCTTAAGCATTTCAATTACATAATATTACACAGCCTAATTAGCAGACATTCAGAAAACAATGCCACTTGCTTGATTGGCCAGAAGGTCCAGTCAGTAGACAGATCTGATAACAGGCTCCGGCTATGGCTGACTCCAGCTAATCACTGTCCTCAGACTTCATTAGGGTCAATTACAACATCTTCACGTGTGTTTAGTCAGCTGAAGTAAACAAAAAACGATTGATGAATCACCCTGCTGCAATGTTATTGGTTCATTTTCATACGTATTCTCAAATTGAGGCTTAACTACTGGCATACGCACCCCACCCCCCTTATAAGACATGTGTTCCGTCGCTGTGATTTGGACTTGCAGACTGGTGAGAAGTCTGTAATATCCAAAAACGGTTTGTTCCATTCAACTGCAGTTTTGCCATACACGTATTTTCAGTAATTGTTTCAAGATATTTGAAGTAAAATGCGTCCTCCGTGATTGTGCAATGACTATAGCGTGTTTCCGTTGCTAGGGACTTTAATTGGGGTCAGCACACTGTCAGGTTTCCCATTGGCGACCATGTTAATGTTTTGTGTGATTATAAGAAAAACGTGACCTATAAAGTTTCTTAAACTTCTCACCTGCTGTTATTATCATCTCATTGACATGCTGGTCGAGTTTAGTCAAAATCTCATATCTCTAGCTCTTGCAAAATGCCTGTATGTATGACACCCGTCAATATTTACAACTGGATGCAGGCAGTAATCCAGCTAAAGTGTCAACTAGCCAAATTGCTGCCAGATACCCTTCCGCTTAGTAAAATCAGCTAAAAAGACACCATTTTACTGTCAACAGCTTCAACAATCACATCTAGAAATCTGACTACTCAAGTGCACTTATGTCAGAGCAAGTGAATATTATAAAAAGTCATTTTTCAAAAATATACTGCACTTTGTTTCGTCTGTAATCAAGCAGGAAGTCCAACAGTGTGCTGACCCCTATTAAATAGGTATGGCAATTTTGGAGAAAATGTTGAAAACAACACACTTTATAAGCACCAATGTTACAAGCACTCTGCAATTTTATTTTTTGTAATCCCTCCAGGTGTTTGTGTTTTATGCACATTTCAAAGGTGCCACCAAACTTGGCAAGGCACCATAAAAATCAGCACTTCGCCGTTGGACAATTTGTAATCCAGCACAATGTTCTCAGGCGGCACTATGAACTCCTAATAAAGTTTTCCAGAAAGTCAAATATGTGTTTTATAAGAAAATTCAATACAGCCAGTTGTTACGTTACATTCAAATTTGTATTTATTTTTTGACCTTGTGCCCTATTTACAAAGGTAAACATCAACACAAAGTCACCTTAGGGTGTGAATTCCTCAAAGGCCTGACGTCTTAAGCATTTCAATTACATAATATTACACAGCCTAATTAGCAGACATTCAGAAAAACAATGCCACTTGCTTGATTGGCCAGAAGGTCCAGTCAGTAGACAGATCTGATAACAGGCTCCGGCTATGGCTGACTCCAGCTAATCACTGTCCTCAGACTTCATTAGGGTCAATTACAACATCTTCACGTGTGTTTAGTCAGCTGAAGTAAACAAAAAACGATTGATGAATCACCCTGCTGCAATGTTATTGGTTCATTTTCATACGTATTCTCAAATTGAGGGCTTAACTACTGGCATACGCACCCCACCCCCCTTATAAGACATGTGTTCCGTCGCTGTGATTTGGACTTGCAGACTGGTGAGAAGTCTGTAATATCCAAAAACGGTTTGTTCCATTCAACTGCAGTTTTGCCATACACGTATTTTCAGTAATTGTTTCAAGATATTTGAAGTAAAATGCGTCCTCCGTGATTGTGCAATGACTATAGCGTGTTTCCGTTGCTAGGGACTTTAATTGGGGTCAGCACACTGTCAGGTTTCCCATTGGCGACCATGTTAATGTTTTGTGTGATTATAAGAAAACGTGACCTATAAAGTTTCTTAAACTTCTCACCTGCTGTTATTATCATCTCATTGACATGCTGGTCGAGTTTAGTCAAAATCTCATATCTCTAGCTCTTGCAAAATGCCTGTATGTATGACACCCGTCAATATTTACAACTGGATGCAGGCAGTAATCCAGCTAAGTGTCAACTAGCCAAATTGCTGCCAGATACCCTTCCGCTTAGTAAAATCAGCTAAAAAGACACCATTTTACTGTCAACAGCTTCAACAATCACATCTAGAAATCTGACTACTCAAGTGCACTTATGTCAGAGCAAGTGAATATTATAAAAAGTCATTTTTCAAAAATATACTGCACTTTGTTTCGTCTGTAATCAAGCAGGAAGTCCAACAGTGTGCTGACCCCTATTAAATAGGTATGGCAATTTTGGAGAAAATGTTGAAAACAACACACTTTATAAGCACCAATGTTACAAGCACTCTGCAATTTTATTTTTTGTAATCCCTCCAGGTGTTTGTGTTTTTATGCACATTTCAAAGGTGCCACCAAACTTGGCAAGGCACCATAAAAATCAGCACTTCGCCGTTGGACAATTTGTAATCCAGCACAATGTTCTCAGGCGGCACTATGAACTCCTATAAAGTTTCCAGAAAGTCAAATATGTGTTTTATAAGAAAATTCAATACAGCCAGTTGTTACGTTACATTCAAATTTGTATTTATTTTTTTGACCTTGTGCCCTATTTACAAAGGTAAACATCAACACAAAGTCACCTTAGGGTGTGAATTCCTCAAAGGCCTGACGTCTTAAGCATTTCAATTACATAATATTACACAGCCTAATTAGCAGACATTCAGAAAACAATGCCACTTGCTTGATTGGCCAGAAGGTCCAGTCAGTAGACAGATCTGATAACAGGCTCCGGCTATGGCTGACTCCAGCTAATCACTGTCCTCAGACTTCATTAGGGTCAATTACAACATCTTCACGTGTGTTTAGTCAGCTGAAGTAAACAAAAAACGATTGATGAATCACCCTGCTGCAATGTTATTGGTTCATTTTCATACGTATTCTCAAATTGAGGCTTAACTACTGGCATACGCACCCCACCCCCCTTATAAGACATGTGTTCCGTCGCTGTGATTTGGACTTGCAGACTGGTGAGAAGTCTGTAATATCCAAAAACGGTTTGTTCCATTCAACTGCAGTTTTGCCATACACGTATTTTCAGTAATTGTTTCAAGATATTTGAAGTAAAATGCGTCCTCCGTGATTGTGCAATGACTATAGCGTGTTTCCGTTGCTAGGGACTTTAATTGGGGTCAGCACACTGTCAGGTTTTCCCATTGGCGACCATGTTAATGTTTTGTGTGATTATAAGAAAACGTGACCTATAAAGTTTCTTAAACTTCTCACCTGCTGTTATTATCATCTCATTGACATGCTGGTCGAGTTTAGTCAAAATCTCATATCTCTAGCTCTTGCAAAATGCCTGTATGTATGACAACCCGTCAATATTTACAACTGGATGCAGGCAGTAAATCCAGCTAAAGTGTCAACTAGCCAAATTGCTGCCAGATACCCTTCCGCTTAGTAAAATCAGCTAAAAGACACCATTTTACTGTCAACAGCTTCAACAATCACATCTAGAAATCTGACTACTCAAGTGCACTTATGTCAGAGCAAGTGAATATTATAAAAAGTCATTTTTCAAAAAATATACTGCACTTTGTTTCGTCTGTAATCAAGCAGGAAGTCCAACAGTGTGCTGACCCCTATTAAATAGGTATGGCAATTTTGGAGAAATGTTGAAAACAACACACTTTATAAGCACCAATGTTACAAGCACTCTGCAATTTTATTTTTTGTAATCCCTCCAGGTGTTTGTGTTTTATGCACATTTCAAAGGTGCCACCAAACTTGGCAAGGCACCATAAAAATCAGCACTTCGCCGTTGGACAATTTGTAATCCAGCACAATGTTCTCAGGCGGCACTATGAACTCCTAATAAAGTTTTCCAGAAAGTCAAATATGTGTTTTTATAAGAAAATTCAATACAGCCAGTTGTTACGTTACATTCAAATTTGTATTTATTTTTGACCTTGTGCCCTATTTACAAAGGTAAACATCAACACAAAGTCACCTTAGGGTGTGAATTCCTCAAAGGCCTGACGTCTTAAGCATTTCAATTACATAATATTACACAGCCTAATTAGCAGACATTCAGAAAACAATGCCACTTGCTTGATTGGCCAGAAGGTCCAGTCAGTAGACAGATCTGATAACAGGCTCCGGCTATGGCTGACTCCAGCTATCACTGTCCTCAGACTTCATTAGGGTCAATTACAACATCTTCACGTGTGTTTAGTCAGCTGAAGTAAACAAAAAACGATTGATGAATCACCCTGCTGCAATGTTATTGGTTCATTTTCATACGTATTCTCAAATTGAGGCTTAACTACTGGCATACGCACCCCCACCCCCCTTATAAGACATGTGTTCCGTCGCTGTGATTTGGACTTGCAGACTGGTGAGAAGTCTGTAATATCCAAAAACGGTTTGTTCCATTCAACTGCAGTTTTTGCCATACACGTATTTTCAGTAATTGTTTCAAGATATTTGAAGTAAAATGCGTCCTCCGTGATTGTGCAATGACTATAGCGTGTTTCCGTTGCTAGGGACTTTAATTGGGGTCAGCACACTGTCAGGTTCCCATTGGCGACCATGTTAATGTTTTGTGTGATTATAAGAAAACGTGACCTATAAAGTTTCTTAAACTTCTCACCTGCTGTTATTATCATCTCATTGACATGCTGGTCGAGTTTAGTCAAAATCTCATATCTCTAGCTCTTGCAAAATGCCTGTATGTATGACACCCGTCAATTTTACAACTGGATGCAGGCAGTAATCCAGCTAAAGTGTCAACTAGCCAAATTGCTGCCAGATACCCTTCCGCTTAGTAAAATCAGCTAAAAAGACACCATTTTACTGTCAACAGCTTCAACAATCACATCTAGAAATCTGACTACTCCAAGTGCACTTATGTCAGAGCAAGTGAATATTATAAAAAGTCATTTTTCAAAAATATACTGCACTTTGTTTCGTCTGTAATCAAGCAGGAAGTCCAACAGTGTGCTGACCCTATTAAATAGGTATGGCAATTTTGGAGAAAATGTTGAAAACAACACACTTTATAAGCACCAATGTTACAAGCCACTCTGCAATTTTATTTTTTGTAATCCCTCCAGGTGTTTGTGTTTTATGTATGCACATTTCAAAGGTGCCACCAAACTTGGCAAGGCACCATAAAAATCAGCACTTCGCCGTTGGACAATTTGTAATCCAGCACAATGTTCTCAGGCGGCACTATGAACTCCTAATAAAGTTTTCCAGAAAGTCAAATATGTGTTTTATAAGAAAATTCAATACAGCCAGTTGTTACGTTACATTCAAATTTGTATTTATTTTTTGACCTTGTGCCCTATTTACAAAGGTAAACATCAACACAAAGTCACCTTAGGGTGTGAATTCCTCAAAGGCCTGACGTCTTAAGCATTTCAATTACATAATATTACACAGCCTAATTAGCAGACATTCAGAAAACAATGCCACTTGCTTGATTGGCCAGAAGGTCCAGTCAGTAGACAGATCTGATAACAGGCTCCGGCTATGGCTGACTCCAGCTAATCACTGTCCTCAGACTTCATTAGGGTCAATTACAACATCTTCACGTGTGTTTAGTCAGCTGAAGTAAACAAAAAACGATTGATGAATCACCCTGCTGCAATGTTATTGGTTCATTTTCATACGTATTCTCAAATTGAGGCTTAACTACTGGCATACGCACCCCACCCCCCTTATAAGACATGTGTTCCGTCGCTGTGATTTGGACTTGCAGACTGGTGAGAAGTCTGTAATATCCAAAAACGGTTTGTTCCATTCAACTGCAGTTTTGCCATACACGTATTTTCAGTAATTGTTTCAAGATATTTGAAGTAAAATGCGTCCTCCGTGATTGTGCAATGACTATAGCGTGTTTCCGTTGCTAGGGACTTTAATTGGGGTCAGCACACTGTCAGGTTTCCCATTGGCGACCATGTTAATGTTTTGTGTGATTATAAGAAAACGTGACCTATAAAGTTTCTTAAACTTCTCACCTGCTGTTATTATCATCTCATTGACATGCTGGTCGAGTTTAGTCAAAATCTCATATCTCTAGCTCTTGCAAAATGCCTGTATGTATGACACCCGTCAATATTTACAACTGGATGCAGGCAGTAATCCAGCTAAAGTGTCAACTAGCCAAATTGCTGCCAGATACCCTTCCGCTTAGTAAAATCAGCTAAAAAGACACCATTTTACTGTCAACAGCTTCAACAATCACATCTAGAAATCTGACTACTCAAGTGCACTTATGTCAGAGCAAGTGAATATTATAAAAAGTCATTTTTCAAAAATATACTGCACTTTGTTTCGTCTGTAATCAAGCAGGAAGTCCAACAGTGTGCTGACCCCTATTAAATAGGTATGGCAATTTTGGAGAAAATGTTGAAAACAACACACTTTATAAGCACCAATGTTACAAGCACTCTGCAATTTTATTTTTTGTAATCCCTCCAGGTGTTTGTGTTTTATGCACATTTCAAAGGTGCCACCAAACTTGGCAAGGCACCATAAAAATCAGCACTTCGCCGTTGGACAATTTGTAATCCAGCACAATGTTCTCAGGCGGCACTATGAACTCCTAATAAAGTTTTCCAGAAAGTCAAATATGTGTTTTATAAGAAAATTCAATACAGCCAGTTGTTACGTTACATTCAAATTTGTATTTATTTTTTGACCTTGTGCCCTATTTACAAAGGTAAACATCAACACAAAGTCACCTTAGGGTGTGAATTCCTCAAAGGCCTGACGTCTTAAGCATTTCAATTACATAATATTACACAGCCTAATTAGCAGACATTCAGAAAACAATGCCACTTGCTTGATTGGCCAGAAGGTCCAGTCAGTAGACAGATCTGATAACAGGCTCCGGCTATGGCTGACTCCAGCTAATCACTGTCCTCAGACTTCATTAGGGTCAATTACAACATCTTCACGTGTGTTTAGTCAGCTGAAGTAAACAAAAAACGATTGATGAATCACCCTGCTGCAATGTTATTGGTTCATTTTCATACGTATTCTCAAATTGAGGCTTAACTACTGGCATACGCACCCCACCCCCCTTATAAGACATGTGTTCCGTCGCTGTGATTTGGACTTGCAGACTGGTGAGAAGTCTGTAATATCCAAAAACGGTTTGTTCCATTCAACTGCAGTTTTGCCATACACGTATTTTCAGTAATTGTTTCAAGATATTTGAAGTAAAATGCGTCCTCCGTGATTGTGCAATGACTATAGCGTGTTTCCGTTGCTAGGGACTTTAATTGGGGTCAGCACACTGTCAGGTTTCCCATTGGCGACCATGTTAATGTTTTGTGTGATTATAAGAAAACGTGACCTATAAAGTTTCTTAAACTTCTCACCTGCTGTTATTATCATCTCATTGACATGCTGGTCGAGTTTAGTCAAAATCTCATATCTCTAGCTCTTGCAAAATGCCTGTATGTATGACACCCGTCAATATTTACAACTGGATGCAGGCAGTAATCCAGCTAAAGTGTCAACTAGCCAAATTGCTGCCAGATACCCTTCCGCTTAGTAAAATCAGCTAAAAAGACACCATTTTACTGTCAACAGCTTCAACAATCACATCTAGAAATCTGACTACTCAAGTGCACTTATGTCAGAGCAAGTGAATATTATAAAAAGTCATTTTTCAAAAATATACTGCACTTTGTTTCGTCTGTAATCAAGCAGGAAGTCCAACAGTGTGCTGACCCCTATTAAATAGGTATGGCAATTTTGGAGAAAATGTTGAAAACAACACACTTTATAAGCACCAATGTTACAAGCACTCTGCAATTTTATTTTTTGTAATCCCTCCAGGTGTTTGTGTTTTATGCACATTTCAAAGGTGCCACCAAACTTGGCAAGGCACCATAAAAATCAGCACTTCGCCGTTGGACAATTTGTAATCCAGCACAATGTTCTCAGGCGGCACTATGAACTCCTAATAAAGTTTTCCAGAAAGTCAAATATGTGTTTTATAAGAAAATTCAATACAGCCAGTTGTTACGTTACATTCAAATTTGTATTTATTTTTTGACCTTGTGCCCTATTTACAAAGGTAAACATCAACACAAAGTCACCTTAGGGTGTGAATTCCTCAAAGGCCTGACGTCTTAAGCATTTCAATTACATAATATTACACAGCCTAATTAGCAGACATTCAGAAAACAATGCCACTTGCTTGATTGGCCAGAAGGTCCAGTCAGTAGACAGATCTGATAACAGGCTCCGGCTATGGCTGACTCCAGCTAATCACTGTCCTCAGACTTCATTAGGGTCAATTACAACATCTTCACGTGTGTTTAGTCAGCTGAAGTAAACAAAAAACGATTGATGAATCACCCTGCTGCAATGTTATTGGTTCATTTTCATACGTATTCTCAAATTGAGGCTTAACTACTGGCATACGCACCCCACCCCCCTTATAAGACATGTGTTCCGTCGCTGTGATTTGGACTTGCAGACTGGTGAGAAGTCTGTAATATCCAAAAACGGTTTGTTCCATTCAACTGCAGTTTTGCCATACACGTATTTTCAGTAATTGTTTCAAGATATTTGAAGTAAAATGCGTCCTCCGTGATTGTGCAATGACTATAGCGTGTTTCCGTTGCTAGGGACTTTAATTGGGGTCAGCACACTGTCAGGTTTCCCATTGGCGACCATGTTAATGTTTTGTGTGATTATAAGAAAACGTGACCTATAAAGTTTCTTAAACTTCTCACCTGCTGTTATTATCATCTCATTGACATGCTGGTCGAGTTTAGTCAAAATCTCATATCTCTAGCTCTTGCAAAATGCCTGTATGTATGACACCCGTCAATATTTACAACTGGATGCAGGCAGTAATCCAGCTAAAGTGTCAACTAGCCAAATTGCTGCCAGATACCCTTCCGCTTAGTAAAATCAGCTAAAAAGACACCATTTTACTGTCAACAGCTTCAACAATCACATCTAGAAATCTGACTACTCAAGTGCACTTATGTCAGAGCAAGTGAATATTATAAAAAGTCATTTTTCAAAAATATACTGCACTTTGTTTCGTCTGTAATCAAGCAGGAAGTCCAACAGTGTGCTGACCCCTATTAAATAGGTATGGCAATTTTGGAGAAAATGTTGAAAACAACACACTTTATAAGCACCAATGTTACAAGCACTCTGCAATTTTATTTTTTGTAATCCCTCCAGGTGTTTGTGTTTTATGCACATTTCAAAGGTGCCACCAAACTTGGCAAGGCACCATAAAAATCAGCACTTCGCCGTTGGACAATTTGTAATCCAGCACAATGTTCTCAGGCGGCACTATGAACTCCTAATAAAGTTTTCCAGAAAGTCAAATATGTGTTTTATAAGAAAATTCAATACAGCCAGTTGTTACGTTACATTCAAATTTGTATTTATTTTTTGACCTTGTGCCCTATTTACAAAGGTAAACATCAACACAAAGTCACCTTAGGGTGTGAATTCCTCAAAGGCCTGACGTCTTAAGCATTTCAATTACATAATATTACACAGCCTAATTAGCAGACATTCAGAAAACAATGCCACTTGCTTGATTGGCCAGAAGGTCCAGTCAGTAGACAGATCTGATAACAGGCTCCGGCTATGGCTGACTCCAGCTAATCACTGTCCTCAGACTTCATTAGGGTCAATTACAACATCTTCACGTGTGTTTAGTCAGCTGAAGTAAACAAAAAACGATTGATGAATCACCCTGCTGCAATGTTATTGGTTCATTTTCATACGTATTCTCAAATTGAGGCTTAACTACTGGCATACGCACCCCACCCCCCTTATAAGACATGTGTTCCGTCGCTGTGATTTGGACTTGCAGACTGGTGAGAAGTCTGTAATATCCAAAAACGGTTTGTTCCATTCAACTGCAGTTTTGCCATACACGTATTTTCAGTAATTGTTTCAAGATATTTGAAGTAAAATGCGTCCTCCGTGATTGTGCAATGACTATAGCGTGTTTCCGTTGCTAGGGACTTTAATTGGGGTCAGCACACTGTCAGGTTTCCCATTGGCGACCATGTTAATGTTTTGTGTGATTATAAGAAAACGTGACCTATAAAGTTTCTTAAACTTCTCACCTGCTGTTATTATCATCTCATTGACATGCTGGTCGAGTTTAGTCAAAATCTCATATCTCTAGCTCTTGCAAAATGCCTGTATGTATGACACCCGTCAATATTTACAACTGGATGCAGGCAGTAATCCAGCTAAAGTGTCAACTAGCCAAATTGCTGCCAGATACCCTTCCGCTTAGTAAAATCAGCTAAAAAGACACCATTTTACTGTCAACAGCTTCAACAATCACATCTAGAAATCTGACTACTCAAGTGCACTTATGTCAGAGCAAGTGAATATTATAAAAAGTCATTTTTCAAAAATATACTGCACTTTGTTTCGTCTGTAATCAAGCAGGAAGTCCAACAGTGTGCTGACCCCTATTAAATAGGTATGGCAATTTTGGAGAAAATGTTGAAAACAACACACTTTATAAGCACCAATGTTACAAGCACTCTGCAATTTTATTTTTTGTAATCCCTCCAGGTGTTTGTGTTTTATGCACATTTCAAAGGTGCCACCAAACTTGGCAAGGCACCATAAAAATCAGCACTTCGCCGTTGGACAATTTGTAATCCAGCACAATGTTCTCAGGCGGCACTATGAACTCCTAATAAAGTTTTCCAGAAAGTCAAATATGTGTTTTATAAGAAAATTCAATACAGCCAGTTGTTACGTTACATTCAAATTTGTATTTATTTTTTGACCTTGTGCCCTATTTACAAAGGTAAACATCAACACAAAGTCACCTTAGGGTGTGAATTCCTCAAAGGCCTGACGTCTTAAGCATTTCAATTACATAATATTACACAGCCTAATTAGCAGACATTCAGAAAACAATGCCACTTGCTTGATTGGCCAGAAGGTCCAGTCAGTAGACAGATCTGATAACAGGCTCCGGCTATGGCTGACTCCAGCTAATCACTGTCCTCAGACTTCATTAGGGTCAATTACAACATCTTCACGTGTGTTTAGTCAGCTGAAGTAAACAAAAAACGATTGATGAATCACCCTGCTGCAATGTTATTGGTTCATTTTCATACGTATTCTCAAATTGAGGCTTAACTACTGGCATACGCACCCCACCCCCCTTATAAGACATGTGTTCCGTCGCTGTGATTTGGACTTGCAGACTGGTGAGAAGTCTGTAATATCCAAAAACGGTTTGTTCCATTCAACTGCAGTTTTGCCATACACGTATTTTCAGTAATTGTTTCAAGATATTTGAAGTAAAATGCGTCCTCCGTGATTGTGCAATGACTATAGCGTGTTTCCGTTGCTAGGGACTTTAATTGGGGTCAGCACACTGTCAGGTTTCCCATTGGCGACCATGTTAATGTTTTGTGTGATTATAAGAAAACGTGACCTATAAAGTTTCTTAAACTTCTCACCTGCTGTTATTATCATCTCATTGACATGCTGGTCGAGTTTAGTCAAAATCTCATATCTCTAGCTCTTGCAAAATGCCTGTATGTATGACACCCGTCAATATTTACAACTGGATGCAGGCAGTAATCCAGCTAAAGTGTCAACTAGCCAAATTGCTGCCAGATACCCTTCCGCTTAGTAAAATCAGCTAAAAAGACACCATTTTACTGTCAACAGCTTCAACAATCACATCTAGAAATCTGACTACTCAAGTGCACTTATGTCAGAGCAAGTGAATATTATAAAAAGTCATTTTTCAAAAATATACTGCACTTTGTTTCGTCTGTAATCAAGCAGGAAGTCCAACAGTGTGCTGACCCCTATTAAATAGGTATGGCAATTTTGGAGAAAATGTTGAAAACAACACACTTTATAAGCACCAATGTTACAAGCACTCTGCAATTTTATTTTTTGTAATCCCTCCAGGTGTTTGTGTTTTATGCACATTTCAAAGGTGCCACCAAACTTGGCAAGGCACCATAAAAATCAGCACTTCGCCGTTGGACAATTTGTAATCCAGCACAATGTTCTCAGGCGGCACTATGAACTCCTAATAAAGTTTTCCAGAAAGTCAAATATGTGTTTTATAAGAAAATTCAATACAGCCAGTTGTTACGTTACATTCAAATTTGTATTTATTTTTTGACCTTGTGCCCTATTTACAAAGGTAAACATCAACACAAAGTCACCTTAGGGTGTGAATTCCTCAAAGGCCTGACGTCTTAAGCATTTCAATTACATAATATTACACAGCCTAATTAGCAGACATTCAGAAAACAATGCCACTTGCTTGATTGGCCAGAAGGTCCAGTCAGTAGACAGATCTGATAACAGGCTCCGGCTATGGCTGACTCCAGCTAATCACTGTCCTCAGACTTCATTAGGGTCAATTACAACATCTTCACGTGTGTTTAGTCAGCTGAAGTAAACAAAAAACGATTGATGAATCACCCTGCTGCAATGTTATTGGTTCATTTTCATACGTATTCTCAAATTGAGGCTTAACTACTGGCATACGCACCCCACCCCCCTTATAAGACATGTGTTCCGTCGCTGTGATTTGGACTTGCAGACTGGTGAGAAGTCTGTAATATCCAAAAACGGTTTGTTCCATTCAACTGCAGTTTTGCCATACACGTATTTTCAGTAATTGTTTCAAGATATTTGAAGTAAAATGCGTCCTCCGTGATTGTGCAATGACTATAGCGTGTTTCCGTTGCTAGGGACTTTAATTGGGGTCAGCACACTGTCAGGTTTCCCATTGGCGACCATGTTAATGTTTTGTGTGATTATAAGAAAACGTGACCTATAAAGTTTCTTAAACTTCTCACCTGCTGTTATTATCATCTCATTGACATGCTGGTCGAGTTTAGTCAAAATCTCATATCTCTAGCTCTTGCAAAATGCCTGTATGTATGACACCCGTCAATATTTACAACTGGATGCAGGCAGTAATCCAGCTAAAGTGTCAACTAGCCAAATTGCTGCCAGATACCCTTCCGCTTAGTAAAATCAGCTAAAAAGACACCATTTTACTGTCAACAGCTTCAACAATCACATCTAGAAATCTGACTACTCAAGTGCACTTATGTCAGAGCAAGTGAATATTATAAAAAGTCATTTTTCAAAAATATACTGCACTTTGTTTCGTCTGTAATCAAGCAGGAAGTCCAACAGTGTGCTGACCCCTATTAAATAGGTATGGCAATTTTGGAGAAAATGTTGAAAACAACACACTTTATAAGCACCAATGTTACAAGCACTCTGCAATTTTATTTTTTGTAATCCCTCCAGGTGTTTGTGTTTTATGCACATTTCAAAGGTGCCACCAAACTTGGCAAGGCACCATAAAAATCAGCACTTCGCCGTTGGACAATTTGTAATCCAGCACAATGTTCTCAGGCGGCACTATGAACTCCTAATAAAGTTTTCCAGAAAGTCAAATATGTGTTTTATAAGAAAATTCAATACAGCCAGTTGTTACGTTACATTCAAATTTGTATTTATTTTTTGACCTTGTGCCCTATTTACAAAGGTAAACATCAACACAAAGTCACCTTAGGGTGTGAATTCCTCAAAGGCCTGACGTCTTAAGCATTTCAATTACATAATATTACACAGCCTAATTAGCAGACATTCAGAAAACAATGCCACTTGCTTGATTGGCCAGAAGGTCCAGTCAGTAGACAGATCTGATAACAGGCTCCGGCTATGGCTGACTCCAGCTAATCACTGTCCTCAGACTTCATTAGGGTCAATTACAACATCTTCACGTGTGTTTAGTCAGCTGAAGTAAACAAAAAACGATTGATGAATCACCCTGCTGCAATGTTATTGGTTCATTTTCATACGTATTCTCAAATTGAGGCTTAACTACTGGCATACGCACCCCACCCCCCTTATAAGACATGTGTTCCGTCGCTGTGATTTGGACTTGCAGACTGGTGAGAAGTCTGTAATATCCAAAAACGGTTTGTTCCATTCAACTGCAGTTTTGCCATACACGTATTTTCAGTAATTGTTTCAAGATATTTGAAGTAAAATGCGTCCTCCGTGATTGTGCAATGACTATAGCGTGTTTCCGTTGCTAGGGACTTTAATTGGGGTCAGCACACTGTCAGGTTTCCCATTGGCGACCATGTTAATGTTTTGTGTGATTATAAGAAAACGTGACCTATAAAGTTTCTTAAACTTCTCACCTGCTGTTATTATCATCTCATTGACATGCTGGTCGAGTTTAGTCAAAATCTCATATCTCTAGCTCTTGCAAAATGCCTGTATGTATGACACCCGTCAATATTTACAACTGGATGCAGGCAGTAATCCAGCTAAAGTGTCAACTAGCCAAATTGCTGCCAGATACCCTTCCGCTTAGTAAAATCAGCTAAAAAGACACCATTTTACTGTCAACAGCTTCAACAATCACATCTAGAAATCTGACTACTCAAGTGCACTTATGTCAGAGCAAGTGAATATTATAAAAAGTCATTTTTCAAAAATATACTGCACTTTGTTTCGTCTGTAATCAAGCAGGAAGTCCAACAGTGTGCTGACCCCTATTAAATAGGTATGGCAATTTTGGAGAAAATGTTGAAAACAACACACTTTATAAGCACCAATGTTACAAGCACTCTGCAATTTTATTTTTTGTAATCCCTCCAGGTGTTTGTGTTTTATGCACATTTCAAAGGTGCCACCAAACTTGGCAAGGCACCATAAAAATCAGCACTTCGCCGTTGGACAATTTGTAATCCAGCACAATGTTCTCAGGCGGCACTATGAACTCCTAATAAAGTTTTCCAGAAAGTCAAATATGTGTTTTATAAGAAAATTCAATACAGCCAGTTGTTACGTTACATTCAAATTTGTATTTATTTTTTGACCTTGTGCCCTATTTACAAAGGTAAACATCAACACAAAGTCACCTTAGGGTGTGAATTCCTCAAAGGCCTGACGTCTTAAGCATTTCAATTACATAATATTACACAGCCTAATTAGCAGACATTCAGAAAACAATGCCACTTGCTTGATTGGCCAGAAGGTCCAGTCAGTAGACAGATCTGATAACAGGCTCCGGCTATGGCTGACTCCAGCTAATCACTGTCCTCAGACTTCATTAGGGTCAATTACAACATCTTCACGTGTGTTTAGTCAGCTGAAGTAAACAAAAAACGATTGATGAATCACCCTGCTGCAATGTTATTGGTTCATTTTCATACGTATTCTCAAATTGAGGCTTAACTACTGGCATACGCACCCCACCCCCCTTATAAGACATGTGTTCCGTCGCTGTGATTTGGACTTGCAGACTGGTGAGAAGTCTGTAATATCCAAAAACGGTTTGTTCCATTCAACTGCAGTTTTGCCATACACGTATTTTCAGTAATTGTTTCAAGATATTTGAAGTAAAATGCGTCCTCCGTGATTGTGCAATGACTATAGCGTGTTTCCGTTGCTAGGGACTTTAATTGGGGTCAGCACACTGTCAGGTTTCCCATTGGCGACCATGTTAATGTTTTGTGTGATTATAAGAAAACGTGACCTATAAAGTTTCTTAAACTTCTCACCTGCTGTTATTATCATCTCATTGACATGCTGGTCGAGTTTAGTCAAAATCTCATATCTCTAGCTCTTGCAAAATGCCTGTATGTATGACACCCGTCAATATTTACAACTGGATGCAGGCAGTAATCCAGCTAAAGTGTCAACTAGCCAAATTGCTGCCAGATACCCTTCCGCTTAGTAAAATCAGCTAAAAAGACACCATTTTACTGTCAACAGCTTCAACAATCACATCTAGAAATCTGACTACTCAAGTGCACTTATGTCAGAGCAAGTGAATATTATAAAAAGTCATTTTTCAAAAATATACTGCACTTTGTTTCGTCTGTAATCAAGCAGGAAGTCCAACAGTGTGCTGACCCCAAATATCCTCCTTACGCACAAATGACTGATTACTCATTCATACACTAGAGGCGCTACCGTCTACATAGCAAATATAACCACTAGAGGGCAGCTCTAATGTACTTAGAAGAACAAGCGGCGTGTCGGCGGCACGGTCATCAATCAAACTTTTTTTATAAGTAAAGCTGTCAAAAACCAATTAAGATAAGAGGTTTTTTATAAGTAGATTTTATGACAGGTCATTAATCATTTCTTTTTATTAGTAAAGAGGAAAATTGGTGCTCTGCACCAAAACCTTTTGATGTTCTTTGATCTTTGCCTTTTGCACAGGGCCAGCGCAGCCTTGACTACTACTGACGCTACATGCCCCGCTGACATTGACAGCCTTCTACCTAGAACAGCGTTTTGACTACTGATGCTAGTGCTAGGTGGGCGATTTCCTTACGTACAGGAGGGACCATACATCCACTTGTGGAAAGATCAGCGCAGGAAGATTTCTCGTTATAAGTGTAGAATAGAGATTGATCGTTGTACGTATAATCACACGATGTGTATGGACGCGTACATTCGTAGTCTTCCATTGTCAAATTCGTCATCTTCATCACACGATCCAATTCCTCCCTTTCCGTACGGCTTCTGGGAAGCTTTCGATTCATCTTGTTCATATCTTTTAGCGCCTTCCTAATCGACTTCCTTTAGCCTCTGTAGTTTTTGGCAACTACCCCAGTGGTAATGTTTTTCAGCACGCTTAAACAGGTCTAGAAATGTTTCCCAGTCTGTGGATGTTCCTGAGAATGTAGGTAATTTAGGTCCGGGAGGGCTATTTCGTTGACGATGTCGTGTGTTATTCCTCCGTCCATCCCATTCCATTGATTCGTCAGACGATCCTGAGTTTGAGTTAAGAAAGTCAGAAGACCATGAAGACGACGATGGAGACATTGAAGACGAGTCTTCGTCGGAATATCGGTGATGTGATTTGCCGTCTTCATTCTTCTTTCTTCTGCGACCATGGGCTACGTCACGTGTGTGATGATCCTCAGCTATGTCACTCGTATGATGACCCTGGGCTAAGTCATTTTCTTGCTATAGACAAACTTGATCTATGGTGGTGTTTAATCCTTCTACTTGTTCACGTTTCACGCCGCCCGGAGTGTCCCTGTGAACCAGTTTATGTTTCTCACCATTTGGAGAGTTTGCATCTTTCTTGCGTGCTCCTTGTCCCAACGAACGTGAAGGACCTGAACTGTATGTCCCATCCTTGGGATGTGCATCAAGGGTGGATCTCACTTCACCACCTATCTCCTGTCACCTGCGTTTGTTGATTTGGTGATCCCATTCTTCCATCTCTCTTTTCACCCTTTCTTCCATCTCTCTCATCTCTCTCTTTTCATTCGTTCTTCCGTCACTCTTCTCTCCATTCCCCCACCTCATGAATTCACATTCGTCATTATCAAACCGGATCCTGTCTGGCCTTCCTCGCTCATATTCCTGGACCTTGCAATCTCTATCCTCAGTGTCTACTCTTATCCTTTCCAATTGTTCCTTTAACATTTATACCTCAGAATCACATTCTAGCGAAACGGTCGCTCCCGTTGGATGCTTCTTTAGACTAATCCGTTTCCAGTAAGTTTTTTTCCAAAAAGTGATGGTTGTACCCGTGACTGTCACTAAGTCAGGAATTTCTATTTTGTTCTTCTTCCTGAGATTCAGAACTTTAGAAGCCTTCGTAGTATATATCCCTGCTACTTCCATGACCTGGGCCCGAGGTTATAAAGCCGTACTCGGTGCTCGGTGCTCAGAATTTCATGCTCAAGCCTCGCTTTCACACCATGCTCATACTCACGGAGGTTATAACACTTTCTGAGCACGTAATCGTACTCAGACTTGAGCATGAAACGTCTAAATTCTGAGTATGCTATGGACCTTGCTCAACGCCGTACTCAAACAAACAAAGATGGCAGCTCACGTTCGACAATTTCGTAGGCAGGTTCGATATGGTAACATTAGGCGTCCGCGTTTCTTCAAAGATAGGTCAAATCCTTTAGAGGAATTACCTGAGGATGAAGTATTTAGAAAATACCGTTTTCGTCCAGGCACAATTTTGTTCATACTACAAATAATTCCGAACATCGCTTCCGAGACACAGCGCAACAACCCTCTGCCAGCGTTGTTACAGTTGTTGGTATGCCTGCGTTTTTTGGCCACAGGGGCCATTCACACAATCATCGGCGACGCGACGGAAATTTCCCGATCGACCGCAGGTCGCTGCATCAGAAGAGTATCCAGATTGATATGTGCCGCTTCCAGGCAATTTATTGTGTTCCCCACTGGCCAGCGTGCACTCGATACAAAGAAAGCATTCGCTAGAATTGCAGGTAAGCAACACTACAAAACGGAATTATCCCAAACCCCGGTAGTACCCCAGGAGGCGGCACTATCTGACGTGAGAGTGCCGCCGTCTGTTAGATAAAAAATATTTACGTTTCATTACAATCTACAGCATGCATGCTAGGTAGGTCGGCTTGGCGATAATGTTCTGAAAAAGGCTGACTAGTTGAATGAGACTTCATAAGATCATAACATTGTAACCACAAAAATATACAGACTAGTCAGTTAATAGAACGTTGCCGAGTGCTGGAAACAACTAGAACTAGAACTAGGTACACAAATATATATGGCAATTTATGGTTACTGTTTCATTATGCAGTTTCTGTTACATACTGTGAACTGTCATAATTAAATACTGTGATGATTTCTCTTTCACGTTTAATTGTACAAAATATACTGTAAAGTGTACGCCCAAATGAGTTACATTAACTTGATTTAAGCCAAATATGATTGTGAGATATAATTAGCTCTGTGACAGGACGTTTGATCGGCATGCTGAAGGTTGTCGGATCAATACCCAAGGTGTCAGTGCTTTTTTATAATTAATATGTTTTTTATTATTTGTTTTTATTTAAATAGTGTTTTTTATCTGAACATTTTATCGAATCAATTGTGAAATTGGCAGAAACAGGGAAAGTGCAAATGCACATTTTTGTTGCGGCTCAGCTTACAGCCCTGCAAGACAATTATTGATCTATATACGGCCTATTGTATGTATGGAATTTTTGTTTTAAAGAAAATGTCCATATTGTTAAAAAACCATGTCATGTCATTGTAGGATTCCCGAATGTCCTTAGCTGCATCGATGGCACGCACATCCGCCTCCAACGACCACACAACAACGAGGCCGACTACGTTAACAGAAAAGGTTACCATTCCCTGAATGTGCAGGTAAAGAAAGAAACTGTAAAAAAAGAAGCTGCACTGCAATACAGTTTTTATTGAAACACTAGTAATAACAACATACTTTGTACAAAGAATAAATGAATATGTGCAAAGGAAAGCATTAAATAGATGGTTTATCCAATGCCAATCACAAAGTTCATCTTCACATAAATAGCATTTAGTAAAACTTCATAAAAATTGTATTGCATCATAATGTGATGCAAATGCAGTAAATAAAACCAAATAGTAACTTATAGGCTATGTGAAATATACAAATAGTGCATCACATGAAATATCATGTCCACAAGTAACACAAGTATGTAAACAATGTAATTGTGTTTGCATGTAGATGTGCTGTGATGCCACGTACAGAATAACCAGCTGCACTGCTAGATGGCCAGGTGCTGTGCACGACAGCCGGATCTTCCGAGGCTCCGATCTATGCATACAATTTGAAAATGGTAAATACACATTACTGTAAGGATATCCTGTTAAATTTTTACATATTACATAATTGAAGTGTGTTTACTTTTTATAACACATATTTGTGTAATGTTATTAAACAATAATTAATTTATATATAATAATGTACACATCAATTGTCAACATTTATATTAAGTAATATTTAATATATAATATAATAAATAAATGTATATTTATATTTGTTCATACAACATAATAAACATGAAATATTTAACGATGAATACAAATGCAACATATCATGATAATTGCAAAGAAATATTAAATTTAATTGTGGTTAAATATGAAACGTTACATTATATTTCCAGGACTACATCACGGATTCCTGCTGGGAGACTCAGGGTATCCATGCCTACGTTTTCTCATGACTCCTATACTTCATCCTGCATCACCTGGCGAAGCACGGTTTAATAATTCATTGTGCCGTACCCGTGTTCTAATCGAACAGACATTTGGTATCCTAAAGAGACGTTTCCAGTGTTTACACACCGAACTCAGAACCACACCACATAATGCTGTCACTTATGTTGTAGCATGTGCTGTGTTACACAACATTGGGATAGATCATGGTGACATAATTGACATTGCTACCGATGATGTTGACCAGCCCCCACCCGATGATATAGCTTTCATTCCTGTTCCAGGACAAAACGATGGGGCAGTAATGAGAGGTCACATTGTTGCACATTTCTTTTAAATCTACTCAGGTTGAGTATTGCGGAGTTGTTGTGAGAAGCCATCTTTACTGTGTAATATGTGAGTTAATATTGAAAAATACTACATTCAAATTACCTAACAAAGAAGACATGTTACAACAAATCTGCAATCTTCCATTTCAGCAGAATTAAAAGAAATGTACAACAATGTACATTTAGTAATGTAATATCAAAAAACATGACATAAATGTGTTTGCATTTAGTAATAGTACTATTGGAATGTAATGTCAATAACATTTGAATTTAAGTGTTTTTTGAATAATTATCCATCATATAAATTATTCAAAACAACACTGAAATTAAATGTTAATGGGATTACATTCAAATATAAATATTATAAATGCAAATACATTTATTTCATGTTTTTGATATGGCATTACTAAAATGCAATTGCATTGGTTTAGGTTAGAATAGTGGTTGATGACTTTTGCTGATTTGTTTTATTGAATAATAGTATAGTGTTATATATACTAAACATCTTAACATGTGTCATAACTTTGTTTCTGTATTTATTGCAATTATGAGTACATAACACTATGTAATGCAAATGGGTCTTCTTGGCCATCTTTATCAGTCAATATCTATTTTAAACATTTATTACCAAATACACTAACATTTGAATCATGTCTTTTTGTTAAATCTCACCACATATAAGTTTCATTGCAGTTTACAAGCTTTCTAAAAATGCTTAGGTTTGCACATATGACACGTACACATAACTTATAGGAAGCATCAGAAGTCGACAACCCTCATTTGTGCAAAAAGAACCAGTATTCTAACGTAAGCAAGTCTACATTGCAGTTTGAAACTAACAACTGAATTTGTCATCATTTATTCTAAGTTAACACCAAATTCATTCGTTACTTTCAAACTGCAATGCAATTTCTTCAACTTCACCAATTCAAATTCCAAATCTAGATTTCGATTTTGTTTCTTTAGCATTTCCATTTCCAAATTTAGTTTCTCCTGCTCAAGCAATATTCTTTTTGTGTCTTCCACAGTGTTCCGCATAGTTGCTTCATCTTGTTGTAGTGTCCTTTTTGTGTGTTTTTTCTTTTTGTCTGTAAAAAATATTTAACAAAATGTCACCAGTGTTTATATTATGAGAGTCATTGCACGTGAAATCTTTACATTTGAACTGTTATGGCAAAGTGGTTATTAATCCCCAAAATTGTGAAATAAAGTTTTATACCTTTTTGGACTCCACAGATTGTAAGCTACAAAATACTCACATGTTTAAATATCTTCACAAGTTTTTGAATATTTATTGCTGACAGTGAGCATATATTTAAAAAGCGACGTTTTGAGAGAAATATGCTGCAACATTGGGCTTCTCATATGGAAACATTAATAATTATATGCACCAACATTATATTTAAATATCTGCAAATGAGTTGTTTCCTCAACTGATGTTGTATGTGTGTGTGTGTGTGTGTGTGTGTGTGTGTGTGTGTGTGTGTGTGTGTGTGTGTGTGTGTGTGTGTGTGTGTGTGTGTGTGTGTGTGTGTGTGTGTGTGTGTTTGCATGTACATACCTCGTTGCTTCATGTTGTGATACTTTTTTTTTATTTCTTCTGTATCACGAACATTTGTCGATACCCTATGGAAAAACACAACATATTGTAAATATTCAATGTATACAGGTAGTTTAATCAGTTATAATTTGTACAAAATATATTACATGTGTTACACATTTAGAAAATGAACATTTGAAAAGGTTTCTTCTTTAAACTGTTGTTTTATTATGTACATCACAACTGGGAAGCGTGAGGTAGAGTGATATAACAGCAGTTGCATCACTAAGGCTTAACGTTGTTTTTTATCATAATGTCAAAATTTGTCATAATATATATATGTAACGGAAGTAATGTCTCATGACATTATAATAATGTCATGGATATGGTAATGATAATTGATTATTAATCTGACAGTGTCAGTGTAACTGACACTGTCAGAGTATTTATAATTATAATATTACTGCAACTTGCAATTTGCAACATGACGCGGTCCAATTTGTTTTAATGCTAATATGGTTACTTACAACGAATTACACAGCACTTGTGTAGAATCCGGACCTACCTCGATTTCGCCGTTATAACTTGAGTTTTGCCTAACTTTGATACCTCAGACAGTGTGTTAGTTCCACGACTCAACATTATTCCAGGCATATTTACGTTTAAGTATATAGCATCTTAGCCTTAGGCTTAGCCTTAGGGCACTTCTGAGGCGTACATAGCGTACTCAGTTTGCATCAGCAAACCCCGCTATATTGCCCATTTTACGGGCGCGATGCGGTAACGCACGACCGCAGCGGTGCAGACTAGCGCAAACCGGATCGCTATTTGGGCTTCCAAAATGCACAAAGACACAATATTTTCGTAATATAAATATGCCTGGCATGATGTTGAATGATTGATGGAACTAACGCCAGTAGTAATGGTCTGACTGAGCCTGAGGTATCAAAGTTAGGCAAAAATCAAGTTATATCGGCGAAATCGTGGTGGTCCGGATTCTACACAAGTGCTGATTACACTACATATAGTTTAATATTATGAGGTTATGATGATAACAATTTAGTCACCGAGGCTTTAGGCTTGGCTTAGTTAAACCTTACAATTTCACACAACACGTACGCTTTCAGAACCTCAGCAATTTGCTGCCACGCTTCTTGGCGCTGCTGGTGCACGGTCTTTGCCCCACAGCCCCTTATTACTCCAAACAGCGTGTCTTCACGCTGCAGAACTTCCTTTATTAACTGCTGTTCCTCAACTTCCCCCCATGGCTTAGCCCTTTTCTTGGCAACAACGGGAACACTCGCATTACAATCTTCCTCCGCCATCGTGTAATCTAGCAGACGACACTAGTATTGTTTACACTGATTCTTACCTTCATCGATGAAAGAGTTCCATTTAGGCCGCTTGCGTATTTGAAAAAACGGCGTCGCCCTAGCACGCAGTTGAGCATATACTCAAGGCGGCGTACTCAGTTGAGCACGTACTCAAGAAGTTTTATAACCACCGTGAGCACGGATTCTCCGGTGAGCATGAAATCTCGAGTCTGAGCATGGAGTTGAGCATGAGCACCGAGTACGCTTTATAACCTCGGGCCCTGATCTTTAGAGCACGTGCATAACGACATATAGATGCGTGTAAATGTAAGTGTCAATGCCAAACTGTATATACCAAGTAATGTCTACTATTTTGTAAAGTTAGTTGCACTATTGATTCAACAATTAGGAAATTCAAATCAAACTGAACAGTGCAGCATATATTTTAGAAAATCAATACAATTGCACACATACCGAAACGTTTGAGTGAGAACAGTAAACAGTATCACGCAATAGATACAATACAATTACGTCGGCTATAATATTAATAATAATAGTAATGATAAGATAACTTCTATTGCGCCTAAATCCTTGGAAACCAAGCTGAGAGGCGCATCAAAACAAAAGGATTGGTCAATCTCAAAATCCATAAGTAGTTTTCCAGTTGTCAACAGATGGGTCAAGGCGCTAGGGAGCTACGGTGGATAAGCAAGGTTGTAAAGATAAAAAGCCCTAGTTCTAATGTTAGTGTTGACTCTAGGAACAAAAAGTAGGTCAGAACTAGATGATCGAAGCTGGATAGGTTTTGTTATAGGAGTAAGCAATGAATGCAAATAAGATGGTTGCTTATTGGGCAGTGCCTGGTTTGTAATGGTACAGATCTTAAATATTATACGATGTCGTACAGGAAGCCAATGCAAAGACTTCAAAAGCGGTACAGAGCGAGACAAAACGAGGAGATCTTGTAACTACTCTTGCTAGACAATTTTGGACACGCTGAAGTTTTGTGATATCCTTGCTTGCGATATTATAAAGGTCGGAATTGCAATAGTCAAGTCTGCTGTTAACAAGCGCTGTTGCAATAGTCTTAGCAACAGAAAATGACATATACCGGCGAATACGGCGAAGATCACGAATATGATCAAAACAGCAGCGACATGTTTGAGATATGTGTTGTCGGAAATTGAAGTTACTATCAAAGATCACTCCTAGATTCCGCACCGAGGTTGCTGGTGTGATATAATGATTCAAAATACGCGTAGGGAAGAAACCATCCAGTTTACTATGCTACATTGGAGTACCAATAATGATCAATTCAGTTTTATTTTACATTTCATTTCAACTTGCTGTCAGTCATCCAGTGGAAGATATCTTGAAGGCAATCATTAAGTTGGTTAAGGGAGCGATTTGTATCCGGGGTAGCCAATGAAATGTAGATCTGTGTATCATCAGTATAAAGATGATGATCCAAGTTATGTCTTTGTATAACAGAGCTTAGAAGCGTGGTGTAAAGAGTAAAAACAAAGACTAAAGAACAAAACCCTGGGGAACACCAAATAAAGCCGGCAGTGCAGCTGAAAAGCAGTTCCCAATCTTTAAAGTTTGATATCTATCAGTTAGATATGAAGAAAACCAGCTTAGAGCTGTGCCAAATATGCCGTACCCAATTAGTAGGTTCGGGAAGTAAACTACATTGTATAACTTCACATAACCCAACCAAAAATACAGCTTGATTTATGATGAACAAGAACTCTTAACAAAATTTAAGAAAGAATTCAAATATAAAGCTATCCGTGGGTCATGTAAACACCACGGCGTGATCAAAGGGTTAAACCCAGTTCGAGTCAGCTGGCAGTCGCGTAGCAACCGACGGCGACGGCGACGCGCGACGCTGGTTATATGCTGCCAGCGACTACGCCCCTAAACTGGTTGGCCCGACGTCAAATTGTAATTTTAGAACTTTCAAATAATTTTCAAATAAGCAGTTCCTTATTGCAATATGATACTTAGCTGAACTTATATCACGTATAATTACTTAATATTATGCTTAGAAAGAACCGGAAAATTGGCGCGTAAATGTTTAAACAATTAACGCTTGAAAACCGACAGGTTTCTCCTAGTTAATTGCGCGTAGAATATAAATAGTTTCACTATAACGCAGATTTGCTAGAAGAAATATACCCTTCTCGCAGCGCCAATATTGTGCGCAGCACTTATTTGGGCAGGCACAACGTTGGCGTAGCCCGCAGCGGAGGCCGAAGGCCGGCGGGTGCGTTTCCTCGACGAGGGGCGGCGGCGGCGGCGGCAATACGGACTGCTGGCTGTTGTGTGGCACGGGTATTTATAGGGTGTGTGTGTGTATCGTTATGGTGTAATGCGGTTGAATGTACTTATTTTGGGTATGCGAACTATTTACAGTGCTGCATGGTCCGCACTACAGTTCGTTGAAAGTGTTAGCTTTCCCCTTTGCTGCCAAAGGTTACGTTAGATCCGTTTTTAAGGAAGAGATATTGATCGAGTCTTGTTTCTTTGATTTAATGAAGCGCCAGAAAGGTTTGTTGGATTTATCATCAGGTTCTTCGAACATATCGATTAGGAAAGACCAGTTTCTTTTGGGTTTCTTTTGATAGTCTTTGTAAGTCTTCCAGTCCTCATTAATGTCTGGTGTTTGTGCTCTGTTTTACAACATTTTTCTGTTTACTCATTCTTCTGATCTCTATAGAAATCCATGGGTTTATATGTTGGACACTTCGGACATTGTGTACAAAACTGTCTAATTAGCCGAGCTATCAAAGCTGATATCGAGTTTCGAAGCAGACTCACATGTTGACTTCAGTGTTAAATACGAACTCGGACTCTTTTCAAAGACTACGTCGTTGATGGATTCTAAAGAATACTATTTTAATATGTTGTGCTGCGATAGATAACGTTGGACGGTAACTGATAATCAATCCAACCCAGCAAGAACGTTTCGGCATAATCGTGGTAAACAACGCAACAGAATAACCAGCCACATTCGACCCACTGAATGCAGCAGGTGCGCATGTCTTAAGCCTTAAGTTTCCGCGGTACTAACCAATGTTAACCAATAATATGTTGTTGCCATCTGCATAGGATCGTCCTTGTCCTGACCAGAATCACACAGCCACCTATCAAAACCGAGGAGTCATTTATGGATCAAATGGTTGATACTTTGAGGAACAACCGAAAAAATCCGTTTAGCCAAAAGAATTACCGATTTCGTCAGTATCTGGACAGGTGCAGCTGCCATCCTTAATGTTTCAGGTGTTCATGAAGGTAGATTATGTGACCCAGGTAAATGTCTGAACTTGACACTATCTGTTGAAGTTAAATAAATGTGTATGTATGTGCATGTGTGTGTGTCTGTGTGCGTGCGTGCGTGTGACTGTTTATGTGTGTGTGTGTGTGTGTGTGTGTGTGTGTGTGTGTGTGTGTGTGTGTGTGTGTGTGTGTGTGTGTGTGTGTGTGTGTGTGTGTGTGTGTGTGTGTGTGTGTGTGTGTGTGTGTGTGTGTGTGTGTGTGTGTGTGTGTGTGTGTGTGTGTGTGTGTGTGTGTGTGTGCGTGTGCATCTTGGGGAATGTATAACGTCGACATACAAATATGTGTTGGAGGCTGTGGCGTTGACCAAATACCAAAAACATAGGTAGTACACAGGACAGTGTGTGTGCGTGTGTGCGTGTGTGCGTGTGTGCGTGTGTGCGTGCTCGTATGCGTGTGCGTACGCGCGTGTGTTTTGCGATGATATATATATATATATATATATATATATATATATACATCCCTGTTTGTCGCGACTTACTCTGCTTTCTTTCGTGCGTTAACATCGTCTCATCTTGTATAAGGCCTTACATCCTCCCTCGTACTTCCTGGCGTATCCATCCACCTGTTGACAACTTTAATACTGTTGACTGATTCTGAGACTGTCCAACCCTTTTGTCTTGATGCGCCGTTGAACTTGGTTATTAATGGAAAGGAAGTTACCATGTTATTATTATTGTTCCTATCTATATATGCACTATATCAATAACTATTCCGCCAGAGAAGAAACATAAATATCGAGATAGCCTTGTGTTCCTGGGTGGAGCGGTGTGCGGAGAGGTCGGTTCAGAATAGTGCTAGTTCGATACTCAATATATCGAAGTATAGCGATACTTGTGAAAGTTCGATACCGATATGTTGTGGTATCGTGATACTTCGATATATCGGATATCGAACTGCAAATAGTGCTTGTTTGATACTTCGATCCCGTCGATCCCGGTCAATACCGTCAATACCGTCGATACCGTCGATACCGTCGATACCGTCGATACCGTCGATACCTTCAATATATCGACTCCATTCGATGTCTACGAAGTCGAAGTTACGGATATGATATGGGACCTACGCCGACGCCACTACGTTTACGGGCTTCACTTGCCGCGGAAACTCCGGACAGTAGCGTCACGGATGTCTTTTGGCTGGTTGACATTGAATGACGTCAGTATACTTAGGGAGATCACCAAATCGGCGCCGTTGATTGGTTATACGAAGTAGAAAAAACGACGTAGAAAAACACCTTGCAAATTGAAAATAAAGATCTCGAATTTCGACAATTTTTCCTAATAATAATAAGGAGGCAGACTAGTGGACATACACTGTGATGTGCCCTGACATGCTAACTGATGCGATATTTGTCCCTGAAAATGTATTCTGAAGCCGACGGCTGCGTAGTGGAGTGAACGGCAACCTAAAGAATGTGGTTTAACAACACTATAGACCAGGAGATTGAGAGGAGATGAAATAAATGTTTAAAATATTGAATGGTTATGAAAATATTGATAGAAATATTTTTTTCTCAGTTAAGAAAGATAGAAGGACCAGAGGACATGAAGTTACATTAGTAAAGGATCAGTGTGGATAAGATATAAGAAAATTCTCATTCTCACAAAGTAGTGTAAATGATTGGAACAGATTATCTCCTGATAATGTTAAACATTAAATCGACACATACCTTAAAAGGGCGGGATACACGTAGATAACAATTATTGGACTCTCGATGAGCCAAACAGCTTCCTTGTCCAACTACCATCTAGAGTTAATTATCTGGATGGCAATCTTGTTAAATCTTGTTATTTTCGCCCAGCCGCAGGTCGCGCATGACGCAATTTTGGCGGCAACAAACGTAATGTTACTTTCAAGGACGGTACCTAATTCAAAAATAAATTTATAATGCGATGTTGACCAAGTTCATCAGTTTAGTTTGCTGGTTGGTTAGTTTAAGAAATGAGCCACAAAATGAGAAGGTTGACATAATATATTTCACAAATTGGCATAATTCTGCTTCATGGCGCGACATGTTGCGTTTTAATAGATTCGCGTGACGGTATTACCACACAATTATACAAAACGAGATTATTATCCAAGATACGTATTCAGTTGTTATGCCTTTGTTTTCTGAAAAAGAATGGTGTACAACATAAAATTAACCTCCTCATGGAGAACATTTCTTGTGAATAGTAAAGTCACAAGTCAACTCACAATTTGATTTGTTGGAAAATCTTTTGTCATATGCCGGCCCACATTGTTACCAAACGTCAAATTGGCCAATAGAGATAGTTTGTTTGAATCTGCTTTCTAGTGATATCACATTTAAAAGTGCAAAGGGAAATAATAATGTTACGTCCATTTAAAATAAAGACCTGTCGTTTTCTGATGCTGATAAAATGATGTTTTTTTTATTTTTTATGGTCAGGAACTGGCTGTATCTCCTCTGCACAAGCTTCAGTGTAAATGGGTTAAAATCACGCATTAGTATTTGTGAATCTAGTTTCGAAATGTTAATATTATAAGAAAGTATTCAAACGCAACAAAATAGCCTCGACTACCCAGACTTCGTTCGGTGGCACTATCTTTTGATGTTTGGTGGCGCCACTATTTGCTGTTTTTTATTTTTTAGTTGCAATCATAATACATATATTTTCTCTTTAAATTAGAAACGTGCAATCATTTTATTTGTAAAAACAATCTATCTCGTAGAAATCAGGTATCGAACCAGCACTATTTCAGAGACTGACATTCGCTGGAGAAAATAAGCTGCGAACAAATGATGGAAAAGACATTCACGCACGCATACACGCACGTATACACGCACATACGCACACACGCAAGGATGCATGCACGAACGCACGCGCGTGCAGACGCACATATATTGGATGCACACATGAAACTTGCTTAGTTCATGCGAAACAACAGCCTTCCTATATCGTCTTAGAGTCGATGGCGATGACGGAGCGCCAACAAAAGAAAATCCGCGTTTGCAAAAAATATTTGAATTCGGAGAAGAATTACACGATCAAAGAGCATAGACAAGCGATGAATATAGAAACTAAAAGAGGATGTTAGTATGAAACAGAATTTCAGGATGTAATTGTTGAGGAATCGTGGGGAGGACATATTGAACAAATATAAGAGAATGACGTTTAACGAAGATGGCGTACTTAGGTGGATGGAAATACTGTCAAGAAAGATTTGGCTGGATTGGGAGGCGTACTAAGAACGATAAGTGGGGACTGTAGAGAGTCTACATTAATGTTGTCATATATACTTTTACCCATTGAGCAACAAATGAATGGCACATCTATTACCATTGCAGTAGTTCGAACTGTTTACATAATTTCAGTGGCGCCACGTGTGGATTTGAAAACAGTAAAAAAATCAAAATTATGACCTTTGTGGTTCTTTCAAATACATCGCCCATTAATAGCCCGACGAAGCGAATGAACACTGGAAGAGGCGAATGAATACAGTAAGAGGCGAATTAATACAGTAAGAGGCGAATAAATAAATAAATAATAAATAAAAGTACTTATATAGCGCCCAATCAATTAAAATTGCCCTCGGGCGCTTTACATACATGCACACGTATATAATAGTATATTACATAAAAAGAAATGCTAATTAAGAAATAAATATGTAAACAATATAACATTAACTTAAATATAGTTACTAAAAAAGAGAGATCATTAAAAAAGCGTTTACATAAATTAAGACATTTATAAAAACTACTAGAAATACATTCATTTATACAAGAAGAATAATCATAAATATGTTAAGAAACTAATTTTAAAAAAAACATTTATCAATAGAAAGCACATAAAATGTCCTAGTCGGTGAATTATAAAAACGCTTGTTTAAATAGGTGAGTCTTCAAAAGTATTTTAAACACTTGTAATGATGTTGCTGTCCTGTGCGTAGGAGGCAAATTGTTCCATAGAACCGCCGAGCAAACCGCGAAACGGTGATCACCATGAGTAACAGTTTGTGAGGTCGGTACGAACAAAAGGCGAGGCTGTGAGGTAGATCGTAGAGTTCTGTTGATGGGACGGTAGCCAATTAACTCACTTATGTAGTCCGGCGCAAGACCATTCAAGGCACAATACGTAAACACCAGCACTTTGTAGGTCGGTCTCAAATGAACGGGTAGCCAGTGTAAACGCTGCAACACGGGCGTGATGCGTTCGTATTTCCTCGTGCGAGTAATTAGGCGAGCGGCACAGTTCTGCACCCTTTGTAGACGTTGCATCACCGTGTGTGGGAGACCATAAAGAAGTGCATTCCCATAATCTAAACGGGATGTCACTAGTGCGTGATGTCTTGCATGATTCTTCCGTCAGATGTGGCCGAATTCGCCCAATGTTTCTAATATGATAGTAGCAGCTTTTCACAGTGTTGGCAATCTGCTGTTCCATTTTCAGGTTGCTATCAAATAGCACACACAAACTGCGCACGCACGATGATGGTTGAATTCGATGGCCGGCTACTGTGATGTATACATTGACAGGCAGACTGCCGCGTTTCTTCGCTGGAGAAAAAACGATCGCCTCGGATTTCTCTGTGTTTAATTTTAACTTGTTTCTAGTCAACCATGCAGCCACTTCCGCAACACACAATTCCACCTTAGCCAGTACCGCCACAATGGATTAATCTCGTTCAACCGTGAGGTAGATTTGAATGTCATCGGCATAACAGTGATACTCCATGCCGTGTTTAGCAACAATATCTCCGATAGGTTTGGTGTACATGCAATACAAAGTAGGGCCCAACACCGACCCTTGGGGGACGCCACACGCCAAGATTGACTCAACCGACTCGGCACTTCCCACAGCCACTTTCTGATACCGTTCGCTAATATATGATTTCAGCCACGCAAGCGCCTTATCGGTGATACCGAATGAGTGTTCAAGTCGAGTCATCAACAACTCATGATCGACTGTATCAAACGCGGACGACAAATCAAGCATCACGAGAATTGTTGTACATTTCCTATCCAGTGTCGCGGCAATGTCATTCTTGACACGGAGAAGAGCTGTTTCTGTGGAGTGGCCACGACGGTATGCAGACTGAAAAGGGTCGTGCAGAGCATGTTCATCAACGTGCGTGCTAATTTTTTTGCAACGACTTTCTCAACCAATTTCGACACAAATGGCAAGTTCGACACTGGCCGGTAGTTGCTCAAAATGTCTTTATCCAGCGTAGGTTTTTTCAGGAGTGGTTTAACGATTGCATGCTTGAAGTCAGCAGGTACATTTGTTGAGGTGAGAGAGGCATTTATCGTTGCGGTGATTAGTGGAACTAACTCATTGCGAACATTGTTTTAGCAGCCACGTCGGTACTGGATCTAATTCACACGACTTAACTGGAACGGATGCAACTAATCGTTCAACGTCCGATTCAGTGACTGTCTCAAAGCAGACTAGTGGGACACCACTGAATGCCGCGTCGTTGCTCATAGCAGCCAACGTAATGTCCGAACGATCCTCACCGTAGTCGACGATGTATTTTCTGATGTTAGAAACTTTCTCAATAAAGTGATCACCAAAGCGTTGCGCCATGTCCACCGGACACACATACGATGGCATTGTCGTTATGCCATTATTGCCCATGTGGTTTCTTGTGATACAAAATAGTTGTTTTTGGTCATTTTTGCAGTTGGCGATCTTAGCTGTGTAGACGTTGTGAAGCCGTTTCGTTTAGACGGTGGCGGGCGGTATATAACACCCAATCTGAACTTGGCGCCACGTGTCGTAATATAATAGTCGGCATGTTCAAAATGGGTAAATTTAGGCCTATTATGACTTGATGGCACATTCTCAACTTTCATGCCGGACTTATACATTAAGCCCACTCCACCACCGCGCTTCTGGGCAGGTTTTGTAGCGAGAGGTATGTTGAAATGTGTAGCCAGATGGCACAAGTTCTTTTATCACCTGATTGTCAGTGTCTGTTCCAAGCCAGGTTTCTGTCAACGCTAATACGTCGATGTCCCTGGAAATTACCAGGTCTGCCAGCGACAAAGCTTTATTTTGAACTGACCGAGCGTTGAGACAACACATCGTCAGTGGAACGTCACATGCATGATGTTTAATGCAGTGTAAATTTACTAGATGGGCTGCATTATTTGCTCTGGCAACATTTGCAGCTCGTGTAGCATACTCCAAATGGTCAGTAATCCGCGTTGGGATCGCGCGCTGTTTGCGCGTGCCCCCTCGTTTGCCACGCAAGGTTGGACGTGTCGCAGACAGTCCTAAACGTCTTATTAAGGAATATGTCGCATCCGGCAATCGGGGAGTGACACCCCTGGAGCAAGGCCAAAGAGCCCGAATGAAGCACATCGTCGCACAATTACAGCCTGCCAAGTTATGTAGCTCACGGGCGTTGTCGACCACCAACATCGTCAACGTCACGGATGGCTGACGGCATTCATTTATAACATTTAAAAATCATAGATAACGTACACTGTCTTGACGTATAAAAAGAGTACCGTGAGAATCATAATGATTCTCACTACAATGATTCAATCATTGTAGTTTCACGAACAAACAATGGTATTTGTAATCCTCAGTGCAGCGTAAATCCATTGAAAAACACGATAATTTCCAGAGAACAATTTGGCCTGCTGCCTGTTAGGCGCTACCAGTCAAATGAATGAATGTAGTAAGAGGCGAGTGAATACAGAAAGAGGCGAATGAATACAGTAAGAGGCGAATGAATACAGTAAGAGGCGAATTAATTCAGAAAGAGGCGAATGAATACAGAAACAGGCGAATGAATACAGAAAGAGGCGAATGAATACAGAAAGAGGCGAATGAATACAGAAAGAGGCGAATGAATACAGAAAGAGGCGAATGAATACAGTAAGAGGCGAATGAATACAGAAAGAGGCGAATGAATACAGAAAGAGGCGAATGAATACAGTAAGAGGCGAATGAATCCAGAAAGAGGCGAGTGAATACAGAAAGAGGCGAATGAATACAGAAAGAGGCGAATGAATACAGTAAGAGGCGAATGAATACAGTAAGAGGCGAGTGAATACAGAAAGAGGCGAATGAATACAGTAAGAGGCGAATGAATACTGTAAGAGGCGAATTAATACAGAAAGAGGCGAATAAATACAGAAAGAGGCGAATGAATACAGAAAGAGGCGAATGAATACAGAAAGAGGCGAATGAATACAGTAAGAGGCGAATGAATACAGTAAGAGGCCAGTGAATACAGAAACAGGCGAATGAATACAGTAAGAGGCGAGTGAATACTGTAAGAGGCGAATGAATACAGAAAGAGGCGAATGAATACAGAAAGAGGCGAATGAATACAGAAAGAGGCGAATGAATACAGAAAGTGGCGAGTGAATACAGAAAGAGGCGAATGAATACACTAAGACGCGAATGAATACAGTAAGAGGCGAATGAATACAGTAAGAGGCGAGTGAATACAGAAAGAGGCGAATGAATGAATACAGTAAGAGGCGAATGAATACAGTAAGAGGCGAATGAATACGGAAAGAGGCGAATAAATACAGAAAGAGGCGAATGAATACAGAAAGAGGCGAATGAATACACTAAGAGGCGAGTGAACCTCGTCGTCCTCGAGGAGACAGACAATCTTCAAAAGATTGCGTATTTATTTATTTGATCTGCAACAATAAAATGGATATATTTTAGTCGCGAAATTATGAAATGGAGTTTTTTACCTTTTGGGATTCCACATATCATAGACTTTAATACGACACTTCTCTCTTTGAAATAACTTCAGTTGATTTTGATTGATTGCAAACATTTAAGCTATCATGTAGAAAACTACTTTTTTTAGAAACGAGGTAAGCTTCACTCATATATAGTGTCTTGTGCAACCAATAATTGTGTTGTATATGACACATTAACGCCACACTGCTGGGCCCTGTTTTGTATGCGCGTTGTATCCTATGAAGAATATATGTAATTTATACGATAAGATCACGCTGACAGTTTCTCCTCCCTGGTGCCAAGGTCCACTCTCTTCCTTCAATGTTCCTTCCTTTCCTCAGACCACTGAACTCTGATCTACCAATTGGCGATGCATTTCAGAACACGTAAGTAGATAAGTATAGATAAGTATAGTTAATTACTTACGTTTGAGTACTGCATAATAATTTTTTCCCTATACTTATGCCTTTCAACCTATCCGAGAACGATGACAATTATTCATGAATAACACTCGTGGTCAGTGAAAGCAGAAATTAAATGGTCATCTTAACCAGTTGAAGGTAAAATTATGTAATGCAGAAATTATATATCTTGGACTCACTGAATAGTGGCAAATCAGTTACTAGTCGTCATTTATATTATGCATTTGCTATTTGAATAATTGAATAATGAACTATATTTTGCCAAAATCAATATTACGATATTTTGCTTAACTGATTAGTCAAATTGTTGGTTAAAAGGAAGCACTCTGTTCCTAGTTTCCCTTTATTAATTAATGTAATGTTCTTAAGACAACGTTCGCAATTTTGCAGAGAAGCCCGCGGAGCATGTTCAAGTGGTAAACAAAACATCCAGTTTCAAGACAAGCTTTATTGGCAATAAACCGACGCAGGCTGAGTTAATTGCAATACTCTATGATGCTAAACAATCCCATTTTCCAACGTTTAATAATAATAAAATAATAATAGTAATAATCAATAATAACTGTAAACTCCTACAACGCATATATCACTAGGAATATAATTTGCAACTTGATATTAGTCTGACCACCGATTAAGGCGACTGCGCACAAACAGAACATAATTATGATGGAATTACTCGCAATCAACTATTTATGAATTATGTGTATCATATAACGATGTATTCAGAATGCTCCTGCAATAACATACGTATTGCAATGTATCTCATATATTGGCTTGCTATAATCACAGTATAACGCATCACATTGCCAAGATGTCACATTTATATATGCGCCCACGTCACATACACTACTCTGTGCAAAGCAACGATACAAGACGAATATTTACTGAAACAGGCCAACTTAATAGAATTTATTCACTAACACATGTTAAACAACGCAATATATACATACATCAATGCACAGCAAGCATGCCCGCCCCAACAATATTGTTAAGTAATACATACAATTTCTACGCATATAACTTCTGTGACATCTAATTACTAATTAATTAGTAGTCTCACTATTAGTTATAACAATATTCTTTAGTTGTCTCAACTAGTAAATATATTCTTACAGGCTAGTATTTACAATTCACACCGTATCGGCGGGGGCTACGCCCCCTTCCTGCTTATAGTTGTATCCCTACTTTGTTCACCGCTGTTCAGAACTGTTTACGCCACTACACGTCACAAACGTACGTGTCTACGTTTTTGTTCAGATTTAAAAACAATAAAATTCGCTTTCTGTCATACTCAGCAATGACCTACTTTGGCAGTCTCGCATTAGAGAGCATCGGGTAATGATGTTGTACGTTCACAACAACTTTTGATAAAGTACTACGACCAATTATTATATGTATCATGTATGTCAATAGATCGTTGTTCTTATGTGTGCCTGAAATAAAGTGTTGAAATGAATTGAATTGAAGTAGAGGTTTGGTTTGGCAGCTGTTGTATCATTGTGCTCTTGAGACACCAATTGAGTGAATTAGTAAAACGAATGTGTACAGCCTATTCGTTTCATTGTTCTCTGCAGCGGTCCTGATATCAGCCTGCCTGACATTTTGTATTACTAATGAAACTACATTCAAGACAATTAATTTGTGTGTGTCCCAGTTTGACATTTTAAATGATCGACTAGGCCCTCAATACCACAGGTAATGTAATTACGCTTTATTGGATGCGGCATTGAGTAAACAAATACCTTGCTCTTCAATTTGTAACAACACAACCCAGTCTGCCTGCAAACGGATACCAAAAAGGCGATAAATTGAACGTTTACTAGAAATTCATTGATATCCATTGGTTGAAATAGATTTCTCCGGGCATACTTGAACCTAAAATATATTCATATTAATTTATTACTATACAATGATTGAATTAAATACATGACAGAAATGGCCTTTATAACCATAGAATACTAGCAGAATCTACAATAATTATTACCCATGTTATTCCTGGCATAATATGTAACTAATGACGGAATTATATTGTGCCTACCTTAATACCATCAACAACGGATAGTTGCAATAAAACGTTACGCACGAGAGAGGAAACAAGAACCTTGGATGAGGACACGTGGGGCTATTAGCTAAAACTTTAAAGGCCAACATACTTATGATAGTGAAGCAAACTTATATAGCTATTTATGTTGAATACCTGCAGTACGCCTACCACGTCTGGTGTGTGACCTTCGCGAACAACTGCCAATATTGCACACACTGTTATGCCAGCCTCATTCTGTTCTCATCAACCAACGTTGTCGGTTACGCACGTCATATCTGGATCGAATACAATTGCGGAGTCATGTCCGTCACAAGAATCATTCGCAGAGCAGGTTTCACGAAGGATTATTCGTAGTCACAAACACTTGTTCGCAACGATGTCCGTTTTCTCTTATTTATTTGTGTTATGTAATCATCGTCGAACACCCGCAATAGTATAATCGAACGTTTTGTGAAACAGATCCCGATCGACGCAGCTAAAGAAACGTGTCTTCGACGGCATTGTCATTGCCATTCTGTGGACTGGCAATACCGCAATTGACGAACCTCACATGGGTACGTCTTCCCGTCGGCCTGCGCCTCCGTCCATCGTCTTCCAACACGCGGCACCCGCACACTGTCAGGGTCAGCACTTGTCGGAAACGTTTGTTGAAGACGGCGTAGATGATGAAGTTGACGGCCGAGTTTAGCACAACGAGCAAGTTGGAGATGGGTCGTAGATAAAACTGGTAGCCGCCGCATTTCGTCGCCTGGTCCGATGCTAAGTTCCGCATCAACTGGTTGATGAACGCGGGTTGGTGGCAGATGACGACGATGACGAGAACGAATGTGGCTTTATTGTCATCCTGCTGGAGACAAGTCAATATTTCCGTTCGGTTCCGTCGCCTCGCTTTCAACGCTTTGATCAGGCGAATGTTCAACACCGTCAGGGTGGATAAAGGCAGGCCCAGGAGGAATGTAAGATACATCACATTGTGGTAGACTATGTGATATAACGTATCCTTCCCGAGTTTCGTGTAGGCTATGGTTGGTGCGACAAGCCGTTGTCGTACGTGAGGTATGTGATGCGTCATTCAGCAAACTTCGGGATGTTGAACAGGACAGCGAATAGAAGCACGAAGGCCAACTGTTTCTTCGTCTTCGAAACGGTGCACAACCACAACGCCTTAAACGGGAAACACACTGCGATGTAACGGTTAACGGCGACCAGTACTACTACCCACATAGAGGCTGTCTCAGCTGTTAATAACAACGGCAGTATGTATACAATCATGTAGGGAACTACTAGAAACGATGCTGGCGTCTTGATATTGTCTTTCCAGAAGACGACGAAAGCGAGGCTGTTGCCAACGACGCCGAGAACGATGATCGTTCCCATAACGACAGTGTTGACGACGAATTCGTAGAATTCGCAGTTCCTCCATTGCAGCGATAAGTAGACATCGCCGTCCGGCTTATTCATCGAGTTGTTTGCTTCTCCTGCCATCGCCGTTGCGCTCACGGAGCACTCGCTGTCCAAACTATGCAGAGAAGAGAAGACACGAAGCGGGCGACTAGAGCAAAGCGTCATAGCCCGTCGACACCAACTGACGCGGCGCGCAGCTGTGGAACTGGCAGTAGCGGACACGAGGCGTGTACACAAGACTCCGGATCAACGATCTTCACAGTTTCGTTGTCACTCAAATCCAACGGCACAAGTGTTTTATATACAAGTTACATCATCCGGGTAGAAATGACGCACACGAGTCGTATTAGAAAATCCCTACAGCCCGCGGGCCGCACTGATACGCGCGGTTGTATGTCGGCGTAATAATTTAGATCGCCTCTATACGGAAAGTGCACCAGTCCTTTCCTCGATCGGCATCCTAAGCGTCTCGACTTGTAACAACTTCAAATAGTCGAATACGAACGCCAGTGATATTGTTGGATGGATGCGTGTTTTTGTATTTAAAAAAATACACATACACGCACGCACTGCACGCACCGCACGCACTCTCATACTGTAGCATTGGGCGAGCAAATGATTGATATGCCTCAGTCCATCATTATGACCTTCATCATCATCATCATCACGAGATCGTCCGTCTTTTATATTCCAATTCCAGTAAACCAACCAACCCCATATACTATATAATTATGTCACTTTCCTCAACACCATGTAAACGTTCTTTTCGTGACATGCATTTTAAGATAACGCAGCGCTAAATAAGAACATTTATTTCCATGACCCTAATGTGTGTTATTCCGCTGACCGGACCTGGCGACCGGTCATTTTGAATTTTTTTTAATTTATCGAATAACACATAAAATGCCAAAACAACATATTTGGCAGCAAGCGTGATCGAATGAGTCAATGTTGTTCACCTTAGACTATACATACACTTTCTTAGAAACAGTTAATATGGCAATTTAACTCAGAATGCAAACTTGATGACATCAACGGTAGCATTGTGAAAAAGCGGAAACAAACACCGATTGTGCTATACAAAATTCGCAATAGTCGAACAAGCACGATTTGCCCTTAAATAAAAAAAAATAGAAACACATTTTCCTTTCTAGAGGTCGCATATTAATCCCTGAATATCTGGGGTCCGAGAGGCGAATCATCTAGGCGGAATACATTAACATACCCACAAACATGTGCGCACGCATGCATGCACGTGCTCATACACTAGCTCGATCTTAGTTACATTTATTTTCTTTTTTGTATAAATACTGAGAAATTTACGAATTTCATGGTATCACGCAAACACACACCGCTTTGTGCTTGATATATTGAAACACCTTTATATGGCCTGTTTCACTGTATTACAATGTTGTACGTGAAGTACTAAATGGTGATAAAGGTGTTGACCTTTAATTTAATTAACAAATGTGTAAGTCCTTTTATTAAAAATTTCCGTCACAGTTAATTTGTCAGTTGGTAGACGTTATCGCCTCCTAGCAAATTGATACCAAGCAAACTGTGGCGTCACCTATTGAGCAAGTTAATATTACTAATATACACTCACCCATGCAACAACAAACCACTCGTTTCATTAGCGCCGTCTGGTGAATTGGTCACATGGCAATGATTGTCCATGAACCACGCTTTAATTATTAATTATGTAGGTCCTATTACCAAATAATTTAGTCACTGTTAATTTGTCAGATGGCAGACATTATTTCCTGCTAGGCTAGCAAATGGATATCAAGTAAACAATGGCGTCACCTACTGAACAATTAAATATTAATAATATACACTCACCCATGGAACAACAAACCACTTGACCGATTGATTTCACCATGAAAACGTATTTTTCATTTTAGAATAAACTGAGACCGCGCTGTTTACATACAGAATAGCCAATGCTGTTAGTGCTGATGTTCCACTTACTTAGAATGTGTATACATTGACTCGTTTCGGCATAAACGTGGTAAATAACGCAACAGAAGAACCGGCCACATTCGACCCAACTAATGCAGCAGATGCGCAAGTCTTAAAGGTGCTCAATCACTTCGTTTGCCCATCGCCAATCCGGTTCTTTTATGTCCAGATGTGTAATGTGTGAATAATTTAACTAGTGCGCACAGTCGGTTTTTACCTGCTGATTGTGTGGGTGCTAGTTGCGTGAATATGTTTAAAAATAAAATCGACACATACCTCAGACGGGCGGGATACACGTAGATAAAAAGGTCGGACTCTCGATAAGCCAAGGGCTTCCTTGTCCACCTGCTACCTAGAGTTAATTCTCTGGGTGGCAATCTTATTAAATCTTTATGGGGAGATATGGCAGCTAGAATAATGTTTTTAGACAAAAAAGCTCAAAATGTGTTTCTTCCATATTCCAGTACATTTGTATTTTACTATCAATAAAGGTAGCTGTAATAACAATTATATATCTCTGAATCACTTTTATTCATGGATAAGTTGTGTTTCTTTCATGTAACCAGTGCTGTTATGCAATCGTTGACAGCCGTTTGATGTACATAGTGTATTAATGTGTCTTCATGATGTATGTCTTCACTCACTTGTCAATTTTTGCTTAGAAGTCTATGACCACAACATTCATTGTTCACAGCCATCAGCTGAAGATGTAGCTCCTGAATCGTCTACATCCACTGCTGTTGATGTGGCTGGTGATGCACCACAGGTGAGAAATTGTCTACATGATCTATTTAGGCACTTTGTGCCATTCTGTATTTCCAACATAAACCTCTGCTAGATATCTTACAAAATGTTTCATGTTAGAAATTTTGCTCCGATACACCTGCCAAGATTTCCCACAAACCTTTCCCACATTTGGACTCATGTCAACTGTCACAACCAACATTGTTTCTGGCTCCACATGCCCGATAACGTCTTCCAATTTTTTTTACCCTTTGCACATTCTCCATGCTTGTGATGCATTTACTAATAGTGTACACAGCAAATGTCCTCTGACCATTTTCTACACTGCGAGTATCCTGCCTCCTTATCTCACCATCCTTCTGACTTCCTCACTTTATTCCTCACTCATGAACCTTCTCTCACCATCCTTATGTCTTCCTCTCTCTATTCCTCATTCATGAACCTTATATTATCATCCTTATGACTTTCTCACTCTATTCCTCATTCATGAACCTTTTCTAAATGTATTCGAGAAATTTAGCAGCCTTTTAGTACATCTTTTTCAGGCGAGATCACATGCACCTTCCCTTGATGCTGGCACTCCAACAGTAAGTAGGCATTATCCCAATGACATCTCACTCAGTCTAATGACATGCTCATTTTGAAATTCAACTAACCCTTAAACCTTTAAGCCATATATATGAAATGCATGAGGGGGTTCGCTTAGGAGTTGGATTACTGTAGTCTGTTTTCATTGGTCACAAAATCAACAGTTATTTTTATTCCACAAAATAAATAGCCAATTATCGTATTAAAATCAATTTATAATATGTTTATAATACAATTCATAGAGGACAGTTAAATTGTTCTCAAATACATATAAAATTGGTTGCATTTTGTTGCAGCGACCGCTGAGAGTACAGTTTCTGGGGGAGTCTGGCCAAGACCACGGTGGCCCAAGGAGAGAGTACTCTTCCCTCCTCATGAACGACATGCGGGGATCATCCTTCGTGCAGGGCACTCCTGGCAGGAAGACTTTGTGCCATGACAATGCAAGTCTGCAGCGTGGTACCTTCAGACAGTTGGGCCAACTTGTTGCCCTGACAGCCCTGCAGGGAGGGTCGGGCCTTCAGTGCTTGTCCACTCCAGTCATGAACTATCTTATTCGTGGGAGCCTTGATGCTGGCAACATTGATGACGTGCCGGATCCATTGGTACAGGCGGCCTTGCGAGAGGTAAGTGTTTTCGGTCACATTACACAGGGCTTAGATGTTCAGTTAGTATTGTATTACATATATTGATGCTTTACTGCATACTTTCTAATTCCACAAGTAAAAACTGCTCTGTGCTGTTTGGCATGATGTTACCACAACAATTTGTTTATCTAACAGTCTCATAAAACATATTTATGTAGTCGTAACTGTTCCAGTAAATAAGAATAACATGTTAGCACATAAATATACCTGAGATGGCGTTAAGCCTTTTCCAGTAACAGTTGGAGAGAGAAGTGTAACATGAAACTTCACTGGTGACTATTTAGTAATAATGTAAATTTGAAGTATTGAATTTAGGTATTGAATTTAGAAATATATCAGTTAATTATACTTTATAAACGGATGGTCAATATTATCCGGTATCATTCTTGTCGCCTGCAAAACAGACATGAACCACGTATTTATGATTGGTACATTTCTGTATCAGCTGAGAGACATTCGGAGCACAACACAGCTGAGGGCGAAGATCGATGACCTGCTGCCTAACAGATTTGACTGGGGTGTTGTAAAGTTCACTCATGAGCTGGACATTTACAACATCCCCAGCATCATTTCAGCAGTTGTGTTGCACCACACAGTTCTGGCGCAAAAGGCTGGACTTGATCAATTTGCTGAGGGTAGGTAGTAGTGTTAATGACATTTCTCGTCTTATGTCAAGTTTGTTGATGCATGTGTTTGTTAGTTAACTATGATTATACACATCATCATCTGAAATAGATAGTTTACCACATATGAATGAATTACAGTTACTAAGAATGCAACTCAATTACTTTGTGATATGAATATATAATTATTAAATCAATTTGGATTACATCAATGTAAACTAATAACATTTATTTTCTTACTGGACCAAAATGACTGAGTAAATGTTACTTAAGGTAAACCAAATAAATGTGCAGGTATTATGACTTGTGTGTGGTTAGTATTTCACTGTGACTGTACATAAACATCTGAAACATGGACGTTTTCAAGTCTGAATGCCTGAATATTTCAGGATTGGAAACACTTGGGGTGTTGAACTTGTGTCGTCAGCACGGAGGCGTAGTGGGACAGTTCCTCCTGCAGGATCAGCCAGCCACAAGGGTCGACTCTGCTGCTGCTTTGGAAAGTTTGATTCAGATAAAACTGTCCCCTGATGGAAGCAGCAGCCGAGATGTCGAGGAGTAGATTGCCCTCAAGTGGCACTACTTCCTCATGGCTGTTGAGGGTATGTTTCATACAACCGCTAATACAGTTGAACCTCAATTTATGGTCACCTCTATAATACACCCACCTTACAATTAAGGCCACCCTAATTATTTCAGTAATAGAAAAGTATAGGAATTTAGTCTCACTAATATGGTCACCTCATTGATTTGGTCACTTTTGCCGAGTCCTGAGTGTGGCCATGATAGTGAGGTTCCACTGTACATCATAAATAGGAAATTAAAATATATGTCTTCTATTTCATATAGACTGTAAAACAAGTTTACATAAATAGTTTACCAGAATTAATGTTCAATCCATAATACATAATATATTTTGGCGTAATTCCTTACACATGAGTATCACGCTTTCGTAAATTTCATGAAAACAGGATAATGCAAAAAGCATAGTGAGATGTTCTACATGAACTATGAATGCCTTCTGTAGCTGTGTTCAAACACCACTAACAGTCTCTGATGAAGCGAGTAAATGTAATAACTCTGAAAATCTAACATTAATACACATAATCTTCGACATAGTAAATGTGCATATACTATAATACAAGTAGTAAAGAATTTACATGACTTCTGAATGACTTTGCATTTCAGCTGGTGATGTAGCCTGCAGGGGACGCAAGTTGTCAATTGCTGATGTCATGCGCTGGATCACTGGGGCAGATCGAGTTCCAGCTGAGGGGTTTGACATGCCTCCATCAATAACATTCAACCATGTTGAACGACAGAGATATCCAGATGTGAACACATGCATATGTCGGGTGACAATGTATGCTTCACACTCGGACATCACTAACTCTGAGAAAAGTACCAACTTCTTTTCAAGCTGCATTGTATACAGTGATTTTTTCGGTAAATGGTAGAGTGGGGAGTGCATTTTAAAGCTGCTACCGTAATATAATATTAGTTTATACATATACTAATATTTGTAACAAAAAAATCAAAACAGTAATCCACAACAACAGAGTGGGTTCATTGTGTAAATGTGTCATTTACTTTTGTTAATTAATCAGAATAAGTACTCGGTAGTGACGCATTGCATGATGACATAAGCAAGTTTTGGAAGCAGCTTTAACACATGCATTTTGTTACACAGACCTTTGCGGGTAGTCAAAGAGTAATTGCTATGCAAGGAAGACATACCTCAACATTGAATACATATTACATAGTAACATTTGTGTGGTGTGATATGTGTGTTATGTTTTCCATTGCTCTCTACCGGTACTTGGTAATTTTCTTGACTGTGGCCCATACTAAACTAACCCAGTTGCATGGACGACACAGCAGTGATGCTACACATTATCGGTAATAAACTGGCACACTTGCAAGTACAGGTCAATCCCAAGGTCAGGAGATTCACACAACGGATCTACAGTATGTTACAATCTTAGCACTGCTTGCGCCGAGATTGGACTTGACACTTCACTTACGTCCACAGTCCCAGAAGCAGACTCGTTCCACTCGATGCCATCTACTCCTGAGGTAGACACACTCTCTGCCTCTCGGTTGATGTTGTTCATGGCGCCCCACAAACAGTTGTACAGGCGTTTGATAGTGCTCAGTTCTCAGGCCGTGATTATTCCATTGGGCAACAAAGGCCTGCAATTCCCGATTAATACGGGGCAGAAATACGTAGTGCAGTGCCCACATGTGGTTCTGATTGTTTATATCAAGGGAACCTTGATGTTCTAGGAAATGGAACAGGTCATAGTAGAGATTGGTGGCCCCATTCCAGGTGTCCACACACACACGTTCAATGCGCTGGTTGTGCACACTGGAGCCTCTGATTGCAGATCCTCTTCCCCTTCCTTGTAGCAACTCCATTAGATCGCAGATATCATTATTTTCGCCACCATGGTCAACTCGCACCCTTGATGGTAAACCATAGATGCTCGTGGCTGCGAGAAAATGCCTCAGTACAGTGGATTTCATGTTGTTGGGGGATGCTTGCAGAAAAACAAGCAACCGACTAAATCCATCAATTCCTCCATGAATCACAAATTTCCACCTGCAAAAGACATTTTGTGTCTTTCACCAAGAATTAACACAGTACTTACTAGTTTTAGTGTCGGCATTGTACCAGTGAATTCTGTTCATGGCCACTAACATTGCCACTGTTTCTTTAGTAATATTACTTATGGAATATATTGTAGTTATGCATGTACAACTATGAGTTATAATTATGATAATATAACAATGCCAGATTTATGCAACAAGGCCTTGACTAATACAACACTATTATCATTACATAACTTTACTAATTTCCTGTGATTTACATAACCTAGAATACACATTATTTATTTAGATTATTTTATGTTAACTACGTTGTTGTCATGCAAGGTTTGTTTTTCAAAGTTTGTAGTTTGTACACGCACCTGATTAGCTTATGGTTGCCGTCTACGTGCCAAATAGAGTTAGGGCCAGCAACAGTGTATGTGCGACGCTGAATGGTCATTGCAGCCCTGAGAGCAATGCCTCCTTGATCCACACGCATCATGCTATTTCGCACCCGCCACCTCTGCACATTGATGCCCTGTGAGAATAGTCTTGCTTTTACAGCATTTGGACCAATTCGTCGATTCTCACCAATGCAGTTCTTCACAGTCCTGTCAAGCTCGTCATCAGGCATGCGAGTGAATCCTCCCCTCAGGTTCAAGCCACACGTCCTGCAATTGTTGAATGTTTTTTAATAGACAATAATTCTTTAGTCACCATGTAATTAGGAGTTCATTGAATGACTTTTAAGATGCATGAATAATAGTTTGAATGCTATACATGATAAATGTATAACATTAGTGAGGTCTGAACTGTTTCATACCGTATTTTTTGGGTCTTAATACACACCATTGGTATCGTACTTGTTGAGTGGTCAGGCGTAATTGAGAATTAATATTAATTCCTCACTTTTGTATGACATACTATTTATTTATAATGAAATCATGAGAAAAGCACATATATTTGGTTATTTCTCATATGTATATAGTTATTAATTTACGATTGTGACATGAATGCATATATCTGCCAACACGGCAGGAACAGGAAATATGTGTGCGTGCATGCCTTTGTGTCCCAAAGATAACATATAATAATATTTTATTCAGAAACCATATATATATGTATATTGCATTCATATTGACCGGGAAAATTAGTACTTTTTACAGTAGTTATTTTGAAACAGGTTCACTGCTAGATTAAATTAAATGTAAAATACAAAAAATAAAGGATCTGAATAAGTTAATTTGTTAGTGACATAAATATTTCTTCACAGGATTACCTTAACCTCCGTTTAACAGTCCTCACAGAGACGCCGAGCAGCTGGCTCATGCGTGGTGCAGTAAACCCACATTGGAACAAGAAACGAAGCTGTTGATTACTAATGGCAAATCTTGGGGCACCTCGCATTGATCTTGGTCTATCGGTCCTTTCAGAATGGTAACCGCTCCGCACTGCAAAATGCATGCATAGCAGGAGACGACCAACCACACTAAGACATTCATGTGATTATATGGTTGATGTGTCATCACATTAAATGAAAGTATGTATGTATATAATATACAATAAAATATAATAATTGTATTTGTTAATATTCTTTCTGTACCATGTTATGTATTGTATGTAGGTGTGGATGAGTTGTAATAGAATAAAATTACTTGTATTGTTATAGCTGAGTAAAGCTTATTATTATAATTGTATTATTATTGTGTGGAAGTGAGTTGGTAACCTGAAATATTTATTATGCATGTTCTTGATTAGAGAAGTAGACACAAGTTTACAGTTTCAACATGCAGTACCACCAGGATACACATGTATAACACTACTTTTACCGAATGACCTTTGACAAATGAAAGCTAACACACTGTGATTAGCAACATACAGTTTCCTTTCAATTCATATCACACTCGGTATGTAACACCAATACACATGGTCATTGAATAGTTTGTGTTCGAATTCACTTTAAAAGTTACTTAATTTATTTTCTTACCTTGACTTTCAACATTTCCTTTCCTAAATTCTTCTATGATTGGCCCCAGCGACTGCAGTAATTCTTCAGCAGCACTCTCTGGTAACAAAGTTCCATTTGCCCTCCTTGTATGCCTCTCTAATGCTTCTAATCTATAAGAGAAATGTTTAGTTCATGTTATATACATGAAAAGGTTATATATTTGTATTAATTGTTATTTATGATTACATTGATTATAATATTTATATTGCATATTTAGTAGGGCGGGACTGTTACGAAATGCCACTTTGTTTTAACTGTAGTAACTGAATCACCACTAAATGATAGTAGGGTTAACTACCGGGTAACAAAGTTTGGCCCCAAACCCGACAGTCAACGTATACAACTGTGGTGTAAAAGCAATTGCAGAGACGGTTGGGGGCCTACCATTAACCATATCACGCTATTTTGCTCATTTTAGATCCCCTAATTCCACTGCCGTGCTTAACCTTTAAGCTTACCGAGTGATGCATGCAGCTCGAGTTGAAGCCGGTAGGTGGTCTGTTGTGGCAAGCCGGAGGCAGTCATCAACGGTACGTTTAAATCGTGCCAAAACAAGGTGGAATTAGAACTACTCTGTAGTCGCTCCTGTGCTCGCTGAATGCGGCGAGGAGGCATTTTGTAATGCACATTGAACAGGATGTTGCCAGGGTAGACGAACTATAGAGTCTTCCCGCCTTAATACATTTAACTAAGATCCTTATTCATTGGTTCAACATCTGATTCATAGCTAAATGAGTCTTTATTGGTTGATACGTTAACGCGTTAAGTTCTCCGATTCCTTACTGGTTGATACGTTAACGCGTTAACTTCTTCGAGTCCTTATTGGTTGCTAAGTTAGCGCGTTAACTTATTCGCGTTCTCATTGGTTGCCAAGTTAACGCGTTAAGCTATTCGCGTGCTAATTGGTTGCTACGTTAGCGCGTTAAGTTATATATCGCGTTCTCATTGGTTGCTATGTTAACGCGTTAACTTGTTCGCGTTCTCATTGGTTGCCACGTTAACGCGTTAAGTTATTCGCGTTCTCATTGGTTGCTAAGTTAGCGCGTTAACTTCTTTGCGTTCTCATTGGTTGCCACGTTAACGCGTTAACTTCTTATTTAACGCGTTAAGTGTACCGCGTTTATGGCCCTATCGGCCTGCCATACTCGTGTGCCAGGTTACACTTATCAGTCGGCTTCTCACTGCTCGTGCCAGGTTACCAGTGCTCATTTCTTTCGGCTGTGGTTATTGCTCTGCGAGGTTGACACTTATCAGTCGGCTTCTCACTGCTCGTGCCAGGTTACCAGTGCGCATTTCTTTCGGCTGTGGTTATTGCTCTGCGAGGTTGACACTTATCAGTCGGCTTCTCACTGCTCGTGCCAGGTTACCAGTGCGCATTTCTTTCGGCTCTGGTTATTGCTCTGCGAGGTTGACACTTATCAGTCGGCTTCTCACTGCTCGTGCCAGGTTACCATTGCGCATTTCTTTCGGCTCTGGTTATTGCTCTGCGAGGTTGACACTTATCAGTCGGCTTCTCACTGCTCGTGCCAGGTTACCAGTGCGCATTTCTTTCGGCTCTGGTTATTGCTCTGCGAGGTTGACACTTATTAGTCGGCTTATTACTGCTTTACCTCATCATTTGAGAATCCGGCCTGTTCCTCAGCTGCCAGGTTATAGTTTTTTGCGTTTTCCAATTTGCCTTGGTGACTCATGTTGCCAGGTTTACACTGTTGTTTGTTGGCTCCTCACTGCCCGGTTACAGTATCATCGACAGCCCACTTGGTGGCCACATATCTCCCCACTTACGCCGCAATATTCATGATGGCAAATACGTTAATTTGTCCCTCGTACTGCTGGATGATGGGTCAGCCGACCACCAGCAGCAACAGGCGTTATTGCAGGTGATACCCGACCAACGCGAATCCCATTTGTCTGCGGTCAAGTCTACAAAAGCAGTAAAGATGCTGTCCTACTAACTGGCTGACCATGACACGTGGGCAGCAACTTTCCTCATAGACGGTTTCCTGCGGTTTTTCCTTGCATTACGATGGGCCCCAATATATTCGTCTTAGGCCGGACGGATGGTCCTTTCGAGGACCCGCCGTTTTCTAATTGTCTTGCTCCACCACTTGGTCTTATCGCACAACACAACTCGGGAAAGTTAAGTCTGAGACATGACTTACCTTTTCCTCACGGTGACTCTGTCAATTTCTATCCTTCCAAGGAATTCACCACAGTACAGTATGAGACTTTCGATTCGGTTGTGGAATTGGTCACAATTTACGGCCCAGGCTGCATCATTGCTAAAGCTGATTTCGGGACGCCTTTCGGTTCATTCCCATAAGACCGCCAGATTATCTTTTATTAGCGATATTTATTACTATGAGAACGTTTTTACCAAGAAACGTGAAATATTATTATTATTATTATGTGCACTTTCGCGTGGCAAACGTGATGTAGTTCGCGCCTGTATCTCTCTGCTGTTCCACAAGAAATGTACCATAACATTTCTTTTGTAGAAGTATGGTTATTATATATATATATATATATATGTGTGTGTGTGTGTGTGTGTGTATGCATAAATTATATATATATATACGTATATATAAATATATATATATATATACATAAATATATACATATATGATTAAATTTTCCATATGATAAATACGTAAAAATACTTGTAAAAGGTCAGTCGACCATTGTATGTCGTGACACCTGTGTCCACAGCGAAACAGTTGTCGATCGCTGTCTGAGCGGGTGCATCGGGTGGCATACGGAGCACGTGCCCGAATAGACTCCATCTTGCAGTTATGATGGCTTCGCTGATGGGACGGTATCGGAAGCGGTGGTACAGTGCCTCGTTAGAAATGCGATGTAGCCAATATATGCCGGTGATCTGGCGCAGATGACGACGGTGGTACGCACCCAGACGATCTAGCTCTGATTTCGTAAGTGTCCATGTACCCATGTTGTACGTCAACACTGGCACGACGAAAGATGCGTATAGCCGTAGCCGGAACTATAAAGAGATCTGTGTTCGCCTAAACCACAATGTCCCGAGTTAGCGGAAGGCGACGTTGGCCAGCTGCTTTCAGCGAGCTTCACCGAGGAGAGATCCAAGCTTGCGTGTCAAACGCCACTCTTCCTGTATGCGGTCAGCGTGTCGGCTGATACTTACGTTATGTTTTCGACGCTTTGAACGTTAGCGTCCACACCGCCAAGGAAGCTGCGCGATGCGCTCGATCTCGTCGAGGTACGAACGAGAAGACCTGACGAAGTCCGTGTCGTCAGAATACTCGACATCCAGCAGTATAGGGTGGAGTCGGCTGGTGGACGTGTCGGGAGGCACGATGGAAAGCGTTTCGAGGTACACAGTGAATATCATCTGGCTGAGGCTGTCGCCTTGCTGCGTATCGATGAATGTCGCGAATGAATGACAATCGTCCGTTGAGACAGCGGCTCGAGCAACGTGGAGGCGAGTAGAAAGCGAATCACCCGCAGATCCGACTCGCTGAGGAATGTTTGTAGCTTGTTGCGACGTATGTTGTCAAAGGCGCGATTCAGGTCGATGCCGAGGAATTCGATCGAAACGCGCTGACGCTGCACTTTTGCACAAAGCCAACGATATCGGAAGATACGTCGGTCGTGCTGCGTACGCGTCGGAACCCTGATTGCGACGGCGACAGGTAGTCGTCAAATTTCGGCGCGATCCTCGATACAACGATGAGAGGCAGTGTCTTTTGGAGTATTGATAAAATCGGGCGCACATTTATTAGTGGACCTATCGGTTTGCCCGGCTTCTGTATTATTACGAGCACACCTTTGCCTAAGTCGAGCGGTTCATGTCCTACCAGCGTATCGTTTAAGATGCTGACGATCGTGTCTGCTAGCAGGCCAGCCGTGTATTTAAAGAATTCGGCCGGTATTTCATCGTGCCCGCTGGCTCGGCCGCTGTTCAAATTCCTGATCGCACGCTTGACCTCTTCGGTTGTGATAGGATCTTCTAGTCGCAATGGTCTTCCGATAAAGGCAGGCAGCTCTTCTACGGCTGGGTTGCTGAACTAGCGGCTGAAGTGTTCGATGACTCGCGGGTTCAGTTCGGCTGCGTTGCAGATAACGCGTCCGGCGTCGCCGTGGATTGTTAGCTTGGTGGCAGGTTTCCTCGTCATCTCATGAACGGCACGAAAAATTTTGCGCCGTCGTGGAAACGTTCAACTTCTGATGCTAGCCTGAAATGAAATATACAGATCACAACAACAAGTTTCTTGTGCGGTAATTATGTACACTAATGATAGTTGCTCTGTAATTGTGATGAGTTGTTATGCCTGGTCAAGAGTAACATTGTCCTGTGGGAGCATTCACGGAATGAGCGATAACTGACCCGATTCAGATTGCTCAATTCCACAGCCCGCCAATAAAACAAACTGTCATTATGTTCCTCGCATTCAACTGATTCAACCTTTCACATGCCAGGTTAGTTACCCCTCAAACATTACAGCGCCAAACATGTTCGTGGTAGGGAAAAGTCACGTAGAGATAGTAGACTTGACAATAGTCTATACAGTATCCTCGTAACACACACGCGCGTACGCACGCGCATACGCACGAGCATACGCGCACAGGCGAACACGCACACACGCACACACGCACACACGCACACACGCACGCACGCACACACGCACGCACGCACGCACACACGCACGCACGCACTCACGCGCGCACACGCACACACGCACGCACACACACTGTCCTGTGTACTACCTCTGTTGTTGGTATTTGGTCAACGCCACAGCCTCCAACACATATTTTTATGTCGACGTCATAGAAGATCTTAGAACAGGGAATATATCAAACAAGTTGATAGGGAATGGCGATGCATCACATTTAGGCAAAACGTGTAGTTATATAGGAATAATATCGCGATACCGGTGTATGCTTATAGTCAATCGATTGCGATGTCTTGTACACTGAACATATCTGATACACTGGTGCACACAACAAGCATAATTAGTTTAACGTTGTTCCTGTTTATAATCTACATCTTGAACATTGGTAACAAAACGGCGTTGGATGTTGTAACTCGCAGTTTAAATGGCTCGAAAACGTATTTACAACTTGCATGACATCTGGTGATCATTCCGGTTAATGGTAGTGAATTGACCAATCAGAAAATGCTACTGTGTGTCCTTCCCACTGATATCTATAAATAAATCTGTGCCGGCGGCAAACAGTTTAAACTTCCGGCATGGATCTTGTGTTGAAAACATTTTAGGAGCTTCAAAAAATAACACAGAAATTATGAATGCGTTGTTACATTCTGAAAAAAGTACACATTACTTGTATTTCGTTACAAGTTAAAGTACTTTAAAAAAATGTACTTCGTTACTCAAGAAAAGTAATTTTTTCTACTTATGTAAAGTAAAGAAATAAATGTACTTCGTTACATACCGGTTCTGAATGTGACCTACGATGGGGATTCAGCTTTCCTCGCTTGTCTCAAGCCCATCGAGCAGACGAACATTGAAACTGGGGGAGTGTCTTTCCGATACATTCAGTTGCAACTCGTGTTTGGCGAATTGCAGGTCGCGGTTTGCTTTATTGACCACCTTGCCCATTTCCGCAACAGGGTATTGCTGGTCTTTTACGTTTCGGGCAATAAATTCGACCGATTCACTTAGGTCCGCAATCATAGTCGACTAGCACGTAACTATGACTTCGGTATTTGACATTTTTTGTCTAAGCTAGCCTGGTATGATATAATGCTATCAAGCTTGTCATTCATGAATGCCGCAAAGACGTCTTTTTTGTGCGGAAACTCTATTGCCGTCCCGTTTGCCCGTTCATCCGTAACCGATTCAGTCATTGACGGCGCCTTACTACGTATTCGTTTGTAGCCCGCAGACATGGTAGCCTAGGCACGATTATATAATCATAGTCAGGTGTGACGAGTATGGAACAAAGGTAGTGCAAACAGCGATAATAGGCGTCAATGGACTCGACGCAAATTAGTTCATTCAAAAACCTCACGAGGGTTTGCCTACATCAGTCCGTGTTCCATACCTTCAAACAACGTCTTATCGCATTGCAAGATGCTGACTGCTTGAAGAATCGGAATTGAATGCAACTTTGTAGGAGATTAAGGCATACCGCTTACCGCTAAAGTCACACCGCTTCTACATTGTTACATACATATGTACATAGTAACCATACATGCATGCATACATGCATAAATAAATACATAGGTACACACATACACACACACACACACACACACACACACACACACACACACACACACACACACACACACACACACACACACACACACACACACACACACACACACACACACACACACACACAAATACACATACACACATAAACATACACACATACATACATACATACATACATACATACATACATACATACATACATACATACATACATACATACATACATACATACATACATACACATATACATATATACATACTTACATACTTACATACATACGAACATACGGCTAGCGAAAACAAAGATAAGGACACCACAACGACGGTCGCGGCTAGGAAAAACAGTTCAGATAAGGGATCAGCACCCAACACCAGTAATAGGCGCTGGCAGTTACGGTAGCTGAGTCTGGTTAATAAATTGGAATTTCAGCAATGTAATTACATCTGTGACTGTTGATGTTCCAACGTTGGTCGCACATTCTAAACGGCGGTTTACCGAAGCTTATTTATGTGTGTGTGTGTGTGCGTGTGTGTGTGTGTGTGTGTGTGTGTGTGTGTGTGTGTGTGTGTGTGTGTGTGTGTGTGTATGTGTGTGTGGGTGTATGTATGTGTGTGTGTGGGGGGGGGGGTGAGTGGGTGGGTGGGTGTTTCTCTGTGTGTGTGTGTGTGTGTGTGTGTGTGTGTGTGTGTGTGTGTGTGTGTGTGTGTGTGTGTGTGTGTGTGTGTGTGTGTGTGTGTGTGTGTGTGTGTGTGTGTGTGTGTGTGTGTTTCTGTGTGTGTGTGTGTGTGTGAGTGAGTGTGTGTGTGTGTGTAACTATGTACGTATTTAAGTAAGTATTAATGATACCATACATGTGTATAACAATGTACGTACGTGTGTGTATATATAGGCAACTATGCTCCACACACACCACACACACACCCACACACACACATCCACACGCACTCACGCACTCACGCACTCACGCACTCACGCACACACGCATACGCGCACACACCCACCCACACGCACATACACCCACACGCACGCACACACACACACATACACACCATATAAACACACACAAACACACACAACCACACACGCACAAATACATTCACACAGGCACACACATACACACACACACACAAACACACACGCACAAATACATTCACACAGACACACACACACGTACGAACACACGCACGCACGTACGCACACACACACAGACACACACACACGAACGAACACACGCACGCACGCACACACACACACACACATACACACAGACACACGTACACAAACGCGCGCACACGTACACACATACAAAGGTATACACACAGACAAACACCTTCAAACGGGCGTGTTAAATGTCAATAATGTTTATGGTACTGCACATAGGAACTTTTGCAACTTGATATTACTTTAACCACCGAACAAACAATAATTATGATGGAATTACTCGCAATCATCTATATTAATTAATTATGTGTATCACATAACGATGTATTCAGAATGCTCCTGCAATAACTTACATATATCATATGTTGGCTTGCTATAATCACAGTATAACGTATCACATTGCCAATGTCATACTTGTATTTATGCAGAGCAACGATGCAGGTCCTGTGTAGATTGAAATAGGCTAAATTAATGACATTTATTGTTATTATTTAACAAAGTTGATGTATCCATCATTAAAACAATCATATCATATATTCACAGCAAGCATGCCGGCCCCAATGGTATTCCGACAGAATACCTTCAATTCATCGATCTATTAGTAGTTTCACAAATAGTTATAACAATATTCTTTAGTTGTCTCAGCTAGTAACTATATTCTTACAGGCTAGTATTTACAATTCACACCGCTACGCCTCCTTCCTGCTTATAGTTGTATCCCTACTTTGTTCACTTCAGACAGAACTGTTTACGCCACAACACGTCACAGACGTATGTGTTTACGTTTTTGTTCAGATTTAAAAACAGTAAAATTCGCTTTCTGTCATACTCAGCAATGACTTACGTTGGCAGTCTTGCATTAGAGAGCATCGGGTAATGATTCTGTACGTTCACAACAACCTTTGAAAAACTACTACTACTAATTATTGTATGTACCATTTATATCAATAGATCGTTGTTCTCATGTGTGCCTGAAATAAAGTGTTGAAATGAATTGAATTGAATTGAACTAGAGGTTTGGTTTGGCAGCTGTTGTATCATTGTGCTCTAGAGACATCAATTGAGCGAGTTAGTAAGACGAATGTGTACAATCTATTCGTTTCATTGTTCGGCTGTCATTGTAGCGGTCCTGATGTCAGCCTGCCTGATATTTTGTATTATTAATGAAACTACATTGAAGACAATTTATTTATTTCTGTGTTGCAGTTTGACACCCACCAGCATGATCGACTAGGTCCTCAATACCACAGGCAATTTAATTACGCTTTATTAGATGCGACATTGAATAAACAAACACCATGCTCTTCAAACTGTTACAACGCAAGCCAGTCTGCCTGCAAACGGAATGGAAATAGGCTCATTTATGAACAACATGCGTGATGTGTTGAACTAACGGATCATATGATCTTTCGTGACTTTAATTTGTAGACAAGCACGTTTATATAGTACCATTAGTACTGGTGGTAAATTGAACGGTAAATAGAATTACATCGATAGTCATTAGTTGAAATGGATTTCTCCGAGCTTACTAGAACATAAAATATATACAAAATAATGTTATTATTATATAATGATTTCATTCAACATATCACCAAATTGGCCTTGATAGCCATGGAATACTAGCAGAATCTACTATAATAATTACCCCTGTTATTCCTGTCATATGTAACTAACATCATTCTTGAAATAACGAAATTATATTGTACATATACTAATACCACCAACCCTGGATAGTTGCAATAAAACTTTACGCACGATGCGTAAAAAATAATTGCACACCAGTCGACACACAGTCGAAACAAGACCCTTGGATAAGGACACATGGGGCTATTAGCTTAGACTTTAAAGGCCAACATACTTATGATAGTGAAGCAAACTTTGATAGTTTCTTCTGTTAAATGCCTGCAGTACGCCAACTACTTTTGGCGCGTGATCTTCGCGAACAATTGCCAATATTTAGTAAACTGTTAAGTCACCCTCATTCCGTTCTCAAAACCCAACGTTGTTGGTCACGCACGACATTTCTGTATCGACTACAATTTTGGAGTCATATCCGTTACAAGAGACACTCTCAGAGCAGATTTCACGTAGGATTATTCGTAGTTACGAACAATTGTTTGCAACGATCTTCGTTTTCTCTTATTTATTTGAGTTATGTAATCATCGTCAAACACCCGCAATAGTACGATCGAACGTTTTGTGAAACAGATCCCCATCGACGCAATTAAAGGAGCGTGTCTATGACATCATTGTCATTGCCATTATGTGGACTGGCAGCACCGCAATTGTTGACATTCACATGGGTACGTCTTCCCGCCGACCTGCGCCTCTGTTCATCGTCTTCCAACACGCGGCACCCGCACACGGTCAGGGTCAGCACGTGTCGGAAACGTTTGTTGAAGACGGCGTAGATGACGAAGTTGACGGCCGAGTTTAGCACGACGAGTAAGTTGGAGATGGGTTGTAGATAGAACTGGTAGCCGCCGCAATTCCTCGCCTGGTCCGATGACACGTTCCACATCACCTGGTTGATTAACGCAGGTAGCTGGCAGATGACAAGGACGATTACGACGATGATGAGAACGAATGTGACATTGTTGTCATTCTGCTGGCGACAAGTCAACATTTCTGTTCGGTTCCGTCGCCTCGCCTTCAATGCTTGGATCATGCGAATGTTCAACACCGTCAGGGTGGATAAGGGAAGGTTCAGGAGGAATATAACATACATCACATTGTGGTAGACTATGTGATATAACATATCCTCCCCGAGTTTCGTGTAGCCTTTTACTGGTGTGTGCGACGTGCCGTTGTGATACGTCACGTATTTGATGCGCCTTTCAGCAAAATTCGGGATGTTGAACAGGACAGCGAATAGAAGCACGAAGGCCAACTGTTTCTTCGCCTTCGAAACGGTGCACAACCGCAAAGCCTTGAACGGGAAACATACGGCGATGTAACGGTTAACGGCGACCAGTACTACTACCCATATAGAGGCTGTCTGAATTGTAAGTAACAACGGGTGTATGTATACAAACACGTAGGGAACTATTAGCGAGTAACCCTGCATCCAGTCCGTATAACTAACGAATGAATCCATCGGGAAGTGAGGAATTAGAAGCAGCAGCAGGGTTAAGTCGACGAGCGCCAGACTCTGGAAGAGAAACGATGCCGGCGTCTTGATATTGTCTTTCCAGAAGACGACGAAAGCGAGGCTGTTGCCAACGACGCCGACAACGATGATCGTTCCCATAACGACAGTGTAGACGACGAATTTGTATAATTCGCAGTTCCTCCTCCGCAGCGCCAAGTAGACATCGCCGTCCGAATTATTCATCAAGTTATTTGCTTCTCCTGCCATCGCCGTTACACTCACGCAACACTCGCTGTCCTCAACGACAAACTGTGCTGAGAATAGAAGACACCAAGCGGGCGACTAGAGCACAGCTTCAAAACCCGTCGACACCAACTGACGCGTCGCGCAGCTGTGAAGCTGGCAACAACTGTGCCGAGGCGTGTACACACGACTCCGAATCAACGACCTCTGCTCTTCACAGCCGCGTTGTCACTCAAATCTAACGACACAAGTGCTTTGTATACAAGTTACATCATCCGGGTAGAAATGACGCACACGAGTCGCATTAGTAAACGCTACAGTCCGCGGGCCGCACTGATACGCGCGGTTGGGGGTCGGCGGAATAGTTTAGATCGTCTCTGTACGGAAAGTGCACCAGTCCTTTCCTCGATCGGCGTCGTAGGCGTCTCCACTTGTAACAACTTCAAGTAGACGAATACGATCGCCAGTGCTATTGTTGGATGGATACGTGTTTTAGTATATAAAAAATACACACACACGCACGCACTGCACGCACTGCACGCACTGCACGCACTGCACGCACTGCACGCACTGCACGCACTCTCATACTGTAGCTTTGGGCGAGCAAATGATTGATATGCCTCAAAGTCCATCATCATCATCATCACCATAATCATGATCATCATCACGAGATCGTCCGTCTTTTATATTCCAATTCCAGTAAACCAACCAACCCAATATACTATATAATTATGTCACTTTCCTTAAATCCACGTAAACGTTCTTCTCGTGATATGCATTTTAAAAATAACGCAGCGCTAAATAAGAACATTTATGTGTGTTATTCCGCTGACCGGACCTGGCGACCGGTAATTCTAAAAAAAATGTATAATTGATCGAATAACACATCAAATGCCAAAACAACATCTTTGGCAGCAAGCGTGGTCGAATGAGTCAATGTTGTTCTCCTTAGACTATACATACTCTTTCTTAGAAACAGTTAATATGGTAATTTAACTCAGAATGCAAACTTGATGACATCAACGGTAGCAGTATAAAAAAACTGAAACTGAAACCGATTGTGCCCTTAAATAAAAAAATAGAAACACACTTTCCTTTCTAGAGGTCGCATATTAATCACTGAATATTTGGGGGCTGAGTGGCGCTTCATCTAGGCGGAATATATTAACATACCCACAAACATGCGAGCATGCTGCATGCACGTACGGACACATTAGCTCGATCTTAGTTACATGTATTTTCCTTTTTGTATATATGTTAGGAAATTTACGATTTTCAGGGTATTACGCAAAACACAGCGCTTTGTGCTTGATATATTGAAACACCTTTATATGGCCTGTTTCACTGTATTACATTGTTGTAAGTGAAGTACTAAATGGTGATAAAGGTGTTGACTTTTAATTTAATTAAGAAATGTATAAGTCCTTTTACCGAATAATTTCCGTCACAGTTAATTTGTCAGATGGCAGATATTATCTACTCCTAACAAACTGATACCAAGCAAACTGTGGCGTCACCTATTGAGCGAGTTAATAATTACCAATACACACTCACCCATGCAACAACAAACCACTTGTTTTATTAGCGCCGTCTGGTGAATTGGTCACATGGCAATGCTTGTCCATAAACCACGCTTTAATTATTAATTATGTAGGTCCTATTACCAAATAATGTCGTCACTATTAATTTGTCAGATGGCAGACATTATTTCCTGCTAGCAAATGGATATCAAGTAAACAATGGCGTCACCTATCGAACAATTAAATATTATTAATATATACTCACCCATGGAACAACAAACCACTTGACCGATTGATTTCACCATGAAAACGTATTTTTCATTTCAGAATAAACTGAGACAGCGCTGTGCACAGACAATAGCCAATGCTGTCAGTGCTGATGTTCCACTTACTGCAAATGTGTATACATAGACTGGTTTCGGCATAAACGTGGTAAATAACGCAACATACGAACCAGCCACATTCGACCCACCGAATGCAGCAGGTGCACATGCCTTAAGCCCCGGGCAAAAGTTTTCGCGGTACTAACCAATTTTAACCAATAATACGTTGTTGCCAACTACATAGGTCCATCCTTGTCCTGACCAGAACCACATAGCCACCTAACAAAACCGAGGAATCAGTTATATATCAAATGGTTGAAAATTTGAGGAACAACCGAACAAATCAGTATCTGGACTGGTGCAGCTGCCATCTTTAACGTTTCAGGTGTTCATGAATACAAACTTATGTAAACAGACAGAAGTGCGTTCATGTCTTTGCTAGGGAATGATTTAATGTCAGTACTCCAAGCACGGCTGGCAATAAACATAGGCGACAACCCCTATCACATTTGATACGCTTTGCGTTACACGCTGCACATATGCGCCTCGACGGTGAATACATTTCTAGGTTCCGTTTTATACAGTTTCAACATCACAGTGATTTCGAAGCCGAGGCGATTGATTTGATATTTTATTATCTTTGACACTCTCTGACGACGCGGCATCGCGCCGGTCTCTCTGCGGGTATTATCCCTTGGACATAGTTTTGTCACTAAATTCCTACAGTACTGCCATAGACACACGTCATTAGGAATGCGGGGCTTGATCCAATTGTACGGAATTACGCTTTGCATAAATTCCTAGTAATTACTTGTCCATGAAATATAGTAATTATTATAAGAGAAGTTATGTTCAATCAGTATATGCTTAGAACTGTTTTAGTCTAGTAGCTTGTGTTCTTATAATTAGATCTGCGATACAGGATGTTCCCCTAGATTTAGCCTAGGTCATCTCCAAAGATAGATATAGCTGGGCTGGACAATAGTCGGGAGATGAGTCAGTTAGCAGATTAGGTAATGCGGGATCAGAGACCAGGTAGCCAGGTAGCCAGGTAGCGAGCCCGATTGCAGCGCACCATATTAAGAAATGCAGAAGAGGCACTGACCAATGGGAATGGCGAGTCACTAGGAACAGAGGGAAGTAGCGAGTATTTAAGGAAAGAGTAGTGCGCGATTGGGAGAGAAGTGCAGAGAACGTGCAGGGAGGACTTGCGCGCCATAACGATGTAACACCACGTCTGGTTCCCACGGAGGACCAGTATTGATTGTACTGATCTGTATCGTGCTAACTGTGTGTGTATTAAAGTTCTTGAAACAAACAATTGAAAGTCTTCTGCGATGATTGAGTAATTAGAATCTTCCTGTGTGAGTATCTGATTTCTATTAGACAATGACACATTGGCAGAACTGAGTAGGTCGATGTCAACATTGTCTAGGAAATCAACGCAGAGGAAGAACGTTGCAATACGTGCCCAAATTAGAATACCGAGTCTACGAACGGAACAGGCATATGCGACCTAGTGAAATAATAGTAGACACCGGGCATTCTACACAATGTTGGTGAATTTGGATATGCGGGGTCAATCTGGGGCCCGCTTGCGTTTAGCACAAGCGGTTATTCGTGACGTACAGTTCTTTCTTTCATTCTTTTGACTATCTCCTTTTGCAAATTGGCGGAAACGATTTAAATTGCACCATCTGCGAACCTACACAGCTGGCAAGAGACATTTTGCAAGTTGCCCGGGATTCCATTAATCTAGGTGGCGTCGCTCAGGTGGTTACTTGTCAGTTGTTATATAAAGTACAATCTTCGAGGACGGGAGGCTCAGATCGACATCCGTGGCGCGTCGATTATAACCGGTTAGTCGATGACGTCATCAGCGAATTAAGTCGGTTGATAGCATTCTTCCCACGGTTACATTTTGGAAGCACCGTGGGATGCTCGTGGACCCGTTTTCCCTGTTGAGCAGCGACGGCCGGCAATCATATAAACAAAAAGGGCGAACACCTTTATTTCCGCTCGATTTGTGGAGGAGTACTATTTTTAGCCAGACGGTAGGCTAGCGAGGCACACAATGTCCCGTCCTGCGTACTTATTTGTCTACGGTTGCTGCCCTTCCTCCCCGTCGCTCGACACACCCATTCTGTCACCCCATCCCGCAGTCACCACTCCTGATGTAATACGATCCTGCTACAGACCTCGCCGCCTGTGCGGCGTTCGGGCGATCGGTAAACAGCCTGGCCTGTGTTGGCTGTGGATCGCCGTCACTTGATCCGCTATGTTCAGGGATGCCCTCAAAACACTGTTGTGCATCCCGAGTGGCACGACACAGTTCTTGACCTTCGGCCTGGGTCACTGATGTGTCTCGTTACTGTTATCTGCCGGCTTTTCACTGCTCCGCCAGGTTTGTACCTGTTAACAGTGTGAATTACATTCGGCCCTGGTCACCATGTGCCAGGTTTTATTAATCGGCTCCACACTACTCCGCCAGGTTCGCGCCTGTTAACTGCTCGTGCCAGGTTACCTGTGCGCATTTCTTTCGGCTCTGGTTATTGCTCTGCGAGGTTGGCACTTATCAGTCGGCTTATTACTGCTTTACCTCATCAATTGTTTCAGCCTGTTCATCCGTGAGAATCCGGCCGGTTCCTCAGCTGGCAGGTTATAGTTTTCTTTGTTTTCCAATTTGCCTTGGTGACTCATGTTGCCAGGATTACACTGTTGTTTGTTGGCTCCTCACTGCCCGGTTACAGTATCATCGACAGCCCACTTGGTGGCCACATACCTCCCCACTTACGCCGCAATATTCATGATGGCAAATACGTTAATTTGTCTCTCGTACTGCTGGATGATGGGTCAGCCGACCACGAGCAGCAACAGGCGTTGTTGCAGGTGATACCCGACCAACGCGAATCCCATTTGTCTGCGGTCAAGTCTACAAAAGCAGTAAAGGTGCTGTCATACTACCTGTCTGACTATGACACGGGGGCAGCAGCTTTCCTCGTAGACGGTTTCATGCAGGTTTTCCTTGTATTACGATGGGCCCCAATATTTTCGACTTAGGCCTGACGGCTGGTCCTTTCGAGGACCCGCCGTTTTCTAATTGTCTTGCTCCACCACTTGGTCTTGTCGCACAACACGACCCGGGAAAGTTCAGTCTGAGACATGACTTACCTTTTCCTCACGGTGACGCTGTCAATTTCTATCCTTCCAAGGAATTCACCACAGTACAGTATAAGACTTTCGATTCGGTTGTGGAATTGGTCACAGTTTACGGCCCAGGCTGCATCATTGCTAAAGCTGATTTCGGGACGCCTTTCGGTTCATTCCCATAAGACCGCCAGATTATCTTTGATTAGCGATTACATGGGACGATATTTATTACTATGAGAACGTTTTTCCCAGGAAACGTGAAATATTATTATAATTATTATGTGCACTTTCATGTGGCAGACGTGATGTAGTTCGCATCTGTATCTCTCTGCTGTTCCACAAGAAATGTACCATAACAGTTATTTTGTAGAAGTATGGTTATTATATATATATATATATACATATATATATATATACATAAATTTCATATATATACGTATATATATACATATATACGTATATATATATATATATATGTATATATATATATATATATACATATATGATTACATTTTCCATATGATAAAAACGTAAAAATACTTGTAAAAGGTCAGTCGACCCTTGTATGTCGTGACACCTGTGTCCACAGCGAAAGAGTTGTCGATCGCTGTCTGAGCGGGTGCATCGGGTGGCATACGGAGCACGTGCTTCGCTGATGGGGCGGTATCGGCAGCGGTGGTACAGTGCCTCGTTAGAAATGCGGTGTAGCCAATATATGCCGGCGATCTGGCGCAGATGACGACGGTGGTACGCATCCAGACGATCTAGCTCTGATTTCGTAAGTGTCCATGTACCCATGTTGTACGTCAACGTATAGCCGTAGCCGGAAGTGTAAAGAGATCTGTGTTCGCCTAAACCACAATGTCCCGAGCTTGCGGAAGGCGACGTTGGCCAGCTGCTTTCAGCGAGCTTCACCGAGGAGAGATCCAAGCTTGCGTGTCAAACGCCACTCTTCCTGTATGCACCGATTGTGCTATGCAAAATTCGCAATGGTCGAACAAGCACGATTTGCCCTTCAACATAAAAAAATTGAAACACACTTTCCTTTCTAGAGGTCGCATATTTATCTCTGAATATTTGGGGGCCGAGAGGCGAATCATCTAGGCGGAATACATTAACATACCCGCAAACATGCGCGTGCGCACGCATGCAAGCACGTACGAACACACTAGCTCGATCTTAGTTAAATTTATTTTCCTTTATTTTCCGGAAAACACAGTGCTTTGTGTTTGATATATTGAAGGACCTTTATATGGCCTGTTTCACTGTATTACAATGTTGTACGTGAAGTACCAAATGGTGATAAAAGTGTTGACCTTTAATTTAATTATCAAATATCTCATGCAACAACAAACCACTCGTTTAATTGGTACCATCTGATGAATTGGTCACATGGCAATAATAGTCCATGTACCACGCTTGCAAATATTGAAGTTGAGTGTCAAAATGGGGGATTAATTCAGACTGAGATTTTCACTTACACCAATGCCTGACGCGTGACACATGTATGGTGGACATTTCAAATGAGTACCGTAATGCCTTTTTGGACACCATCATTAAACACGGCTATCATTTTGAAGCAAAATTCTTGTTATTCACAGCTAATGTTCCACATGCTTTAGTTAAAAGTTCTTGTCAATAAAAAAGTGCTCACCATAAAATTATGTGTAGGTTACGTTATAACCATAGAATATAACACAGCAATTGACTTTAGCGTTGCCATAGTGACCGATTTATTTCACCATGGAAATGTATTTTTCATTTTAGAATAAACTGAGACCGCGCTGAGCACATACAGAATAGCCAGTGCTGTTAGTGCTGATGTTCCACTTATTTAGAATGTGTATACATGGACTCGTTTCGGCATAATCGTGGTCAATAACGCAACAGAAAAACCGGCCACATTCGACCCACCGAATGCAGCAAGGGCGCAAAGTCTTAAGCCTCGGGCACGGGTTTTCCCGGTACTAACCAATGTTAACCTATAATATGTTGTTGCCAGCTATTAAAACCGAGGAATCAGTTATATATCTAATGGTTGATACTTTGAGGAACAACCGAATAAATCCGTTTATAAAAAAAACTACCGATTTCTTCAGTATCTGGACGGTGCAACTGCCATACTTAACTTTTCAGGTGTTCATGAAGGTAGATTCTGTGACCCAGGTAAATGTCTGAACTTGACACTATTTACATAAGTTAAACAAAGGAGTGTGTGTGTCTGTGTGTGAATGTTTTGTGTGTGTCTGTGTGTGTGTGTGTGTGTGTGTGTGTGTGTGTGTGTGTGTGTGTGTGTGTGTGTATGTGTGTGGTATGTGTGTGTGTGTGTGTGTGTGTGTGTGTGTGTGTGTGTGTGTGTGTGTGTGTGTGTGTGTGTGTGTGTGTGTGTGTGTGTGTGTGTGTGTGTTTATGTGTTTATGTGTTTATGTGTGTGTGTGTGTGTGTGTGTGTGTGTGTGTGTGTGTGTGTGTGTGTGTGTGTGTGTGTGTGTGTGTGTGTGTGTGTGTGTGTGTGTGTGTGTGTGTGTGTGTGTGTGTGTGTGTGTTTATGTGTTTATGTGTTTATGTGTGTGTGTGTGTGTGTGTGTGTGTGTGTGTGTGTGTGTGTGTGTGTGTGTGTGTGTGTGTGTGTGTGTGTGTGTGTGTGTGTGTGTGTGTGTGTGTGTGTGTGTGTGTATGTGATGCTGCAAACAAAAACATTTATTTTCATGAAACGTGACTGGTTTTTCGAAATTCATTGCGAAAAAAAACCACTACAGAGGTATGTGTTGCACCTTTTATAGCTGTCAGGTGGCTGGAAAATGTTCAACTATTAAGACAACGGAGAAAACCGTTTTGAACAGCATATATTGTGGAGAAAAAAACAATTCTGATCACATCTTTGCATTGGTAGATGTTTTTTATCTTTATTTTGGCGTTCGTCGTCAGGTAGTCGGTAATGTTTGATGTTTTTTTTGTCAACTCTCTGCATTCACATGCCTGGTTATGTCTTCATTTACGAAGACATGTGCATTGTGATTGCTTGTTTTGTGGTCCTTCAGCTTTAAGCGATTAGGAAACACCTTGTCACGTATTCGTTCCGTCTTGAATCGCAAAACGATTGAGCAGCACTCCGTACTGTGTTTGGCGCCGAGGCGTTGGCTTCTTTCAATATCGTCTCATGCAAGAGTTGTCATATATAATGTCAAGCAAAATGACCTCGTCCTCAAACGTAGTCTTAGTAGGAGTCTCCCGTCCCTTATTATGACATAATCTTTTATTTTCTACCATTCATTTATCACTTTTGTTTTCATGTCGACTCGTTTATGTTTTGTTTTTGTAACGATTATTTTATTGTATTGTGTATTTTGGGACAAATCAATATTTCCTGTTCCTGTTCCCTCGCGTCGTTCCAGGATGACACGGAAGGTTAGGTTTAGCCGGCGAGTGTCCCGTTCAAGTGTATCGGTGGTTTCTTCAAGTGTGCGGAGTTTCATTTCAAGTTCGTCAGTTCGCGAATCATTCGCTTGTATGAGATGACTGTTTAGCTTGTCAGTTTTAACTGCAATGTTACAGGGTTCTAGAGCTGTTTTTGCTTTCGCCAACATGGCGTCCTCAATAACTAGCTCAACCAGTCTTAGCGCGAAGGCATCCGAATCATCTGAATTGTTTTGATGTCCCTTTGGCATGTCTGGAACCGTGTTATATGTTATGTAGGCACAGGCGTAGCGATAGTTCTATAATAGATAGAAGATCCCGGTTCTCTGTTGTTGATATTGCATGGATATACTTACTTCTCAAGAAATGTGAAATATTCTTATTATTATTTTGTGCACTTTCGCGTGGCAGAAGTGATGTAGTTCGCGTATGTTTCTCCTGTGCCATTCCATATGACATGTATCATCACAGTTCTTTTGTATTATTAAGTATGGTTAATATATAGATATATATATATGTATATACATAAATGATATATATATACTTTAAAAAAAGTATTTTTACGTTTTATCATATGGAAAATGTTATGATATATGTATATATTTATATATATATATATATATATATATATATATATATATATAAATATATACATATATCATAACATTTTCCATATGATAAAACGTAAAAATATTTTTTTTAAAGTCAGTCGACATGTATGTCATGACACAGCGAAACAGTTGTCGATCGCTCTCTGAGCGGGTGCATCGGGTTGCACGGGGCACATGCCCGAATAGACGGTGGTACAGTGCCTCGCTAAAAATGCGATGTAGCCAATATATGCCGATGATCTGGCGTAGATGACGACGATCTAGCTCTGATTTCGTAAGTGTCCATGTACCCATGTTGTACGTCAACACGAGAACGACGAAAGATGTGTATAGCCGTAGACGCAACCGTAGATATATTTGTGATCGCCTAAACCACAGTGTCCATAGCTTGCGCGTGCGCGCGTGTACGCTAGCGTACGCGCATGTGTGCTGCGAGGATACATATGTGTGTTGCGTGGATATATGGGGTATATATATTCCTGTTTGTCGCGACTCACTCTGCATTTTTTCCTGCGTCAGCATCGTCTCATCTTGTACAAGGGCTTACATCCTCCGTCGTACTTCCTGGCGTATCCATCCACGTGTTGACAACTTTAATACTGTTGATTGATTCTGAGATTGTCCAACCATTTTGTCTTGATGCGCGCGTTGAGCTTGGTTTCCAAGGATATTAATGGAAAGGTAGTTACCTTGTTATTATTATTGTTCCTATCTATACACGCACTATATCAATAACTATTCCGCCAGAGAAGAAACAGAAATATCGAGGCAGACTTGTATTCCTGGGTGGAGCGGTGAGCGGATATGGCGGTTCAGAGTAGTGCTGGTTCGATACTCAATATATCGAAGTATCGCGATACTTCTGAAAGTTCGATACTGATATTATCTTGTGTCGCGAAACTTTTATATATTGGGTATTGAACTGCAAGTACGAAGTCGAAGTTACGGATATAATACGGGACCTACGCCGACGCCACTACGTCTACGGGCAGCTTTTGAGACAATCGGTAACGTGGACGGACATCTAAACATGAACAGACAGGTGTCACAAACCGTTAGTATGTGCGCATTCCACCTGCGCCACATTAATCAAATTAGCCTATTTTTACCTAAAACAACGAAGGAACGCATAGTCAACGCCATAATAACATCGCGGCTGAACTATTGAAACTCAATCATATACGGAACATCTACAAACAACATCGCTCGTCTGCAACGAATTCATAACGCGGCCGCTCGTCTGATATTGCGTCGCCCGCGGAGTGATAGTGCTAAACCGCTGTTGCATGATCTATACTGGCTACCCGTTACACGCAGAATTTAGGTAAAAATATTGGTGTTCACGTACAAGGCAATGCATGCAAATGCTCCCGTCTACTTGCGTGATTTCGTGTGTCCTTACAGACACGCTAGATCACTGCGGTCTGCTGACAACAACATGTCCGTAAAACGTACTCGCGTGAAAGCTGGTGACATTAATTACTACTCTGGCTAATTCAGGGTAGAGGGACAGACTGACCCCCTCTAAGCTGAACCCAATAGTGTTGACACAAAACTATAATGGCAGTCCATGTGTCATGCCTACCTGTACTCTCGATCATTCTTCATGCACACGAAGACATTGTAAAAGCCCACCCGAGTGCCACGTGGAGACTATACCCGTTAAGTGACGCTACCCAGATCACTCAAGCGGAACGAGATATCCGTCTCATTGCCGAAGAGACAATTGAATTGAATTGAATTGAATTTGATTTTATTCAACAACAAACAAATATACAAGGTGAACTCATACAAAACACATCAAGTTGAACCTATACACAGCATCAAGGTGCTGTGAATACCTAACTCTATACAATCACGAAAACTAATTACAGGTGTGTTGAACGGAAATGCAAGAAGTTAAGAACTTATGATATGCATTCCCTATCACTAATTTCTAATCTAATTTCATATATTATATGAACACAGTTGACTAGAATTACAGTGATGCAACCTTTACATACAAGTTGCTATGTATACTGGCTGCCCACTTATACTTCACACAATACTTAATACATTATAAGTAATAAATATACTGATTATTGTTATTAATATAATATAAACGGTCCGATTCGTGAATATATTCGGCACCATATAATTGCTATGTGAATGTTATTCAGATATAAATTTATGTTTCGTAATATTTATGATAATGATGGTCGATATATTTAGCCTATCGATTGGAAAGTAATGTTAAAGCTTAGCGAGGTAATTACACTCTACCTTTCGGGCCGAGTCGATTGTCGGCTTTTAAGGTGAAGTTCTGGTGTGGACCCCTGGTTCGTTCCTTACTGCTTATCAATGTTGTTTAATGTATTAAATTGTTTGTATACTTGACTCTGTTCTTTGTTGACTTGTTCGCTGAAAAAACTGTCATTTCATATATGTTGACATATATGTATCGACATTAGGGACCTCCTCCAGTTTCGCGCCATCTAGTGGCAGGAATTCGTCGGACTGTGACACCTTTTGACTATTGGAAATACCCTTTCATAAACGTGTCTAAATAGACTGCCACTCGTGGAAAATGTTGCCTATGCAGCATAAGTTTATTAAATTATGCTGTGTCCTGATAATCAATATGGGCTTTCACCCATTGGAGAAAGAAAGGAACCAGGCGATTTAAGTGGTGAGCAACTTTCCAGATGGCGCCACTGTACACTGTGAACTAGTATAATATGATAATACTAATAATAAAATGACTACTTTCGCGAGAATACCTTCAAAATTCGAGCTCAATGGCGCAGCAAAACCAGAAGATTAAGCAACAGATGGATGGATGGAAGTGCTAAGACGTCAAGCAGAATAAGCAATATTAAACAATAGTTTATATTTCTTGCTAATTTAATGCTGCCGGAAAGAAATTCCACATCAACCGAGAAAGCTCGAATTCAAGCATTCGTCTTAACTCTGAGAGAGAAAATAAATAAAAATAGGTGACAGTAACTGTCTGGGCTTTCTACTTCAACATAATTGGGCTTTCTACATCAACATAATTTATCGTAATTGTAATAATTAATGCCTAGTTGCTCCTAAGCTAGTGTAGGTGCACAAAGAAAAAGTCCTTACCTCAAGATTAACATTAGTCTACATATAAGGCCTAGGAACAATGACAGAGGAACAACAAAAGAAAGTCCGAGTTCCGTAAATATCTGGATGGTGAGTCTCGAGAATAAAGAAGAGTAGTCAAGCAAAGAACCGAGGAGCCACAAAAGGAAATGTCATGAGCGAACTTTAGAAGAATCGGTTAATATGGGCAGGATATGTTGAACAAATAAGAAAAGGACAGAAAACGAAGAGGGAGGATGCACATTGAGTGGACGGAAGAGAAACCAAGTGTCATAAGACAACATGAACGAGTTGGCATGTTTGTACGCACTAGAAGGGCATACTATCGTTCATAACACGTTAAAAATACCCAACATCACGCGTTTCCTTACAAAGGTGTCTTCGTTGCGAATAATCTTCGAAAACTGTCATCTCTGTAAGTTACTGGAATAAAAAATATTTATTTAATTTGAATGGGTCAAGGTAGAATGCATACTTCTGCCATGCTGAACAGTGCCTGTTTCACACAACGTTGCTGTTTCTAACAGACACACTACAGCCCGTTGCAAATTGTATAATGAATTATAAAAATTAAGACACACTTTAATCTATTGCAACCGTAAAAGCCATTTTTGAGTTGCTCCCATACCTGTGTAAGATAAATTTGTCAACACTGTTACCCCATTATAACAGTGACGAATTAGAAATAGAAACATGTCTAATAATGATATTGTGACATTTAGAACTGGTGATTGGCTTAGATGATATGCATTACGTTGATTATTGCACCAGAGGTTATTATTTTTGTACACTTAATCATTAGCACAAAGTACAAGTTGTGAGATACAAGTCATACAAACTTGGTAGAAGAGCTATGTAATTAAAAAAACATGATAATTAAATAACATATTTCTTATGATTAAATGACCAGGGGATAGAGGTACAAGTTGCTTGTCATAGCATAATTCACTTATGACTAAGTTTAGTTGCTCTACCGTGAGTAATCATCTCCCAGATTTGCAAATATATATTATTTTGTTGACATATATAGTCGGCAAAGAAAGACACACAAAAATTAACAAACAGACAGGGGTAAACATAACCTTATTGGTGGAGGTAATTAGCCTAGTATACATTATGTACATATGTTAAATATATATAAGTGCTTATATCCATGTTACTAAGAAATTACGAGAAAAGTGTATTTTTAAGATATCACATATTTGTTACATGTATACTAGCATTAACAGAAAGAATTATAATAAACATGTGCCAATCCTTCCATTGCAGCGCGTCATATAAGAGGCTTGTCATCGAGCCATTCCTGTTAGGACAAGCTTTGAAAAGACTTGGACTTGATGAAACAAAAGTCAATGAACTGTAGTTGACAGTATCCTGCACACATACTATGCTGAACATAAAAATTATTTGCATTAAAATATAAGGCATCAATGTAATTATATCCACGTGAGGTATACACACCTATTAAAATAAATTTATGTAATTATTATAGTAATATATAAAAAAATCATAAGATATATATATTATACTTCTACTTCTACTTGGTCAATCGACATAGTCCATAAGTCTGGATTTTGACGTCCATGTGTGTGTGTGTGTGTGTGTGTGTGTGAGTGTGTGTGTGTGTGTGTGTGTGTGTGTGTGTGTGTGTGTGTGTGTGTGTGTGTGTGTGTGTGTGTGTGTGTGTGTGTGTGTGTGTGTGTGTGTGTGTGTGTGTGTGTGTGTGTATATACAATTGTGCTGTGCCAGATGTGAAGTTTTGAGAAAATGTATATACAAAGTGCGAGTAAAGTTTGAACAAAATGCGAGTCAAATCACATACCATGGCTTCGAAGTGTGAAATAACGGCTCCCCTGAAGGCTTGGATGGTTGGAGCTATCAACACATTCCCGGGTAGGGCGTACCCCAGAAGACAGTGATTGATGAACGTACGTATACGTAGGCATGTTTTCGCCCTTCCTAACATAACAAGCCCTGATGTCTCCCCGCGAAAAACTGTACTTCCGGACATGCGCATTAAGGGTCGATTCTGCAGTATTTTTCAGCTGCAGGATTGTTCGCTACAGCGCTATACTCACGGGTGACGCAGTCGCGACTGGCGAAGTCAATTACTCGTTTGACTCAGCTAACTTCCGCACTTCGCGTAGAAGATCTGCCAGGGCTAGTTTTGCATGGCAAAACAGCCCTAGTAGCTTGCGAGGATGATGTAGGCCCCTGTGTTTAGTAGTGCGCCTTCAGTTCATTCGATCCGTATAGACAGTTTTCATCCATGCAAGTGATATAACTGTGTGTGTTATTTGCTGCACTCAACAGACGCAGCGAAACTAACATAAAACAAGGTTTTAATCAACACAACAAATTACACGGATGGCTCTACCTTGAGCGGCCGATACAATGACGCGCCCGGGTGTCCAAATCAAAACTAAATATGCAAACGCTAGTGGTGGCCTATAGCGAGTCGGCTAGTGTCACAATATTACTTTTCGTCATACTGTTCGTCACATCGCCTTTTTCTTTATGAGTTTTAAACAACTTAAAAACAACTAAAATGTCATTCTAGTCCGTAGGCTGGGGGGAATTCGAACAATTTAATATGTGCTTTACAGTTGATAAACTTCGTGCCTTTTCGCCGAAAGTCTATTCCGAGCGGATCTGCGTAGCTTCGGGGTAGGAGATGCTGCCTCGGCCGTTGTCTCGGACGGTGTCTCGAACCAGCGTGGCATCGGTGTAGGAGACGGTGTCTGGGACCGGTATGGCATCTGTGTTTCTTCAATTTCATCTGGTGGGAGACGATCATGATACAACTCCATATCGGTTACGGCGATACTTCTGACCGTTAATGTCGACCTCTTAGGACCTGTTGCTCAGCACACGCCGGCAACGTCCTAGGGTCCATTTACTCTCGCCGGACAGTCTCATTCGTACTGCATGTCCCACTTGTAGTGGTGCAAGTGTCCTCGTTCCTTTGTCGTACATACTGGCCTGAGTTTTCTTCCGGGTTGACAGTCTAGCAGCTGTCTCCCCGTCAATCTTCAGCTTGCGTAGCCTCTCTGTTGTAGGCAACAGTGTACGTTTTCGGCTACCCATCAACCGTTGTACAGGCGATGTGTTGAAGCCTTCGCTTGGTGAGTTGCGCCAATTCTGTAGCGCCAACAATGGATCTTCACGCGCTTTAGTAAGAAGTGCTTTGCACGTCTTAACAGCGTTTTCTGCCTTGCCTTTTGATTGCGGATACTGCGGATTTCAGGTTATGTGTTCAAACCTCCACGATTTCGCAAATTCCTTTGACTCATAACTTGCGAAATGTGGCCAGTTGTCGATGATCAGGAAATCTGGGGTGCCATGACGTGTGAACTGTACTTTGAACTGGTCGATGACGGCAACTGACGTCGTCTTGTGGAGTTCAGGAGTCATCATACAAAATATAAATATTAACAGACTGGATAATAATTACCCATCAGTCTAAAATACTAACCGTGTAAAGTCATGTTTATACAGGTTCCTGGATAACACACACTAGGCGAAAAATCGAACATGCAGTTTTAAACCATGCAAGATGAATTTTGCCAGGCTGTGAATTATGTCTGGATCATTGGTCTGTAGCATATGTACAAAATTATATACATTAGGACTCAATCTATTACATGAAGACATATTTAATTCTCAAGTCGTCCAATTTGGAACATACATATAAAAAGTGAATTTCATCGCCTATTACACCTCCTTCACAAAGTTTACAAAGTCTCTCATTCCTAGGTGTATTAAAGTTTCTTCGGTTATTAACAGGCAACATATATATGTTCCTATCCTGAATTGAACTAATGGTTTTTTTAATTGTTCGGGTAGGGTTTCGATATACCTTTCTTTTCCATGGGAGATTATAAAACGCTGATACATCACATTGTTATCATTTACAATTCTGCAGTGCCATAGTTGCTTAAATTGATCACATTCGCATTTATGTATGATCTTGGCATCTATTTTATGATTCTGTGTTAACTATATATAATTAATGCCATTACTTTGAAAGATATTACTAACACATTTAATCCAAGGTGATGAGTATACATTTTACAATGCAGATTATATCACATTGTGTACATGATCTTATTAAGTTTTTCATCACTACTTTTAATAATCTTGTCCAATAACAAACCATTCTTTGTTTTATAGAGACTGACAGTGGATATCTGCCTAGTTCTCCATATAGTGGCATATTATAAAAGAATTTAGACACTCCAAAAATGAATTTACAGAATTTAGTATGCATTTTCCCTAATATGTCAACATTTTTGTAGCCCCACACTTCACAATCATACAATAAGATTGGTTCTATGCACATGTCATATAATGTAAACATAATATCAGTTGGTAGGTTCAGTCGCCTGCCTTTTTGTATGAGTGAATACATAGGCTTTGAAGCTTTATTATGCAGCAGTTTATTTGGCTTTAACAAAGGATCCATTCCAATTAAAGTAAATACACAAATAAATATAATCCTCCACTTGATCAAGATCCACATTGTCAAATTTAAATGTAGGAGTGTTACGTATCCTTGTCTTAGACCTGGCAAAGACCATTATTTTTTGTTTTACCGACATTAACCTTCAGTCTATTACAGCTACAGTATTCATTCAGTAGGTTAAGATTCCTCTTCAAGGCACGCTCATTTTCAGCCATTATAACAGTGCCATCTGCATATAGGAGCACAACTAGATTTAACATTCCATTAATGCCATCATTACTGTCATTATGCAGTTTGTCTTAGTTCTACATGTAATTCGAAGAATTCTGACTGCACGCCATTGTTCACAACACTTTGATTGATTTGTACATATTCAATATAACGTTAAGCACTTTTCCCGATATACCGTATGCTATTAGTTTTTTCCCATAATGTTGCTGTGTTGATCGAGTCAAATGCTTTACTATAATCCACAAATGTGCAGAACAATATTCTACCTTAAGATACAAATAATTCAATAATACATTTTAGTGTACATATTTGGGCGGTTGTAGAATAACCTTTCCTAAAGAAAGCCAGCTTGGGCTTCACTCAATTTGGTGTGAGTTTATAAAGGCCGTCAGTCTTTCATTTATAACTGAGGTAAATAATTTTTCCTAAGCAGCTAAGAAGGGTTATCCCTCTGTAGTTATCTGGATCATTAATGTCGCCTTTATTTTTACTAATTGGTTTTATTATACCAGTGACCCATTCATGTGATATATGACCACTCAGTAATACAACATTAAAGACTTGTGTTAGCACATGCAGGTGATTTTTTGAGAAACTTTAATCATTTCATTAATTATATCATCTTCCCCACCTGCCTTACCATTTGTCAATCGTTTTACAGCTTTTTTCACTTCTACCTCACAAATTGGTGAATTTAATGTCTCGGACTCAGAGTTTTCGTTACTTACACTGCTTGGCGTTTGAGTTACATTTATGTTACATTGGAATCTAGCTTCATTTTCTTTAGTAGAGTTTAATTCGGAGAAACTTGTCAATAGTTACATTTCCTGTATTTGTTTGCATGGTGCTCTTATGTATTATCTTCCAGAAAGCTTTGGGATCATTAGATTCCTTTGCTTTTAGGTCCTCTACAATTTTTTGTCTATGTCCTTAGATTTATTTATAATAGTGTTATACTTCTTTCCAGTTAATTTCATTAGTTTTAAGTGTTCCTCATTTTTATTGTCCTCTTATCGTCTTCTTGCTCTTTTGAATGCATTTCTTTTATCACTGCAGTCTGCGTCAAACTAATCTTTATATTTTCTTGTTTTTGTTATATTTACGTTAACATATGGCTTAGTTTTGAGGATGTTGCATTCTTTAGTACCATTTAAAAGTAGACCATTAAAGCTTGCGACCAAATCATTAACACTTTCCTTAGATGTCACGCTGATGTTTTTCAATATATCATCTAGTAAAGTGCTAACTCTCTCAAACTCATCAGGGTTGTTACTAATGGTACATTGAAATTCGGTTTTCCTGTTATGCTCCCATCTTACTAATTGTCTTTTGACACCTGGTTTGATATGACACGATGTATTCTTTGTCGCTATTAGCACTGTATCAAGCATCAGTTCTAGCACACTATGACCATCAGAAAAGAGTGGATTTCCATCGTGTACAATGAAGTTATTGATATATTTAAATAGCAACAGACAACTTAAGAAATAATAAATAGTACTGATATTCCTAAATGTGGGATTACCACTTGAGTCATTAGTCGTCCTCCCATTTACAATAAGTACATTAGCAGTTTTACATAGATCTACTAATAGTGGCCCATATTTATTACATTCGGTGTCATTATTTTGTCTTTTATAGTGAGCTTTCGTGCCAGTACACAAACCTGCAGCACCATCATAACCAAATATCGTCCTCTACAAAATCACATAAATCACCAGTCTTAGCATTAAAATCGGCACACATACAAAGAAATGCATCATTACAAGACAAAAGTCCTAATAACTCTACTTCACAGTCTTCAAAAGCTTCTGCTTTAGGGTATTTGCACACTCTAGTGGTGGCCTCTAGCGAGTCAGCTAGTATCACAATATTACAGTTCGTCACAATGTGTTACGTATACAGGTTACATAATCCGGGTAGAAATGATGCACACAGTGAGTACATGCTGGGGATACTACTAAATACTACTACAATACAAAATGGTGAGGCGGCGTTCCTGACGCATGCACGTGGTCCACGATTCACTGCCGCAGAGAAGGGTGCTCAGCACACAGGCGTGGTAGACTCTCATCTTGGTGTTCTCAGTGAGCGTCTTGTTTTCCCGTAATCTTTTGGTCAGCTTGGCCATAGCGACAGCGGCTATTCCTGTGTGCCTGTTTATTTCAGTGTCCAGCGAAATGTTGTTGGGGATGTTTGACCCGAGATAGGTTAAGCCTTCTACTACCTACAGGGTGTAGTGATTGATTTGATGAAAGGGACTTGACTGGCATCCCACGCTATGCCGTCCGACATCTTCAGGCTGCCTGTGAGTCCAAACTCTCTGCAGGCGTGTGCAAAGCGATTGACCAACCTATGGATTTCGAAACATACAACATAAAACATTTTCCTGCCGTCCGTTACCAACAGTAAAAACAAACAGGGCAAAACACTCTCTGAACAACTGTTTTTTTTTAACCAGTATTAGTAATTCTTTCCTACGTATGTCGCCATTGCCGTGAGGGAGATTATTCCATATTGTTGATAACAATACCCTTTAATTTTATTTGAATATATTACTGTTAATATATACAGTATCTTAATTACATTTACGTCATTATACATTTTAACAACTATGCATGTGTGCCTTTGTTCTAGTAAGGTTTATTTCTATTCAATCTTATAATAGCAAAACATAATATAATAGTATTGTGTTATTATGGTCAGGAGAATGGAGTCAGTGGCCCAACCAATGTCCAGGTATTAATTGTCATTAATTTGTATCAAAGAACCACGACGTCTTAACCTGGATAGTTGTATTTGTCATAATGATGTGCATACTTGCTAACTGTAATCTTTACATAGACAGGACATATTAATCGTTGTAGTAGGTAAGATAAATTGCACAGTATGGTACGTAATTTGTGTAAACATGTCCACCAGAATTAGCCACATTGTTTGGCTAATGTTTCCATGTGTACATACAATTCGTGCGATACATAACATTCTTTATCCAGTGTCCGTTAGATGGCGCCACCATCAATCGTCATCATGGTTAACATTAATTTTCCTCGCGTGAGAATAACATTGAATGAATGATTCCGGATTTTCTGGATGTGGGCACGATGATATTCATTCTACCTAATGTATCTATTGCCTAGCAACAAGGGCCGTCAAGCCATCAAAATATATGCCGAACACAAGCAGCGTCATACATCCTGCAGTGGGGTAGCTCGAGGCATAACGCCCGGTTTTGGGGCATAACAACCACCCCTTATTTAGCTATAGACCTATACGGCTGGAAAATAAGAATTTCGATATAGCCAGATGGAGCAGCATGTCACACTCGGTTAGAATACGGTCACAGCAAAAGAAATTCGCATGACAATATTTAAAAATTAAAATATACACATTACAAAGTATAAATATGGTAACCACAAAAGTGGTTTAATGGGAGGTAACCCTAGGAAACTTAAACAAAATGATGGGTTTACTCGTAAAACAAATATATTATCAGTATAATTGTTAATGTTGCAGATCAGGTCGCTAGGGGGCGTGGCATAATGTTTACTTTCAAAATTTATCCTTCGTTTAATGTTCAATTATAGCATACTAATTATTTTGAATAGATAACTTTTAATATTATGTAACTTGTAAAGCGCTACAGAATCAAGAATTCAACCATAAGCTAAGTATATTTAAATTATAAGCATATTTTAACAAGTTTTGGTCCCGTCATATTCAACTTGATAAAACCGGCGTTAAAGCCGTTATGATTATCGCTCACTTTCGCCGGTCGGCAATGTTTAGTTTTTTTGTTTGTTTAAATGTTGTCGTTTGTACCTATTATACTATTAAATGATTAAGTTACAAAACATGCTGCCTGTGGTTTTTTTTTTCAATTGACCTTTTAGATTACTATTGGCATTTTATATTATTACAATAAATACGGTATTTAAAAAGGAATCACGGTGCAGTTAATTGCCATTGAATGATTGATACTACACTCAGTTTCTGCCTATCTAAGACTAAGGCTACGGCTGACTGAGTGAATTATAATAAATATAAATAGTTCTTCCTCCCTTAATAGGCCTGTAAGTCTCAATTTAGTTACCGGAGTTGGCCCCGGTTCAACATTTTCTAATTAAATAAAGTAGGCTTTATTGTTAAAATTGAGACTCTACGGATTTTGTAAATATAATTTAGTTTTTTACTTACGCCGTAGGCTTAGCCTTAGCTCTGGGTTTTACATTCTTTACTATTTATTATCTATATGATATAAAATGATATGGTTTTGGTATATTATTTTCTACTAAATATGATAATAATCTAACATAATTATGTCACCATTATTCTTATTGGGTGTTTTCTGCTTGTCTTGCTCTGTTGCTGTAAGGGATATAGATTTTGTTTTATGCAAACCATTGAGATCTAATCATTTTAATGTGTTTTTTCCTAATCACACTAAAATTCATCATTCTATTTCAATTTTGCATATTCTGCCATGTCTTCATGTTTGTTGTAATAGAAAGTTACTGCCAATCCCCCGCTCTACGCCAACATTGAAATTAGCAATAATTTTATTACTAGCAGGAGATGTAAGTCTTAATCCTGGACCATCTGTTAGACGAAACATTCGGGTGGCCACTACAAACGTTCGATCTGTACGAGATAAGACAGCCTCACTTTATGATTTATTAATTTCTAAGAAATTAAACATTCTAGCTGTAACTGAGGCCTGGCTCAGACCACGTGATACACATGCATGCATTGCTGACGTTTCCCCTTCTGGTTACACCTTTCACCATCGACCACGTTTAGTCGGCCGTGGAGGTGGTGTTGGCTTTCTTATATCACAGCAGTTCAAAGTTAAATTACATTCTAATCCTGAATACTCTAGCTTTGAGTCCATCTGTGCTGAAATTTCTGATTCTTCTTTCTCCGCACACTTTGTTTGTATCTATCGCCCTCCGGGACATCCGGCCAATTTCTTTGAAGACTTTTAGGATATGTTAGAAAACCTGGCAGTTATTCATTCAGAATTTTACATTCTTGGTGATTTTAATCTACATTTGGATGTACCTTCTGCAACTACGTTTGATGATATTCTGGCATCATTTGATTTGAAACAACATGTTACCTTTTCGACACATATTCATGGCCTTTGGCTTGACCTCTTGATAACCCGTTCAACTTGTAATAATATCCAAGCACCTACTGTTTCAGATGGGTTATCAGACCACCATACTGCCATTGCCAGTATTAACGGTTCTATAGCCCATTTACAATCGAAACACAATGTGTCTTACAGAGCCATTCATAGGATTGAAATTACAGCTTTAATGGCTGATATCCTTATATCTGACCTTATCACAGTTCCAAAAAAACATCTATCTGATTTACATAAACAGTACTGTCAATTACTCAATGCATTACTTGACAAACATGCACCTATAAAATCCAAATGGGTGTCAGAAAGGCCACCGGCTCCATGGATGACTTCCGAAATTATACTATATAAAAGGCGTCGTCGTTATTTAGAGCGTGTATGGCGCAAATCACGCTCGCCATTTGATAGATCGCGCTATTCTAAGCAATGTCACCTCTGTAACAGACAAATGGCTAAAGCTAAATCAGATTATTTTACAAATATGGTCATAAATAAGTCTGATAATCCGCGTCAGTTATGGAACTGCATCAACAACATTCTACACAGACGGCCTATTCCATCGCTACCTGATCATGTGTCAATTAAGTCTCTATGTGATTCGTTCACTAGTCACTTCAAGAATAAAATCAGTATTATTCGTTCTGCTTTCCCACGTCATAATATAAGTAATGTCTGTGTGGACTTTCCACAAGTAAATTCACAACTTGTATCATTTGAACCTGCAACAGTTTATGAAGTTAGGAAAATAATTATATCCTCCCCAAATAAATCTTGTGCACTTGATCCATTTCCAAAAATACTGCTAAAAGCATGTCTCGATACACTAATTTGACCTATAACAAATATTATAAATGCATCACTTTGCTCTGGCTGTTTTCCTGATGATTATAAATACGCCCATGTCACACCACTTCTTAAGAAGTCATCTCTGCCTAAACAAGACCTAAACAGTTATATACCTATTTCTAATCTCAGCTTCATTTCCAAAATACTAGAAAAGGTTGTAGCAAGTCGTCTAAGGTCTCACATCAGCACAAATGTCTTAACTAATGTGTCACAATCAGCATATAGGCAGTTTCATTCAACAGAGACTGCCCTCTTAAAGGTTCATAATGACATTAACTTGAACATTAATAATGGCAAAGTGACTGCACTTACCTTACTAGATCTCTCTGCGGCGTTTGACACGATTGATCACAGCATTCTCATTGGACGCCTATTAAAGTGGTACGGCATATCTGGCACAGCTCTAAGCTGGTTTTCTTCGTATGTAACTGATATATACCAAACTATAAAGATTGGGAACTGCTTTTCAGCTGCACTGCCGGCTTTATATGGTGTTCCCCAGGGTTCTGTTCTTGGGCCTTTGCTTTTTACTCTTTACACCACGCCATTAAGCTCTGTTATACAAAGACATAACTTAGATCATCATCTTTATGCTGATGATACTCAGATCTACATTTCGTTGGCTACCCCGGATACAAATCGCTCCTTTAACCAACTTAGTGATTGCCTTCAAGATATCTTCCACTGGATGACTGACAGCAAGTTGAAATTAAATGCAAATAAAACTGAATTGATCATTATTAGTACTCCAATGCAGCGTTGTAAACTGGATGGTTTTTTCCCTACGCGTATTTTGAATCAGTATATCACGCCAGCAACCTCGATACGGAATCTAGGAGTGATATTTGATAATAACTTCAATTTCCGTCAACACATATCTCAAATATGTCGCTGCTGTTTTTATCATATTCGTGATCTTCGCCGTATTCGCCGGTATATGTAATTTTATGTTGCTAAGACTATTGCAACAGCGCTTGTTAGCAACAGACTTGACTACTGCAATTCCCTCCTTTATAATATCGCTAGCAAGGATATCACAAAACTTCAACGTGTCCAAAATTGTCTAGCAAGAGTAGTTACAAGATCTCCTCGTTTTTCTCGCTCTGTGCCACTTTTGAAGTCTTTACATTGGCTTCCTGTACGATATTGTATAATATTTAAGATCTGTACCATTACATACCAGGCACTGTCCAATAAGCAACCATCTTATTTGCATTTATTGCTTACTCCTGTAAGAAAACCTATCCAGCTTCGATCATCTAGTTCTGACCTACTTTTTGTTCCTAGAGTCAACACTAACATTGGAACTAGGGCTTTTTCTGTTGCTGCACCAATCCTTTGGAATATGCTTCCTCTTAGTGTTAGATCAGTTGAAAATATTACAAAATTACGTCGTCATTTAAAAACGTATCTTTACAACCTTGCTTATCCACCGTAGCTCCCTAGCGCCTTGACCCATCTGTTGACAACTGGAAAACTACTTATGGATTTTGAGATTGACCAACCCTTTTGTTTTGATGCGCCTCTGAGCTTGGTTTCCAAGGATTTAAGCGCAGTAGAAGTTATCTTATTATTATTATCATTATAAAATACAGTAATATGTAAATGGTTAAGTTTGAAAATTTAACGTGTGGCGCAAAAAGTCCAAGTGCTTGTAGGGGGAAACGAACAGCTAGATGGGAAGTATTATATCAGTCATAAATATGAGATTGAAAGTGTGTAAATTAATGGTAAATATCTGCATTTACATATTAGTTTATGAAAAAGGCATCAGTACTTGTTCATTTCAAACAATGGACTAATTAATTGCCAATTCCGGTCACGATTCATAAGAAGATTATAAAAACAGTTATGCCTATGAAACGCAGCCAATTTCCGCTATGCCTAGATGTATCAATAATAGCAACACTTTGGTGATAAGAACTTAATAGCTTAATTATTCTCATAAACACATAATGCTTAATGGTGGCGTGTTGATCCACGCACAGGGTAAAGTGTCAATATTGAAGACATCTGTTACAATGACAATAACGTTTTTTTGTGACATTAAACATTGAAAATCTCTATCGAGAGTATTTAGCTAAGATAATGAATTAGGTTATGTATATAATAGATGCAAGTTGTAGTAAAAGGAATTTCAGATGAAATGATTTCCAAAAAAATGCGTCTTATACCCCAAGCTACTCTATATTTTGTTAAAATTATGGCTCCAAATGTTCACTTTATAACAACAACACAAAACAATGTGCGGAAATGATTTGACTAACACGTTTCATGCCGCGCTAGTAATGCAATATTGTCTTACTGATGAATAAGATCACAATTCGAGACAAAGCTGAATGACGTGTCTAAATGGTGGAAGGGCATGAAGGAACTGCTTGGATGCAATAAAACTAGACTAGCAGTGACACCCCGTTTCTTCATCTTGCCAATCAAGTGTGTGAATGTAATCTTCAGGAATTCAGCCGACTATAAAGGCCTATTTTAAGTCAGTGAATGATCGCATTTACGTGCCCTGACTGCTGACAATGACTACAGTCAGCTTGAAGAATCATATATACCCGCCAAATTTATCATCTTGGTTGAGGAGGTGGAAAACACCTTACCAAACTGGACACGAATAAAACACCTGGCCCGGACTCTATGCCAAGTTGTTTCCTTATAGAGTTTTCCACCTTGCTTGCAGGTCCAGTTGCTGCAATCTAGAACAGCTCACTTCGGCAGGGGCATGTACCACGTATCTGGCGTTCTGCGAACGTCAGTCCGCTCCCCAAAAAAGCAACCACCAGAGCATTTCGAAACGGATATCAGACCAGTCTCCTTAACTGCGATATTCGGCAAAGAAATGGAAGCGTGCATAGTGAAATGGGTATGGGACGGTGTACAAGACAAAGTTGACCAGAACCAATAAGATTCCATTAAGAAGTCATCCACTGCACACTCTTTCGTCGACCTACTGCACCAGAGTTATTCGAGCACAGATTCATCCAAGTAGTTTGCTAGGATACTATTACTTGACTTCTATAAGGCATTTGACTTAATCAGTCACAACAGTCTACTTCAAAAACTGACCAGTTTTGGTCTCACAAATATAATAATGAAATGGATTGCCGAAAGGACATAACAAGTCAAGCTGTGTAACACAGCATCCAACTGGAATCGCATCCATGGAGGTGTTCCTCAAGGCACAAAACTAGGCCCTGTACTTTTCTTCCTCGTGATAAACGATCTGCAAACAGCGTGTGAGTCTTACCAATACATTGCTGACATATGGATTCTCTACATTGGTTCAGCCACCCAGGCGTCACATCTGCAGGAAGCAGCCGATGTGACGTACAGACGAACAACGCAAAATGACATGAAAATCAAACAAGATAAGACAAAAAACTTACTACTGATTATTCTAAGACAAGGAAAAATGTCCAATGTATATATTTATACATGCATATCTGTGCTTATATTTATGTGTGTGGAAGCATTTGTGTGCGTGTGTGTGTATGGTTAAAACTACCGAAAATGTCCCAAGTAGCCAAACATGTATCTTAAGAAACTGCCTGTTTTGGTTTGTCCACAGCAAATTATCAAAATAATAATACTTACTAACTTCCAACTATTTAATAACTTCTCATAATCCATTGTAGATACATATACCCACTGACGTATGATGCTCTTTCAATATCCAATCACATATCCTCCATTTTCATGTCCCACATCAATCAGGTATTTTACGTTATCCAAATTGCTTGTATATCTAAGTTTCAATAAAGCAATAACTAGTTAGAAAGTGCATGTACTTTACCAATACATATGAGGTTATCACCCAACGGCAAAACTCTTACGATAAATCAACTTCACTGGTTGTCACAACACATATAAACTACAGAAAAGCAGCGTCCTCGTTAAGAATGTGTTCTACGTTGTCCAGTTTTTTCAGTTATGAAAGGTTTATAATGTGACATGGCATGCAGATCCATTGCTTATTTTGTTTAAAAAAAAGGCAAATGCTGGTCATACAAATCTAAATTGACATCAAATGGGTCGAAAATACCAAATGGTTTTGTTTTTACGTTATCCGTGTTCTACGATGTCGCGTGGGAAGAGAGGGTCACTACCCTCAGACGGCGACGTTATATTACCAGATTCAGACGTAGTTCTGGTAGGAGACGGAATTCTCAGCTTGCAAAGCCAAAATAAGTCTTTAGTTATCTCTAAATGCCTAACATACACATATGGTATTGTGCTCTGCCAAGAGTTGCCTGCCACTCCGACAGCAAAGGGTAAATATCATAAAATGTAATCGATAATGTAGAATACAAATGGATAACGTAGAACACATTTCGCTGCTGTTTTCCCATCTTTGTATCGATACTGTGATTATACAATCTCTCTTGGGTATTTTCCTGTAACTTGTAGTCGTCGTTTATTGTCATCTAAGACTGTAGAATAATGAATCATATTTAGGCCTTTCATTGTAATATTTGTGTTTCCTGTCACATGCTCCCAATTATTAGGGTAGGTGGGTAAAACAAATGTTTGTAAAATGCAGCGAAATTGGGCTCAAACTCATGAGTGCTACAGGAAACATAAAGAACAACATTATGCGTATTACTTGGCAAAACAGCGCAGTTGACCACGGATGCCAGAGAAGAGAAAAAGAAAGAAAATCATGTGAAGTCAGCGAGAGAGAATATTACGAAGTTCAAGCATGGGAGTATTCAAACATCACCCAGACAGAGTTCAACTCCAGAGCTAGAACTTCGCAGTTCTCATGGAGGTATTGACGTAAGCGGATTGTATAGAGCAGTTATAATCGTTTCTAACAATGACATGGGCAACATCTTCAAAGAGATTAGCAATGACTACTGCTCAGAGAAGCAGGTAACTGTGCAACTGGAGCATGACACATGAAAGCCTTACAGTAATGCTATACAATCAGATGGTTCACAATGTTGTAACTGTCATCTCAATATCTAAGGTCGTCATTGAGTGGGTCCAAGCAAACCTGCTCAACGTCCAGCAGATACACCTGATTCTCAGACGAGGCAATATAGAAACAGCACAATCTTCAACATAATTTTATCGGCGTCACGGCGTTATTGTGAATGTGGCTATTTAAATCGTCCTTGCGATGGGATATGAGGAACTGGAAAACGCAGCTGATCAAGCGGTCAAGAAATATATACTTGTCACGACTGCACAACACTATGCATGAGGTCAATAGTATCGTACCTATTGGACACGGGCTGTGCAGTGGAAGAAAAAAACATCTGCAAACCTTCAAGCGGATCTGATAGGGTCCAAGGCTCAATGTGATCACACGCTGTCATGCTAGTCGACTATTACATGGTACATAGTTGAGACGTCGTGTTTCAATACGTTCTGCTGGTCGTTTGGAAATTGCCATTATAAATGTCATTGCTATGCCATGGAGAAAACAAAAAGGAAACATGCGTGGTCATAGATGAAACAGCAAAAGAAGACGAAGATGACACGCTGACAACTGAGGAATCAACAACTCACCAATCTCAGCAGAGGTCATGCATTAATGGAACACACACGAATATATTATTGTTGAGAAATATGTTGCAATGAAATTATATGTTAAGAAGATTTGCGAAGGAAAATCGCTGAGATTGACGATGGGAGGATATATTGGCCACATTAATCCAACATATTCCAACTAAGATCGTCGATGAGTGGTAATATTGGACACGCTAATCCCACATATTACAACAGGCAGATCACTGCAAGCATTTAAGGCATTTAAGCACAGATAGTTATGTTCAATAGGTGCTAAGATAGTTTCTCATATGCACCAATCGTTTACATGCCGATTCGGTGTTCTACGTTGTCCGTTTTCAACGGCATCCAAATTCATAATACGCCTTTTGAGACACAACAAATGGCATGACCATTACCTTTTCTTCTGTTTAATGGGTGAATTTGTACCAACAAAATAGTTATACCAACAAATAATGCAAACATCTTGCCATGGTTAGCAACTATGTACATATATTTTAATAAATCAATCAACGAAAATTTCATTTTTGTATATGTCCTACGTTAACCGTAAACGGCAGTGTAAAAAGAAATAATCCGTGATAATTGTATTATATCGCCGACATATTTAATTAGTTGATACTTCCCCAAATGCTCTAGATATCATTATAGACATTAAATAACGTTGCAAACGATGTATTATTGTTGTTGTAAAGAATCGAAGGGACACACTATCGTAATTTATGTACGCATGTTTACTTGATTTTACATGTTATTTTAACATTTGTGATATATTTCGCATCGAGTTTCACGCCATAGTCCAAATGTCCAAAATCAATCAATTTTATGTTTTATTTTTATACAATTTGTCGAATTTGTGCATAAACTGTATACTTACAAATCGACAAGTGTTTGTATTCTACGTTATCCAAATACACCATTAGTTGAAAGCCACACCAACAGCGCGTGTTCACTTGAGGCGAACCCTATTGTTTTATAGTATACGACAATGGCCCACTGAAAGACACCACAACAACATACATTGTGTGTCTTCACTGATTTAAGAATATCAGATTTTGGAAACCGACCACCTTTCACCATTTCTCATAATTCCACATCAACAAAACAAAGTTGTATTTTGCTACGACACATCTGGTGGTAATATATTCACTTTGCACTAGGTACCATTTTCATATCTTAAATGTTCATTTTAAGTGTATTAAATTACATTTAGTAAGACAAGGTGGCAGATAACGATGGACACATTGCTAAAATTTACAAAAATCATCCTAGTTAGAATGGTTATTGCAGTAAATTGTAGTATATAGTAGATTGGATGAGAAGAATTTGATTCTTGGCCCATACACCTGTAATACAATAGTGTGGACACAATCTACCTGGCTATCACAGGACAGCTAACCCTAATTAATGATGACACTAAAATCAATGTGCTCTCGTGTGTTTTCGAACGGCTCGACATGCAAGAGTGCCTTAATGAATTCAGTGTATAAGTATTGGGCAGACTGGACGGAGCTTATAAATACAGTTGGAAATTATACCCCGCCTATATACGGTAAAATGCACGATGTTTCCCAATGTTGATGATCACCGATGTCTTGTTATGTTTGTGGATGGTCGTTGATTATTTAAAGGCAACTCGTGCTTGTTCGACCATTGCGAATTTTGTATAGCGCAATCGGTGCTTATTTCTGCTTTTTCGTACTGCTAACGTTGCTGTAATCAAGTTTGGATTCTGAGTTAAACTACCATTCCAACTGTTTCTAAGAAAGTGTATGTATATATAATCTAAGGTGAACAACATTTACTCATTTGATCACAGTTGTTGCCAAATATGTCATTTTGACAGTTGATATGTTATTCGATAAATTATGCATTTTTCTGAATTACCGGCCGCCAAATACTGTCAGCGGAATAATGCACATTAGGGTCACGAATATAAATTGTATTATTTATCGCTGTTTTATCTTAAAAGTGCTCGTCACGAGAAGAAGGTTTACAAGGAGTTGACTAAAGTGACATATCGATGGGTTAGGTTGGTTTACTGGAAATTGCTACTTAAAGATGGACGATCTCGTGATGATGACGATGATGATGGTAATGACGACGATGACGATGACTGTGATGATAACGATCATCATGGTGATAATGATGATCATATGATGAACTTTGAGTCATATCAATCATTTGTTCGTCTAATGCTACAGTATGAGCGTGCATGCGGTGCGTGCAGTGCGTGCGGTGCGTGTGTGTGTATTTTTCAAACAAAAACACGTATCCATCCTACAAAAGCACTTGCGTTCGTATTCGTCTACTTGAAAGTGTTACAAGTGGAGACGCCTACGACGCCGATCGAGGAAATGACTGGTGCACTTTCCGTACAGAGGCGATCTACACAATTACGCCGACAATCAACCACGCGTATCAGCCCGGCCCGCAGGCTGTATCGTATTTCTAACACGAATCGTCTGCGTCATTTCTACTCGGATGATGTAACCTGTATACGAAACACGTTTGCAGATATATCACTTGCACGGATGTAAACTGTCAACACGGATCGAATGACCTGGAGGTGCACAAACAAACGCAGGGGCCCACATTGATCAGAGCCATGTATCTGGAGGAAACCCCTCTGAGTGTCAGTTATCACATAATAGGCGGTACGAGCCGTTGGATTTGAGTGACAACGCGGTTATGAGGAACAGAGGTCGTTGAACCGGAGTCTCGTGTACACGCGTCGTTTCCGCTACTGCCAGCTCCATTGCCGCGCGCCGCGTCAGTTCGCTCTATTCGGCCGCTTGATGGCTTCGCTTCCAGGCACAGTTTGTGGTTGAGGACAGCAAGTGTTGCGTGAGCGTAACGGCGATTGCAGGAGAAGCAAACAACTCGGTAAATAAGCCGGACGGCGATGTCTCCTTGGCGCTGCAATGGAGGAAGTGCGAAGTCTATGAATACGTCGTCTACACAGTCATTATGGGAACCGTCATCGTTGTCGGCGTCGTCGGCAACAGCCTCGCTGGCGTCGTCTTCTGGAAAGATAATATCAAGACGCCAGCATTGTTTCTCTTCCGGAGTCTGGCGCTCGTCGACTTAACCCTGTTGCTGCTTCAAATTCCGCTCACCCCGATGTATTCATTCGTTACATACACGGATTGGATGCAGGGTTATTGGGTAATACATCCCTACTTGACTGTATACTATTTGCCGTTGTCATTTATAGCTTTGGGAGCCTCTATGGGTAGTCGTACTGATCGCCGTAAACCGTTACATCGCCGTGTGTTTCCCGTTTAAGGCGCAACACAATCTGTGAACGTACAAAATCAATACCCGATGCTCTCTAATGCGAGACGGCCAACGTAAGTCATTTAACTGTTTTCATTTCTGAATGTGCACAATATAATTCCGTCATTGCAAGAATGATGTTATTTCCATATGACAGGAATAACAGGGTACTTATTATTGTAGGTTCTGCTAGTATTTGATGATTATGTCAAGGCCAATTTGATTTCGTGTTTAATGCAATTATTGTGTAAAAATTAAAATAGCCTGCATGTATTTTAGGTTCTAGTTAGCCTGGAGAAATACATTTCAACCAATGAATATCGATGCATTTCTATTTACCGTTCAATTGATCACCAGCACTAATATTAATATATAAACGTACTTGTCTAGACTTAGCTTCACAAAAGATCATATATGATCCCGTTAGTTCAAGAAATCACGCATGTTGTTACTAAATGTGCCTTTTTGCTGTCCGTTTGCCGTCGGACTGGGTTGCGTTGTAAAAATTTTAAGAGCATGGTGCTTGTTTATTCAATGTCCCATCGATTAAGCGTAAATTTATTGCATGTGGTATTGATGGCCTAGTCGATCATTTAGAATGTTAAACTGCAACACAGAAATAATTTAATTGTATTGAATGTAGTTTCATTAATAATGCAAAATATCAGGCAGGCTGATACCAGGACCGCTACAATGACACCCGAAAAATTAAACGTATAGTGTGTACACATTCTTCTTGTTAATTCGCACAATTGGTGTCTCAAGAGCACAAAAATACAACAGCTGCCAAACCAAACATCTACTTCAATTCAATTCATTTCAACGCTTCATTTCAGGAACACATGAGAACAACGATCTCTGGACATAAATTATACAT
>OZ023213.1:20014679-20019679 GCA_963995525.1 Escarpia spicata
CTCTTCGGTTGTAATAGGGTCTGGTAGTCGCGAAGGTCTTCCGATGAAGGCAGGCAGCTCTTCCAAGGCTGGGTCGCTGAACTGGCGGTTGAAATATTCGGTGACCCGCTCGTTCAGTTTGGCGGCCTTGCAGATAACGCGTCGGACGTCGTCATGGATTCTTAGGTTGGACGCAGGTTTCCTCATCATCTCATGAACGGCACGAAACATTTTTTGCGCCTTCGTGGATACGTTCAACTTTTGACGCTAGCCTGATCTGAAATATACAGATCACAAAACCAAATTTATATATATGTATAGTAGCGTACATGTTGCTTGAGAGGTAACTATGTACAGTAGCGTACATGTTGCTTGAGAGGTAACTATGTACAGTAGCGTACATGTTGTTTGAGAGGTAACTATGTACAGTAGCGTACATGTTGCTTGAGAGGTAACTATGTACAGTAGCGTACATGTTGCTTGAGAGGTAACTATGTACAGTAGCGTACATGTTGCTTGAGAGGTAACTATGTACAGTAGCACTGGTTGTTTAATAATCGTGATGGGTTGTTATGCGTGGTCAATAGTAATATATATATATATATATATCCTTGTTTGTTACGACTCACTCTGCTTTACTTCGTGCGTTAGCATCGTCTCGTCTTGTACAAGGGCATACATCCTCCGTCGTACTTCCTGGCGTATCCACCCACGTGTTTATTGATTTTGTGATTGATCAACCCTTTTGAGTTGATGCACTGTTGAGCTTGGTTTCCAAGGATATTAATTAAAAGTACGTCAACGTGTTATTATTAGTGTTGCTATTTATAAATGCACCACATCAATCATTAATCCGCCAGAGAAAAGGCAGAAATAAAGAGACTACCTTGTGTTCCGGAGTGGAGCGGTGTGCGGGGACGGCGGTTCAGATACGAACATTCGCAGGAGAAAACAAGCTGCGGAGAAGTGATGGGAGAAGCATGCATGCATGCATGCATACACGCACGCATGCACACACATATGCACGCATGAACGAACGATCGCACGAATGCACGCACACATGCAGACGTATATATATATCGGATGTTCAAACGAAACGAAAAAAGTTTAGTTCATGCGAAACATCAAGTTTCCTATATATCCTTAGAGTCGGTGGCGATGACGGAGGGCCAATAAAAGAAAGTCCGTGTTTCCAAAAAATATTTGGATTCGGAGAAGTATTGCACGAACAAAGAGCGTAGACAGGCGAGGGATATCCGAACTAAAAGAGTATGTTAGTATGAAAGAGAATATCAGGATGTAACTGTTGAGAATCGTTTAATATTGGGAGGCTATGTTGAACAAGTAGGAGAATTAAAAACAGTAACAAATCTAAAAATAATTACCTTTGTGGTTCGTTCAAATACATCGCCAATAAATAGCCCGATGAAGCGAATGGATACAGAAAGAGGCGAATTAATATAAAAAGAAACGAGTGAATACAGAAAGAAGCGAACGAATACAGAAAGAGGCGAATGAATATAGTAAGAGGCGAATGAATACAGTAATGTAAGAGGCGAATGAATACAGAAAGGGGCGAACGAGTACTGAAAGAGGCGAATGAATACAGTAAGTCGCGAAATTGTGAGATGGAGTTTTTTACCTTTTTGGATTTAGCTGCGGTAATTGGTAAAAGCAGAAATTAAATGGTCATCTTAACCAGTTGCAGATAAAAATTATGTAATGTAGAAATTATATATCTCGGACTCACTGAATAGTGGCAAATCAGTTTCTAGTCGTCATTTACATTATGCATTTGGTATTTGAATAATTAAATAATGAACTATATTTTGCCGAACTCAATATTACATTGTGCACTTGACAGACATTCCATAACAATGAAAGATGCTGCGGGATCAACGTCAAGTTGTTGGTATAAGGAGGCACTCTGTTCCTAGTTTTCCTTTATTAATTAATATAATGTTCTTAAGACTGTAATAATTATGTTGAATGTACACTGCCCGCCAAATTGTGATTAGTAAGCTCGTAACAACGATCGCAATTTAACAAAACATCCAGTTTCAAAACAAGCGTTATTGTCACCGCATACAGGAACACCATCAATTCCACTTGACGGCCAAAAATGCAAACAATTTTCACATTTCTTTAGTGAAAAGATTGATAAGCTCCTGTCAGGTCTGCAGTAATTCAACATCATCGATAGGCCAACATATGAAAGACGTTGTTTCACTGACTGTATCCATGTGTTTGATCCAACAACGAACCTATAGATCACTTCGATTTGTGCTATTACTGACAAAATGTGCGCGTTGGATCCTATGTCTGCAATTCAGCTAAGGGACAATATCACAAGTATTGTGTCTGTCATCACACGGATTGCCTCGCTGGACGAGGCAGTCATGCCAAAGTCGCTGAAGCATGCAATTATCCGTCCGCTTTTGAAGAAACCATCACTTGACAAAGACATTCTGAGGCTTTATCGACCTGTGACTAACCTAACACAATTATCCAAAATCATTGAGAAAGTGGTCGCGCTTAGGATAATGACCCAAGTTTCTGACCAGTAAAATGGTTGAGTGATTTCAGCCGGCGTATCGAAAAAAACATTCGGCCGAAACCGCGCTACTGTACGTTACAAGTGCCGTCAAAACAGCCATGGACAATAAACAAGAAACCATCTTGGATCTCGTTGATTTCTGTGCCGCCTTCGATACTATCTACCATGACATCTTGACTAGGCGTCTACGCTTGCGCTATGGCTTTGTTGGAATAGAACTATACTGGATGATATGCAAGACCGGACGCAGCGAATAGTAATCGGTGACCAATCGTCGAGTACTACTACTCTAACGACAGGTGTCCCGCAAGACATTGTCCTTGGACCACTGCTATTTTAATTGTATGTCCAACCTATTGGTGAAATTATTCTAGCCCATGAACTATTCTCCCACCACTCTGCTGACGACTTACAGATTTACTCACATTTCGACCTGAATCTTTCTGCTTTAACGGCTGCAGTTCAGCAAATGGAGGAATGTGTGGATGAAATAAAGAACTGGATGGCATGCAATTCTATGTGCACAGTATTTTCCGATTGTACCTAATTCTGCGGATGCAATCGTTGATGGCACTGTGATTCGCGTTGGTGGTTCTACAATTACAGCTTCACGATGTGTTCAAAGTATCGGTGTCTTCATTGACAGGCACTTTGATATGAAAAAGCAAGTGTCGCAAACTGTCAGCGCATGCTCATTCTACCTCTGCCACATAAATCAGGTTAGCCGTTTTCTACCCAAACCGACAAAGGAACGCGCAGTCAATGCCATCATCACATCGCGGATTGACTACTGCAACGCACTCTTGTACGGCACGTCTGCAGTTAACATAGCGCGTCTGCAAGTCATAATAAAAATAATTACACTAAACGTCTACAGTGCCTGTGTCACCAGGAATCTGAGCTAGCAGGCGCAACATACAAGAATAATCGAGCAAAATCGCTAACAGGGATAAACAAAAGTCATCATTAGAGCAGCTGACCGCTGACAGACTTCCTGTTACAAATTACTAATCTGGCTAATTCAGGGTATAGGAACATACTGCCCCCCCATTAAGCTGAATCCAATAGTGTTGACACAAAACTATCATGGCAGTCCATGTATTATGCCTACCTGTACTCTCGATCATTCTTCGTGCACCTGAAGACATTGTAAGCGAACACCCGAGTGCCACGTGGAGACTACTCTTAAAATGACGCTACCCAAATCACTCAAGCGGAACGATATATCCGTTTCATTGCCGATGAGATAATTGAATTGAATTGAATTTGATTTTATCCAACAGCAAACATATATACAAGGTGAACTCATACATAATACATCAAATTGAACCTATGCACAGCATCAAGGTGCTGTGAATACCTAACTCTATACAATCACGAAAACTAATTACAGGTGTGTTGAACGGAAATGCAAGAAGTTAAGAACTTAATATATGCATTCCCTATTGCTAATTTCTAATATTATTTCATATATTATATATAAACACAATTGACTAGAATTACAGTGATACAACCTTTATATAGAAGTTGCTATGTATATACTTCACACAATACTTAATACATTATATGAAAATAAATCGACTGATTATTGTTATTAATACAATCTAAACGGTCCGATTCGTGAATATATTCGGCATAATATAATTGCTATGTAAATGTTATTCAGAGATAAATTGATGTTTCGTAATATTTATAATAATGATGGTCGATATATTTAGCCTATCCATTGGGTTCGTTCATTTTTTGGTGTAGCTTATCAATCCTGTTTTATGTATTAAATTGTTTGTATTCCTGACTCTGTTCTTAGTTGACTTGTTCGCTGAAACAACTGTAATTTCATATATGTTGATATGATATCGACATTAGGGACCTCCTCCAGTTTCGCGCCATCTTGCGGCAGGAATCCGTCGGTCTGTGACACCTTTTGATTATTGAAAATACTTTTTCAGAACGTGTCTATATAAACGGCCATTCGTTGAAAATATTGCCTATGCAGCATAAGTTTATTAAAATACGCTGTGTCCTGATACTCCATATGGGTTTCCACCCGTTGGAAAAGGAAAGGAACCAGGCGAGTTAAGTGGTGAGCAACTTTCCAGATGGCGCCACTGTATATTGTGAACTAGTATAATATAATAATAATAATATTAATAATAAAAGTACTTCTTTCGCACCAATATCCTCAAAAATCGAGGTCAGTGGCGCAGCAAAACCAAAGGATTAAGCAATCTCCTGATCGTGTAATGTGAAAGTCGTCAACAGATAGTTGGATGGAAGTGCTAAGACGTTAAGGAGAATAAGCAATATGAAACAATACATTTTTTTCATGTCGGAGAAAAGAAATTATATTTCCTGCTAATTTAACGCTGCCGGGATGAAATTCCACAGAGTTAGCGCGGCAACCCAGAAAGCTCAATTTCAAGCATTCGTCTTAAATTTGAGAGAGAAAACATTGATTAAAACT
>OZ023213.1:20022179-20027179 GCA_963995525.1 Escarpia spicata
CTGCGTTGAATAAACATACACCACGCTCTTAAAACTGTTAAAATGCACGCCAGTCTGCCTGCAAACGGATAGCAAACGGCTCATTTAAAAACACCATACATGATTTCTTGAACTAACGGATCATATGATTTTCGTTAAGTCAAAGACAAGAACGTTTACATATCACTATTAGTACTGGTGACAAATTGAACGGTAAATAGAGATACATCGGTATTCGTTGGTTGAAATATATTTATCCGGGCTTACTAGAACCTAACATATATACACATTAATTTTACTATTACATAATGATTGTATTAAACACATCACCAAAATGGCCTTGATAGTCATATAATACTAGCAGAACCTACAATAATAATCACCCCGTTATTCCTATCATATATAACTAACACCATTCTTGCAATAGCGGAATAATATTGTGCATACCTTAATACCATCAACAAGGGATAGTTGCAATAAAACAATAGGCACGATGCGTAGAAAATAATAGCAGACCAGTCGACACTGAGGCGAAACAAGACCCTTGGATAAGGCCACATGAGGGTATTAGCTTAAACTTTAAAGGCCAACATACTTATGATAGTGAAACAAACTTAGATAGTTATTTCTTTTAAATACCTGCATTACACCTACTACTTCTGGCGCGTGACCTTTGCGAACAACTACCAATATTGCACAAACTGTTAAGTCTGCCTCATTCCGTTCTCAAAACCCAACGTTGTCGGTCACGCAAGTCATATATATATCGAATACAATTGTGGAATCATGTCCGTCACAAGAGACACTCCCAGAGCTGATTTCACGAAGGGAGTATTCGTAGTTACAAACACTTGTTCGCAACGATCTTCGTTTGTCTCTGATTTATTTGAGTTATATAATCATTGTCGCACACCCGCAATAGTATAATCGAACGTTTGTGAAACAGGTCCCGATCGACGCAACTAGAGGAGCGTGTCTTCGACGGCATTGTCATTGCCATTCTGTGGACTGGCAGTATCGCAATTGACGACCCTCACCTGGATACGTCTTCCCGTCGACCTGCACCTCTGTCCATCGTCTTCCAACACGCGGCACCCGCACACGGTCTGGGTCAGCACGTGTCGAAAACGTTTGTTGAAGATGGCGTAGATGACGAAGTTGACGGCCGAGTTTAGCACGACGAGCAAATTGGCGATGTGTCGTAGATAGAACTGATAGCCGCCGCATTCCCTCGCTTGGTACGATGCCACGTTCCACATCACCTGGTTGATGAACGCGGGTAGCTGGCAGATGATAACGACGATGACGACGATGATTAGAACGAATGTGATATTGTTATCATTCTGCTGTTGACAAGTCAACATCTCCTTTCGGTTCCGTCGCCTCGCCTTCAATGCTTTGATCAGGCGAATGTTCAACACCGTCAGGGTGGATAATGGCAGGCCCAGTAGGAATATAAGATACATCACATTGTTGTAGACTATGCGATACAACTTATCCTCCCCGAGGTTCGTGTAGCCTGTTTTTGGTGTGTGCGACGTGCCGTTGTCATACGTCACGTATTTGATGCGATATTCGGCAAAATTCGGGATATTGAACAGGACAGCGAATAAAAGCACGAAGGCCAACTGTTTCTTTGCCTTCGAAACGGTGCACAACCGCAAAGCCTTATACGGGAAACACACGGCGATGTAACGGTTAACGGCGACCAGTACGACTACCCATATAGAGGCTGTTTGTGCTGTTAGTAACAACGGCAGTATGTATACAGTCACGTAGGGATATATTAGCCAGTAACCCAGCATCCGTTCCGTATAACTAACGACTGAATCCATCGGGAAGTACGGAATTACAAGCAGCAGCAGGGTTAAGTCGACGAGCGCCAGACTCTGGAAGAGAAACAATGCCGGCGTCTTGATATTGTCTTTCCAGAAGACGACGAAAGCGAGGCTGTTGCCGACGACGCCGACAACGATGACCGTTCCCATAACGACAGTGTAGACGACGAATGTGTAGACTTCGCAGTTCCTCAATCGCAGCGCCAAGTAGTCGTCGCCGTCCGGCTTACTCAACGAGTTGCTTGCTTCCCCTGCCATCGCCGTTGCGCTCACGCAAGACACGCTGTCCTCAACGACAAACAGTACCGAGAGAGAAGACACCAAACTGGCGACTAGGGCGAAGAGTCAAAACCCGTCGATATGAACTGACGCGGCGCGCGCAGTGGAGCTATCAGTAGCGGACACCAGACTCAGGATCAACGACCTCTGCTCTTCAGAGCCGCATTGTCATTCAAATCCAACGGCTCACCCCGTCTATTATGTGATGATTGGCATACAGAGGGGCGTCCGCCAGATACATCGCTCTGACCAATGTAAGCCCTTGTGTTTACTAGTGCACCTTCAGTTCATTCGATCCGTGTACACAGTTTACGTCTATGCAAGTGATATAACTGCACAAGTGTTTAGTATACAGGTTACATCATCCGGGTAGAAGTGGCGCACACGAGTCGCGTTAGAGAAACGCTACAGTCCGCGGGCCGCACTGATACGCGCGGTTGTTGGTCGGCGGAATAGTCTAGATAGCCTGTGTACGGAAAGTGCACCAGTCCTTTCCTCGATCGGCGTCGTAGGCGTGTCGACTTCTATCAACTTCAGTTAGTTGAATACGAACGCCAGTGCTATCGTAGGATGTATGCGTGTTATACGTGTGTTAGTATAACAAAATTGTATAACACATGCAGGCACTGCACGCACTGCACGCCCCGCACGCTCGCTCATACTGAAGCATTGGGCGTGTAAATGATTGATATTCCTCAAAGTTCATCACCATGATCATCATCATCGTCGTCATCATGATCATCACGAGATCGTCCATCTTTTAAATACGAATTTCCAGTAAACCAACCTACCCCATCTATATGTCACTTTCCTCAACTCCATGTAAACGTTATCTTCGTGACGTGCACTTTTAAGATAAAACAGTGATAAATACGACAATTTATATCCGTGACCCACATGTGTAATATTCCGCTGACCGGACTTGGCGACCGGTAATTCAAAAATATGCATAATTTAACGAATAATATATCAAATGCCAAAATGACATCTTTGGCAGCAACCGTGACTAAATGAGTAATTTTTTGTTCAAGTTAGTCTATATGTACACTTTCTTAGAAACAGTTAATATGGTAGTTTAAATTCGTAATGGTCGAATAAGCACGATTTGCCCTTAAATAATCAACGACCATCCACAAACATAACAAGACATCGGTATTCATCAACACTGTCACAAAGTGGTTTGTATATAATTTAATTAGGCTTCAGAACAGTGGTTTTGTTTACAAAACATTCCGTTTTGACGTGATCTTCGAATGCGAAGCCACCACCGTTTCGTCTGCTAGCGACTGTCAACTAGGCATACCCATTCCGCCGGACTATAGCTCATCTGTCGTAACACGGACTCCGTGACAGACCTACTCGACATCGTCGACGTCGTGACATAGTTTCCGTGTTGTTGCCTGGTGTTTCGCGTAGGATCGACAAGGCAAATCTACCGTCTACTTTATCGCCCGAGCCGCCTGCTTTCGTCTACGTGAATTCGTTCGCCGAACGCCGAGCGACTTTCGTCCTGACATCTCGCCGAACGCGGCCGAGGCGAACGCTGACATTCGCACATCACGAGACATTGGTTATAGCTCACTGACTTTACAACGGTAAATTGTCTCCCATGTAAATCCATATTTGGATGCATACTTGTCGAGTTTAATGTATGGTGTTATAATGTCATAGCAAAGTAACGGTTGGCCAACCACTCACCAATCACTGAACCGAATATGTTTATGTTGTTGTATTAAATGGGAACGTCAGTTGGCTTCTCGTACATACATATCTGGTGTTACGTTTTGCTATTCGTTCACTCCGAATCCTAGTGCCCCTGAACCTATAACTTGCCATGTCAAATCGGGTACCGCCAGTTTATTAATTTATTAATACTTACACTCGATTTTGTGACAAACACTGAGAAACATCACGCATTTACCTGGGAGATAGGTGGGATATAATTTCCAATAGTATTTATAAGCTCCGCTTCTCGAAGTTGCCGCCGGTCAGCCCAGTGCCTATATACACTGAATTCATTTCGACACTTTTGCTTGTCGGGCCGTTTGGAAACATACGAGAACACAGTTATTTTAGTGTCATCATTAATTAGGGTTAACTGTCCTGTGATAGCCAGGTAGATCGGTTCCATATAGGTAGTATACAGGTGCATGAGACAAAGACCAAAGATACGTCGGTACGAACAAATCTAGGTTCCTACAAACTACTGCAGTTCAGCAGATGCACCATTGATGTGGCTGATGAAGGCGGTATCGTGATCACAGATTGGTGTTATCAAATAGCAAGGTCTCCATCAGGTGGATAAATAAGTCTATCTACGTAGTACGCAGCAAGTGTGTAAGCAGTGACTGCAGAAGTATGCTATGTTTTCTGTACGAAAACAGGTTTGGTTTATGTTTAATCAGTTAGGTGGTTTAACAGAAGTCAGGATTTAGAAAGAGATGTGGTTTGATAAAATATTATACATACACAAACGCACACACACACACACATACACATACACACACACACACACACACACACACACACACACACACACACACACACACACACACACACACACACACACATATAATTTATATAAAATACAAGAAAGTTGATAAACCGTTCATTTGCTATATATATATATATATATATATATATATATATATATATATATATATATATATAATATATAATCTGTATACGTCTCTCTTTCAGTGTAACTAGCTGCGCATTGCCCTGCGTGGTGATAGTTTTGCTGCTGGTAGTAATAGTTTCAGTTCCGTTAATTTATATTTATTGGACATTTTTCCTTCTTTTATAACAATCAATGGTATGCTCTTTTGTGTTATATTGGTTGATTTTCATGTTATTTTGCGTTGTCCGTCTGTACGCCATATCGACTGTTTCCTGGAGGTTTGA
>OZ023213.1:20032179-20054679 GCA_963995525.1 Escarpia spicata
CGGATAGTCTCATTCGTACTGCTTGTCCCAAATGCAGGGCGCAATGGCCTCGTTCCTGGCCTGAGTTTTCTTCAGCTTGAGTAGCCTCTCTGTTGTAGGCAACAGTGTACGTTTTCAGCGACCCATCAACCGTTGTACTGGCGATGTGTTCAAGCCTTCGCTCGGTGTGTTGCGCCAACCCAGTAGCGCCAACAATGGATCTTCACGCGCTTTAGTAAGAAGTGCTTTGTACGTCTTAACAGCGTTTTCTGCCTTGCCGTTTGATTGCAGATACCGCGGATTTCAGGTTATGTGATCAAACCGCCACGATTTAGCAAATTCCTCGAACTCATAGCTTGCGAACTGTGGCCCTTTGTCGGTGATCAGGTGTGTTTCGAAAGTGCTAATGTCACGGCCGTACAAGTATTGATCAAACTTGTCACGCGCCCATACGATAGCCAACAGGTATTTTTCTATCTGGGCGTACCGTGTCTCGGCATCTGTTAGCACCCTGGACGCGTAATCGACGGGTTTATTCTCCTGCAGTAGCACAACTCCTAATCCAATATGGATGGCATCACATTGGACTGTGACTGGTTTCTTCACATTGTAGTAGCGAATAACCGGAGCTCTGGTGAATGACTCCTTGACTGCAGCCATCGCCACGGTGTGCGAGTTCGTCAATTGAAACTGTGCATCTTTATCTTCTCGTCTGCGTATCCGTTCTGTCATGTCAGAGAGTGTTGACATGGATTTGGATAGAGAGCTCACCATGCCCAAGAATCGCTTCAGTGACGTGATGTCACTCGGCGTCGGCATTTCCAGTATCGCCTTGACTTTCTCTGGGTCGGTCATCAATCCTTCTGATGTGATCAAATGCCCCATGTAACGGACGCTCTTCTGGCACCGTTTAACTTTCTGTGGATTCAACTTCAAATTCCACCGGTGACATCTCTCGAGGAATACACGCTCGTTGGCCTCAAGACTGTCGAGTACTTCCTCCATATATCCAAATCCCGCCGTGAGATAGTCATCTGCTATAACTTCTACGCCTACTAGGTTTTCTACGAGCACGTGCATCATGCGTTGCTATACTTCTGGAGCTGAGCTGATCCCAATTGGCATACGCTTCCAACGGAATTGTCCGAAAGGACTGTTGAAGGTTGTTTTGTAGCTTGATTCTTCGTCAAGACGTGTTTGCCAGAACCCTTCCTTTGTGTCTATGCCACCGTAAATCTCTTTGCATTGGTCAGTATGGTAATGACTTTCTTGATGGTCGTCATCTTATAATGCTCACGTCGAACAGCCTTGTTCAAATCGCGCGGCTCGAAGCAGATTCTAAGCTTGTTTGGCTTCACAACAACCACCATGCTCGACACCTATTCTCTCGGCTCAGTTACCGGTGTGATGGTGTCACGCTCCACCATTTCTTCGAGTTATGCCTTAACTTTGTCACGCAAAGGGAAATAAAATCCTTGGATTAATTATAAGGAAAGGAAAAAGAGCTAATAATACCGCTGTACAAAACAGTAGTTAGGCCTCATTTAGAATATTGTATTCAAGCATGGAGCCATATCGCAGGAAGAACTTATATATGCTAGAAAGAGTACACAGGAGAACAACTAAATAACACAAAAACTGAGGGATCTTAGTTACGAAATACACCTAAAAGAATGTGGTTTAACAACACAACAACAAGACCAGGAGATTGAGAAGATATCTCCCTTGTCCATCTGCCATGTAGAGTTAATTTTCTGGATGGCAATCTTGTTAAGTCTTGTTAAGTGGCACTGGTAGTCGTCGACGAGGTGCGTGAATCTCAGGTTTCACACTATCATCTGTGATGATATGATATTCTCTTGAAAGTTTCCCGGGTCCTTCAAAGACGTCATGATATTTTGCGAGCAGACCGTCTGTTCTGATTGTTGTTTCTTTGTTGTATGTGTAGCGGTGTTCAAGGATGTACGCGAGATAGCACGTGGTTTTGCACGAGGTGAATTGTTCGCATCTGGTGTATTGTTCACGGTGTTGACAACACAGTTCACTGTCGTTGATCGTCACGATGCCAAGCTGCGTACAAGACTTCAGTGACAGAAGTAGCGCAAAGTCATCGTCTGTGAAGTTGAAGGTCAATACACCTTGTTTCTTGTGACGCCATATTGGTACAGTGACTGCTCCCAATATTTGATACCGTTCACCTGTGTATGTTCGGATGAAGTTACGTGCAACGCTGCACATCCCTCATCGTGTAGTTTTCTGTCTCTCGACAGTAAGTTATCCTTGGAAAGACATTACATTCAGCCCCAGTATCGATACGAAATTGAACCTGACTCTGAGTTCTGATTCGGCCAATTTCCATCCTTATCACCGCTCGCGATTTATTTCCAACCAGTTCAACGTAGAATACGTCTTCGCTTAGGACATTTGCTGTATGTGGGGTGCGAGTGGTGTTGCGTACACTGCATTTTGCTTGGACATGATTCTTTCTGCCGCATTTTCTACAGGTTTGCCCATACGCGGGGAATTTACGTTTCACATGCTGACGTCCGCTATACTTACATTCAGGATATCCAGCTGTCACAGACTTGCTTGGATTTATCTTCTGATACTGACGAGACGTAGTCGGGTTGCGAAGATTTCGTGGGGGTCGTTTCTCTAAATAATTAACCGTGTCTTGTGCACTGTTTTGCATTGCCTATACAGTTGTCTGTTCTGCGTCTTTGCATATGTCGATTGCCTTTTGTAAAGTCAGATCGTTGACTCTCAGTAGTCGTTCTCTTACTTTGTTATTGCGCAATCCAATCACCAGTCGGTAGCGTAAGATTTCGTCAGGTGTTGTGTCGTCCTGATTACAGTTCTTTGCTATTGTGCGTAGTCCAGTGACATGTGCTGCTATGCTTTCTCCTACTTCTTGCATTCGGTTGTTAAAACGATATCTTTCGTATATTACCTGAGTGCGTGGCTCACAGTAATTGTCAAATTTTAACAACACATCATCGAATGTCTCATCTGTACATTGGTCCCAAGTGTCACACACTCTGGCCCCTTCTTCTCCTAAGACTGACAGCAGTGTTGCAATGCACACTTTTTGTTCCTGTTTGCATCTGCTGACGCTACCTCGTAGCCCTGCCACATTCGTTTCCACTGTCTCCATCTTTGTGTCTAAATGTGTAGTTTCCATTAACAACTGTTTTTTTGAAGCGCTATATTTGCGATTACTGTCGGCGTTGCCGGTGGCATAGCCATCGTTGCTGGTGGTATTTCAACCCTGCCTGTCAACATCTGCGGTAGCCATTCTCTGCGATATATATATAGATATATATATATATATGATATATATATATATATATATATCGCAGAGAATGGATATATATATATATATATATATATATATATATATATATATATATATATATATATATATATGAGCGGTCTACTACACGGATACTACACGGGCATATACAGCATTATTGTACTGCTAGACAGATGGCATTGTGTTGACGAAGTTTCGTAACTTTCGGTAACGTAACGACAAAATGTCGCGTACTGTCGTTTTCCGATAATCTTTCACTTATCTGACACAACGTCACGTGTGTATGTTATTTGCTGCACTTAACAGACACAGCAAAACTAACATAAAACAACGTTTTAATTAGCACAACATTAGCACATTAGCACAAGACATAAAAGCGGTCAGTAGTATAACATATCTAGGCCATATTATTTGCAATAACGCTAAAAATAACAAACATATAATGCGTCAGTGTCGCCAGTTATATGCACGTGGTAATGTTTTACTCAGGAAATGTTATATGTGCACCGATGACGTAAACATTTTGCTGTTCAATACCTTTTGCACGTGAATGTACACATCCAAACTTTGGTGGAATCACAATGCTTACAGTAACCACAAATTACATGTTTGTTATAACAATGTGTTCAGAAGACTACTTCGATTACAGAGATATTGCAGTGCTTCAGGCATGTTTACAGAAAGACGTGTTCCGTACTGTAAAGCAGTCATTCGAAATCTTGTTTACAAATTCTTGAAACGTTTACATAAACCAGAAAACTCTGTGGTAGTAGCAGCACTAGATCCTAACATACACTAGGCGGAACATCGAACATACAGTTTTAAGCCATGCACGATTAATTTTGCCAGGCTGAGAACTATGTATAAATCATTGGTCTGTAGCATATGTACACCATTATATACATTAGGACTCAATCTATTACATGAAGACATGTATTTAATTCTCAAGTCGTCCAATTTGGTACATTCATAAAAAAGTGAATTTTATTGCCTATTACACCTCCTTCACAAAGTTTACAAAGTCTCTCATTCCTAGGTATACTAAAGTTTCGGTTATCAATAGGCAATATATATATATTCCTATCCTGAATTGAAATAATATGTTTTTAAGTGTTCGGGTAGGGTTTCGATATACCTTTCTTTTCCATGGGAGATTTTAAAACGTTGATACATCACATTGTTATCATTTACAATTCTGCAGTGCCATAGTTGCTTAAATTGATCACATTCGCATTATTTGTGTATGATCTTGGCATCTATTTTATGATCCTGTGTTAACCATATATAGTTAATGCCATTACTTTGAAAGATGTTACTAACACATTTAATCCAAGGTGATGAGTGTACATTTTTACAATGCACATTATATCAAATTATGTACATAATCTTATTAAGTTTTTCCTCACTACTTTCCTCACTACTGTCCAATAACAAACCATTCTTTGTTTTATAGTGACTGACAGTGGATATCTGCCTTGTTCTCCACATAGTGGCATATTATGACAGAATTTAGACACTCAAAAAATGAATTTACAGAATTTAGTATGCATTTTCTCTAATATATCAACATTTTTGTCGCCCCACACTTTGGTTATATGCACATGTCATATAATTTAAGCATAACATCAGATGGTAGGTTCAGTCGCCTGCCTTTTTGTATGAGTGAATACATAGGCTTTGAAGCTTTATTATGCAGCAGTTGTTTAGCTTTAACAAAGGATCCATTCCAATTAAAGCAATTACCCAAATAAAGATAATCCTCCACTTGATCAAGATCCACATTACCAAATTTAAATGTAGGAATGTTACATATCCTTGTCTTAGACCTGGCAAAGACCATCATTTTTTGCTTTACCGACATTAACCTTCTGTCTATTACAGCTACAGTATTCATTCAATAGGTTCAGATTCCTCTTCACGTCATGCTCATTTTCAGATATTATAACAGTGCCATCTGCATATAGTACCACAAATAGATTTAACATTCCATTAATGCCATCATTACTGTCATTATGCAGTTTGTCTTAGTTCTACATGTAATTCGAAGAATTCTGACTGCACGCCATTGTTCACAACACTTTGATTGATTTGTACATATTCAATATAACGTTAAGCACTTTTCCCGATATACTGTATGCTATTAGTTTTTTTCCATAATGTTGCTCTGTTGATCGAGTCAAATGCTTTACTATAATCCACATATTTGCAGAACAATCTTCTACCTTGACGTAAAAATAATTCTATAATACATTTAAGTGTACATATTTGGTCGGTTGTAGAATAACCTTTCCTAGAGAAAGTCAGCTTTGGCTTCACTCATAATTTGGTGTGAGTTTATAAAGACTGTTAGTCTTTCATTTATAATTGAGGTAAATAATTGTCCTAAGCAACTAAGAAGGGTTATCCCTCTGTAGTTATCTGGATCATTAATGTCGCCTTTATTATTACATATTGGTTTTATTATACCAGTGACCCATTCATGTGATATATGACCACTCAATAATACAACATTAAAGACTTGTGTTAACACATGCAGGTGGTCCATTAATAATTTCATTAATGATAAAATCTTCTGATTCCGCCAATTTACATCCTTATTACCGCTCGCGATTTATTTCCAACCAGTCCAACGTAGAATACTTATTCGCTTAGGTATTCGTTACTTACACTGCTCGGCGTTTGAGTTACATTTATGTTACATTGGAATCCAGCTTAATTTTCTTTAGTAGAGTTTAATTCGGAGACACTCGTCAATAGTTACATTTCCTGTATTTGCTTGCATGGTGCTCTTATGTATTATCTTCCAGAAAGCTTTGGGATCATTAGATTCCTTTGCTTTTAGGTCCTCTACCAATTTTTGTCTATGCACTGTCTTAGATTTATTTATAATAGTTTTATACTTCTTTCCAGTTAATTACATTAGTTTTAAGTGTTCCTCATTTTTATTGTCCTCTTATCGCATTCTTGCTCTGTTGAATGCATTTCTTTTATCAACGTAGTCTGCGTCAAACCAATCTTTATATTTACTTGTTTGTGTTATATTATTTTGGCATATGGCTTAGTTTTGAGCATTCTACATTCTTTAGCACCGTTTAAAAGTAGATCATTAAAACTTGCAACCAAATCATTAACACTTTCTTTAGTTGCCACGCAGATGTTTTTTCAATATATCATCTAGTGAAGTGCTAACTCTCTCAAACTGATCAGTGTTGTTACTAATGGCACTGTTAGATCCTTGATCGCGGAACCGTTTACCATGCCCCGTTTCCTCTTTTCCTTTTACATCTCAATGTGTTACAATAAACCTGTTCGTACTTTCTCTACGAGAATCTTCATTCTATAATGTCGCTGTACGCACAGCCCACGGCCAGTACACGAAATTAATTGGCGACGAGGTAAACTGACAACTCTACGAGTTACTTTGAACTAGACTACGTCTAATTTCTGTGTGAAAATGGAAACTGTCGCTGACGTCGCACATTTTTCGCTGGAGCCGACTGACAGCGCAGGCCATCGCTGGGAGCGTTGGGTGAGGCGCTTTGAGAACTTTGTGGTGGCTAAAGACATTCAGAACGATACAAGAATGAGAGCGATGTTGCTTCATTATGCTGGTGAGGCAGTGTTTGAATTGAGTGAAGCAGTGGGGGTGACAGAAAATGATGATTTCGCAGAAACCAAGCGGAAGCTCACTGCTTACTTCAGGCCGCAGTGCAATGAAGAATATGAAATATTCAAGTTCCGACAGGCTGAACAGACGTCGTCAGAGACGCTGGACCAATTCAATGCACGATTGCAGCAACTAGCCAAAAACTGTAAGTTCCATGAGAAAGACAGAGAAGTGAAGTCGCAAATCATCCAAAAATGTGCCATGTCAAAAGTGCGTGACAAGGGGTTAAGTGAACCTACAATCACGCTAGAGAAGTTACTGACGTTCGGGCGCACACTGGAAGCTACGCTACAGCAGTCGAAACTCATGAGAAACTCTTTTTCGACCGTACCGAGGCCTGTCCACGCCGTATCGAATGACGAGGGGTGGCGCAACTCTTCACGTGGAGGTTTCAGCTTTGGTCGCCAGGTGGCGACACGCAGAGATAACAATCCACCAAGAAAGCGTTTTCCGCCTGATCGCCAAGGGACGCCACGTCGAGACGATCGACCAGTCGTGAGTAGTCAGCAGCGGTACAGACGTCACAAGGGGGCAGCACCAGCATGCTCAGGCTGTGGTGGACCGCCACACGACGATCGGCGAATGTGCAAAGCTTGGGGCAGGAGATGCTACAAGTGTCAAAAGCTAAATCACTTTGCTAATGTGTGCAATGCAAACACTCAACAGACACACTTAGTAGAAAATGACACACACTTACTACAAGTTATGTGAAGACACATACACACTTGGCCTGTATCACACAAGTGACACCGACACCATACCACCGTACATTTGCAATGTCCAGATAGAGGGAAGTGAAGTGGCTATGGAGATAGATACCGGAGCAGCAGTTTCGCTTATATCGGGGGATGAGTGGGCTAAAATCTGCAAGACGTCTGTGCTCACTCTCGACACGCGTAACGTCCCGAGGTTGCGATCGTACGCAGGTACCACAATTGAGCCTTTAGGGCGAGCTCAGGTGAACGTTTGTCACAACAATCAACAGCACAGGCTGCAGGCAATCGTAGTGCCTGGGTCGGGACCTAACCTGCTGGGAAGGGACTGGCTAACAGTGTTGAAAGTGAACTGGGCTACCGTGAACCAGGTAGACAGAGAGGACTTCCTAAAGCCTTACGAATCAATGTTCAGTGAGGGACTAGGCACTTTAAAGGGGCTGACTGCAAAGTTCTACGTTGATGACACGGTTAAACCGAGGTATTGTAAACCTCGACCTGTACCTCTTGCTTTACGAGCCAAAGTAGAGGACGAGTTAGATCGTATGCAGAAGGCCGGAATCATCCGTCCTGTGGAGTATTCTGAGTGGGCCGCGCCCATTGTACCGGTCTTGAAGTCTACCGGCGCAGTCAGAATATGTGGCGACTATAAGGTAACCATCAACAGAGCCGTCAAGGTAGACAAGTACCCGATCCCGAACGTATCTGATCTGTTTATAAAATTAGCAGGTGGTACACTGTACACAACGCTGGACATGAGCCATGCGTATCAACAGGTCGTACTGGATGAAGAATCACGTCCGTTGACTACAATCAACACGTCGAAAGGGCTGTTCGCATTCGAACGTCTGCCTTTCGGTGTGAGTTCTTCTCCAGGTATCTTCCAGAGAATCATGGAGCAGTTACTACAGAACATACCCATGACTGTAGTCTACCTCGACGACATCCTGGTCACAGGAAGAACGCCAGAAGAGCATGATCGTAATCTGGCTACTGTGCTAACGCGACAACAAGACGCAGGGTTACGCCTGAAGAAGGAGAAATGTGCGTTTCGTCAGAAATCGTGCACCTATCTAGGTCATGCGATTGATGCTGAAGGTATTCATCCTACGGAAGACAAAGTGCGAGCAGTACAGAACGCGCCTGCACCACAGAATGTACAGGAGTTGAGGAGTTATCTAGGACTCATTCACTACTATCACAACTTCTTGCGCAATCTCAGTACGCTGCTTGCTCCGCTGCATGAAATGACACGCCAACACACAAAGTGGAAGTGGGGTCCGGCGCAACAAAAGGCTTTCGATGAGTCTAAGGCACTGCTTGTTTCTTCAGATGTGCTTGTACACTACAACCCTGAACTCCCGATCATCTTGAGCAGTGACGCATCTCCTTACGGGATTGGAAGCGTACTGTCACACAGATTGCCCGATGGCAGCGACAAGCCTATCGCATACGCATCACGCTCTCTCTCCACAGCGGAAAAGAAGTACGCACAGCTGGAAAAGGAAGCGTTGTCGTTGGTCTTCGGGATATCCAAGTTCCATAAGTACCTTTACGGGAGGGACTTCACGTTGCAGACCGACCACAAGCCGTTGGTCGGACTGTTGAAGGAAGATCGTGTCATCTCCGCAATGGCTAGTGCACGCATTCAGAGATGGGCACTAACACTAAGCAACTATCAGTACCATCTGGAGTACAGACCGGGTACGAGTATCTGTCATGCAGACGGATTGAGTCGCTTGCCGCTACCAGACACTCCTGAACGAGTACCAGTCCCGGAGGAAGTGGTTCTAGCACTTGCAACCATGAACGATACACCCATCACGGCAGAACACATCGCTAAATGGACAGCAAACGATCCGATGCTGTCACAAGTTCTACGGTTCGTGGAAGGAGGATGGCCTAACGATGTAGCACGCGAGTGGGAGAGTTACTCTCGAAGGAAAGACGAACTGAGTGTCCAACACGGGGCTGATGTGGGGAGCAAGAGTCATCGTACCACCAAAGGGTCGTGACACGTTGTTGAAAGAACTACACGAGACGCATCCGGGCATAGTGAAGATGAAGGCGTTAGCCCGAAGCTACCTCTGGTGGCCAGGTTTGGACGCTGAAATCGAGATGTGTGTTAAGGACTGCACGACATGCCAAATACACAGCAAACAACCACCAGTGGCACCATTGCATCCATGGGAATGGCCGGGACGAACGTGGCATCGAATACACATTGATTATGCGGGACCGTTCGAGGGACGTATGATACTCATCATAGTCGATGCTCACAGCAAGTACATCGATGCACACGTTGTATCAGCTGCGACAACCAGTGCAACTCTCACGAAGCTAAGACAGACGTTTGCGATTTTGGGTCTACCAAGCACAGTGGTATCAGATAACGGAAGCTGTTTCACCAGTGAGGAGTTTGAACAGTTTTGTCGAGCTAACGGAATCAAACACATCAAGTCTTCACCTTATCACCCATCCAGTAATGGCTTAGCTGAACGCGCCGTTCAGACTGTAAAAGCAGGGTTGAAGAAGACAAATGGCAACCTAGAAGATCGTCTCTACACCTTCCTAGCACGCTACAGTGTAACTCCACAAGCTACAACCGGCAGAGCTCCAACAGAGTTTGTGTTGAAGACACCACCGAGCACACGACTGGATCTTCTACGACCATCCATTCAGAACCGAGTCTTGCGCAAACAGGAAGAAGACAAAGAACGCCACGACCAGAGAGCAGTGGAGCGAAGTTTCATGACAGGAGACTGTGTCTGGGCGTTGAACTTTCAGGGACAACCGAAATGGGTCGCTGCGGTGATAGAAAACCGGCTGGGTCCGCTGACCTTCGAGGTACGTCTGCAGGATGACAGAGTGTGGAAACGTCACCAGGATCATTTGCGCGAGAGAAGGCCGATCGAGGCGATGGAAGAGCGTCTGGTACCATTGAGGGTTGAAGAACCTCAACTTCCACCGAGGCTTGCAGAACGTGAAGTACTACCTTGGTTCGAGCGAACAACATCGACACCACTATCATCTGGCAACTCGGACGTGACTACGGGTACCGCCACAGGAGAGGTGATCTCAAGACCAACAGTTGAACGGTCGCAGTCCTGTGTAGTACCAGACGTGGTAGTACCGCTGAGAAGATCACACAGAGTGGTGAAGCCACCGGACAGATTGAACTTGTAAACTTGTGAACTTGTCATAACGGACAATGCATAGATCAAGATAGCCAGAATAGACTAGGTTTCGGTAGATGTGGCTAGTCGCGAGAGCACTAGATTAGTACTATAAACAATGGCATACTAGCTATCTTAGATATGACATTGATACGTATAAGGGACTCTTGTTTGCGTTAAAAGTTTACATTTTAATAATTATACTAATTATGTTCTTCTTAAAGGGGGAGGAATGTTAGATCCTTGATCGCGGAACCGTTTACCATGCCCCGTTTCCTCTTTTCCTTTTACATCTCAATGTGTCACAATAAACGTGTTCGTACTTTCTCTACGAGAATCTTCATTCTATAATGTCGCTGTACGCACAGCCCACGGCCGGTACACGACAGGCACATTGACATTTGGTTTTCTTGTTATGCTCCCGTCTTACTACTGTCCTTTTGACACCTGGTTTGATATGGCACGATGTATTCTTTGTCGTTATTAGCACTGTATCAAGCACCAGTTCTAGCACACTATGGCCATCAGAAAATAGTGGATTTCCATAATGCACAATAAAGTTATTGATATATTTAAATAGCAACAGACAACTTAAGAAATAATCAATAGTACTGATATTCCTAAAGGTGAGATTACCACTTGAGTCATTAGTTTTCCTTCCATTTACAATAAGCACATTATCAGTTTTACATAGATCTACTATTATTGGCCCATATTTATTACATTGGGGGTCATTATTTTGTCTTTTATAGTGAGCTTTCATGCTAGTACACAAACCTGCAGCACCATCATAAACAAAGTCATTAAAAATATCGTCTTCTACAAAATCACATAAACCACCAGTCCTAGCATTAAAATCGCCACACATACAAACAAATGCATCATTACAGGACAAAAGTTCTAATACTCTACTTCACACTCTTCAAAAGCTTCTACTTTAGTGTATTTGCACACTCTAGTGGTGGCCTCTAGCGAGTCAGCTAGTATCACAATATTACAGTTCGTCATACTGTTCGTCACAATGTGTTACGTATACAGGTTACATAATCCGGGTAGAAATTACGCACACAGTGAGTACATGCTGGGGATACTATTAGATACTAGTACAATACAAAATGTTGAGGCGGCATTCCAGACGCATGCACGTGGTCCACGATTCACTTCCGCAGAGGAGGGCGGACAGCACACAGGCGTGGTAGACTCTCATATTGGTGTTCTCGGTGAGCATCTTGTTTTCCAGTACTCTTTTGGTCAGCGTGGTCATAGCGACAGCGGCTTTTCCGGTGTGCCTGTTTATTTCAGTGTCTAGCGAAATGTTGTGGGAGATGTTTGACCCGAGGTAGGTTAAGCCTTCTGCTACCTACAGGATGTAGTGATTTATTTGATGGAAGGGACTTGACTGGCATCCCACGCTATACCGTCGGACATCTTCAGGCTGACTGTGAATCCAAACTCTCTGCAGGCGTGTGCAAAGCGATTGACCAACCTATGGATTTCGAAACATACAACATAAAACATTTTCCTGCCATCCGTTACCAATAGTAAAAACAAACAGGGCAAAACACTTTCTGATCAACTGGTTCTTGTTTAGCCAGTATTAGTAATTCTTCCCTACGTATGTCGCCATTGCCGAGAGGGAAATTATTCCATATTGTAGATAACAACACCTTTTAATTTTATTTGAGCATGTGTACCTTTGTTCTAGTAAGGTTTATTTATATTCAGTCTTATAATAGCAAAACATAATATATTAGGATTGTGTTATTATGGTCACGAGAATGGAGTCAGTGGCCCAACCAATGTCCAGGAATTAATTGTCATTAATTGGTATCAAAGAACCACGACGTCTTAACCTGGATAGTTGTGTTTGTCATAATGAAGTGCATACTTGCTAACTGTAATCTTAACAGGCCATATTAATAATTGCAGTAGGTAAGATAAATTGCACAGTATGTTACGTAATTTGTGTAAAAATGTCCACCAGAATTAGCCACATTGTTTGGCTAATGTTTCCATGTGTACATACAATTCGTGCGATACATAACCTTCTTTATCCAGTGTCCGTTAGATGGCGCCACTATCAATCGTCATCATGGTTGACATTAATTTTCCTCGCGTGAGAATAACATTGAATGATTGATTCCGGATCTTCTGGATGTGGTCACGATGATATTCATTCTACCTAATTTATCTGTTGCCTAGAACAAGGGCCGTCAAGCCATCAGAATATATGCCGAACACAAGCAGCGTCAGACATCTTGCAGTGGGGTAGCTCGAGGCATAACGCCCGGTTTTGGGGCATAACAACCACCCCTTATTTAGCTATACGGATCAAAAATAAGAATTTCGATATAGCCAGATGGAGCAGCATGTGACACTCGGTTAGAATACGGTCACAGCAAAAGAAATTCGCATGACAATATTTAAAAATTACAATATACACATTACAAAGTATACATATGGTAACCATAAAAGTGGTTTAATGGGAGGTAACCCTAGGAAACCTAAACAAAGTGATTTGTATACTCGTAAAACAAATATATTATCAGTATAATTGTTAATGTTGCAGATGCCTGTGATAAAATACAGTAATATGTAAATGGTTATGTTTGAAAATTTAACTTGTGGCGCAAAAAGGCCAAGTGCTTGTAGGGGGAATCGAACAGCTAGGTGGGAAGTATTATATAATAAATATGAGATTGAAAGTATGTAAATTAATCGTAAATGTCTGCATATACATACAAGTTCATGAAAAAGACATCACATTAAAAGTACTTGTTCATTTCAAATAATGTACTAATTAATTGCCAATTCCGGTCACGATTCATAAGAAGATTATAAAAACAGTTATGCCTATGAAACGCAGCCAATTTCCGCTATGCCTAGATGTACCAATAATACCAAAACTTTGGTGATAAGAAATTAATAGCTTAATTAGTCTCATAAATTTGTTTCATAAACACATAATGCTTAATGGTGGCGTGTTGCTCCACGCACAGGGCAAAATGTCAATATTGAAGACATCTGTTACAATGACTATAACGTTTTTTTGTGACATTAAACATTGAAAATCTCTATCGAGAGTATTTAGCTAAGATAATGAATTAGGTTATACATATAATAGATACGAGTTGTAGCAAAAGGAATTTCAGATGAAATGATTTCCCAAAAAATGCGTCTTATTCCCAAAGCTAGTCTACATTTTGTTGAAATTATGGCTCCAAATGTTCACTTTATAACAACACACAAAACAATGTGCGGAAATGATTTGACTAACACGTTTCATGCCGCGCTAATAATGCAATATTGCCAATTGTACACTAAAGTTGTCTTACTGATGATTAAGGTCACAATTCGACACAAAGCTGAATGACGTGTCTAAATGGTGTAAGGGCATGAACGAACTGCTTGGATGCAATAAAACTAGACTAGCCGTGACACCCCGTTTCTTCATCTTGCCAATCAAGTGTGTGAATGTAATCTTCAAGAATTCAGCCGACGGATAAAGGCCTATTTTCAGTCAGTGAATGATCGCATTTCGTGCCCTGACAGCTAACAATGACTTCAGTCAGCTTGAAGTATCATCTATACCCGCCAAATTTATCATCTTGGTTGAGGAGGTGGAAACACCTTAACAAACTGAACACGAATAAAACACCTGGTCCGGACTCTATGCCAAGTTGTGTCCTTATAGAGTTTTCCACCTTGATTGCAGGTCCAGATGCTGCAATCTAGAACAGCTCACTTCGGCAGGGGCATGTACCACGTATCTGGCGTTATGCGAACGTCAGTCCGCTCCCCCAAAAAACCACCACCAGAGCATATCGAAACGGATATCAGACCAGTCTCCTTAACTGCGATATTCGGCAAAGAAATTTTAGCGTGCATAGTGAAATGGGTATGGGACGGTGTACAAGACAAAGTTGACCAGAACCAATAAGATTCCATTAAGAAGTCATCCACTGCACACTCTTTCGTCGACCTACTGCACCAGAGTTATTCGAGCACAGATTCATCCAAGTAGTTTGCTAGGATACTATTACTTGACTTCTCTAAGGCATTTGACTTAATACAACAGTATACTTAAAAAACTGACCAGTTTTGGTACCACAAATATATTAATGAAATGGATTGCCGAAAGGACATAACAAGTCAAGCTGTGTAACACAGCATCCAACTGGAATCGCATCCATGGAGGTGTTCCTCAAGGCACAAAACTAGGCCCTGTACTTTTCGTCCTCGTCATAAACGATCTGCAAACAGCGTGTGAGTCTTACAAATACACTGCTGACATATGGATTCTCTACATTGGTTCAGCCACCCAGGCGTCACATCTCCAGGAAGCAGCCGATGTAGCGTACAGACGAACAACGCAAAATGACATGAAAATCAAGCAAGATAAGACAAAAAACTTACTACTGATTGTTCTAAGACAAGGAAAAATGTCCAATGAATATATTTATGCATGCATGTCTGTGCTTATATTTATGTGTGTGGAAGCATTTGTGTGCGTGTGTGTGTGTATGGTTAAAACTACCGAAAATGTCCCAAGTGCAAATGTCCCCACATGTATCTTAAGAAACTGCCTGTTTTGGTTTGTCCACAGCAAATTATCAAAATAATAATACTAACTTCCAACTCTTTAGCAACTTGTCATAATCCATTGTAGATACATATACCCACTGACTGACTTATGATGCTCTTTCAATATCCAATCACATATCCTTCATTTTATAGGATTTAAACACATGTTCCACATCAATCAGGTATTTTACGTTATCCAAATTGCTTGTATATCTAAGTTTCAATAAAGCAATAACTAGTTAGAAAGTGCATGTATTTTACCAATACATAAGAGGCTATCACCCAACGGCAAAACTCTTACGATAAATCAACTTCACTGGTTGTCACAACATATCTAAACTACAGAAAAGCAGCGTCCTCCTTAAGAATGTGTTCTACGTTATCCAGTTTTCTCAGTTATGAATGTTCTGAGGTTTATAATGTGACATAGCATGCAGATCCATTGCTTATTTTGTTAATAAAAAGGCCACTGCTAGTCATACAAACCTAATTTGACATCAAATGGGTAAAAAATACCAAATGGTTTTGTTTTTACGTTATCCGTGTTCTAATATATCGCATGGGAAGAGAGGGTCACTACCCTCAGACGGCGACGTTTTCTTACCAGATTCAGACGTAGTTCTGGTAGGAGACGGAATTCTCAGCTTGCAAAGCCGAAATAAGTCTTTAGTTATCTCTAAATGCCTAACATACATATATGGTATTGTGCTCTGCCAAGAGTTGCCTACCACTCCGACAGCAAAGGGTAAATATCGTAAAATGTAATCGATAATGTAGAATGCAAATGGATAACGTAGAACACATTTCGCTGCTGTTTTCCCATCTTTTTATCGATAAGTCCAAAGCTAGAACATCGCAGTTCTCATGGAGGTATTGACGTAAGCGGATATAATCGTTTCTAACAATGACATGGGCAACATCTTCAAAGAGATTAGCAATGACTACTGTTCAGAGAAGCAGGTAACTGTGCAACTGGAGCATGACACATGAAAGCCTTGCAGTAATGCTATACAATCAGATGGCTCACAATGTTGTAACTGTCATCTCAATATCTAAGGTCGTCATTGGGCGGGTCCAAGCAAACCTGCCCAACATCCAGCAGATACACCTGATTCTCAGACGAGACAATATAGAAACAGCACAATCTTCAACATAGGTCACGTTCAACATAATAATTTTATCGGCGTCATGGCGTTACTGTGAATGTGGCTATTTAAATCGCCCTTGCGATGGGATATGAGGAACTGGAAAACGCAGCTGATCAAGCGGTCAAGAAATATATACTTGTCACGATTGCACAACACTATGCATGGGGTCAATATATCGTACCTATTGGACACGGACTATGTAGTGGATGAGAAAAAAAACATCTGCAAAAACTTCAAGCGGATCTGTTAGGGTCCAAGGCTCAATGTGAACACACGCTGTCATGCTAGTCGACTATTACATGGTACATAGTTGAGACGTCGTGTTTCAATACGTTCTGCTGTTCGTTTGGAAATGGCCATTCTAAATTCCATTCCTATGCCATGGAGAAAACAAAAAGGAATAGATGTGTGGTCATAGATGAAACAGCAAAAGAAGACGAAGAGGACACGCTGACAACTGAGGAATCAACAACTCACCAATCTCAACAGAGGTCATGCATTAATGGAACATACACGAAGATATTATTGTTTAGAACTTTGTTGCAATGAAATTATATGTTAAGAAAATGTGCGTAGGAAAAAACCTGAGACCGACAATGGGAGAATATATTGGCCACATTAATCCAACATATTCCAACTGAGATCGTCGATGAGTCGTAATATTGGACACATGAATCCCACATTTTACAACAGGCAAATCTCTGCAAGAATTTAAGGCATTTTAGCACATATAGTTATGTTCAATAGGTGCTAGGATCGATTCTCATATGCACCAATCGTTTACAGGCCGATTCGGTGTTCTACGTTATTCTTTTTCAACCGCATCCAAATTCATAATACGCCTTTTGAGACACAACAAATGGCATGACCATTACCTTTTCTTCTGTTGAATGAATGAATTTGTACCAACAAAATAGTTATACCAACAAATAATGCAAACATCTTGCCAAGGTTAGCAACTCTGTACATATTTAATAAATCAGTCAACGAAAATTTCATTTTGTATGTGTCCTATCCGTAAACGGCAGTGTAAATCGTAATAATCCATGATAATTGTATTACATCGCCGACATATTTAATTAGTTGATACTTCCACAAATGCTCTAGATGTCATTATAAACATTAAATAACGTTGCAAACGATGTATTATTTTTATTGTAAAGAATCGAAGGGACACACTATCGTAATTTACGTACGCATGTTTACTTGATTATACATGTTATTTTAATATTTGTGATATATTTCGCATCGAGTTTCACGCCATAGTCCAAAGGTACAAAATCAATCAATTTTATGTTATATTTTTATACAATTTGTCGATATTGTGCATAAACTGTATACTTACAAATCGGCAAGTGTGTGTATTCTACGTTATCCAAATACACCATTAGTTGAAAGCCACACCAACAGCCACGTGTTCACTTGAGGCGAACCCTATTGTTTTACAGCATACGACAATGGCCCACTGAAAGACACCACAACAACATACATTGTGTGTCTTCCCTGATTTAAGAATAGCAGCTTTTGGAAACCGACCACCTTTCACCATTTCTCATACTTCCACATCAACAAAACAAAGTTGTATTTTGCTACGACACATCTATGGTGGTAATATATTCACTTTGCACTAGGTACCATTTTCATATCTTAAATGTTCATTTTAAGTGTATTAAGTTACATTTAGTAAGACAAGGTGGCAGATAACGTAGAACACATTGCTATATTTTACAAAAATCATCATAGTTTGAATGGTTATTGCAGAAACCACAGGTAGATTGTATGAGAAGAATCGTTCTTCCAAGAACCGCAACGTGTCTACATTCGTATCAAAACACAATTTCGTTATTTTATTCAGTTCATATTTTTCGATTTCTAAATTGGACTGGGGACATTTTCGGTAGTTTTGACAATATATGTATGTATATATGTATGAATGAATCTGCGGTATAATGACCTGTATATATTTAATGTTTTTAATGTAATTTATATTCTTGCAAAATGTCCTAGCTTTAGCTAATCAACGGTTTATCGTGTTTCTTGTATTTTGTTCTATGTCACAATTGCAAAGAAATAAATTGTGTGTGTGTGTGACATTTTATCAAACCACACCCCCTTCTAAATCCTGTATTCTGTTAAGCCGTCTAACATATGACACATGAAACGAACCTGTTGTCCTACAACATAGCATACTTCTGCAGTCACTGCTTACACACTTGCTGCGTACTACGTAGATAGACCTATTTTTCCACCTATTGGAGACCTTGCTATTTGATAACACCAACTTGTGATCACCATACCGCCTACATCAGCCATACCGATGGTGCATCTGCTGAACAACAGTACTTTGTAGGAAACTTAATTTGTTTGTACCGACGTACCTTTGGTTTTTGGCCCATGCACCTGTAACACAATAGTGTGGACACGATCTACCTGGCTATCACAGGACAGCTAACCCTAATTAATGATGACACTAAAATCAATGTGCTCTCGTGTGTTTTCGAACGGTTCGACATGCAAGAGTGCCTTAATGAATTCCGTGTATAGGTATTGGGCAGACTGGTGGCAACTTCGAGAAGCGGAGCTTATAAATACAGTTGGAAATTATATCCCGCCTATATACGGTAAAATGCACGATGTTTCCCAATGTTGAAGATTACCGATGTCTTGTTATGTTTGTGGATGGTCGTTGATTATTTAAAGGCAACTCGTGCTTTTTCGACCATTGCGAATTTTGTATAGCGCAATCGGTGCTTATTTCTGCTTTTTCGTACTGCTAACGTTGGTGTAACCAAGTTTGCATTTTGAGTTAAACTACCATTTGAACTGTTTCTAAAAAAAGTGTATGTATAGTCTAAGGTGAACAACATTTACTCATTTGATCACAGTTGTTGCCAAATATGTCATTCTGACAATTGATATGTTATTCGATATATTATGCATTTTTCTGAATTACCGGCCGTCAGCGGAATAATACACATTAGGGTCACGAATATAAATTGTATTATTTATCGCTATTTTATCTTAAAAGTGCACGTCACGAGAAGAAGGTTTACAAGGAGTTGACTAAAGTGACATATCGATGGGTTAGGTTGGTTTACTGGAAATTCCTAAATAAAAATGGACGATCTCTTGATGATGATGATGATGGTAATGACGACGATGACGATGACTGTGATGATAACGATCATCATGGTGATAATGATGATCATTTTTACGTCTAATGCTACAGTATGAGCGAGCGTGCGGTGCGTGCGGTGCGTGCGGTGCGTGCGGTGCGTGCGGTGCGTGCGGTGCGTGCGGTGCGTGCGGTGCGTGCGGTGCGTGCGGTGCGTGCGGTGCGTGCGTGCGGTGCGTGCGGTGCGTGCGGTGCGTGCAATGCGTGCGTTGCGTGTGTGTGTGTATTTTTCATACAAAAACACGTATCCATCCTACGATAGCACTGGCATTCGTATTCGTCTACTTGAAAGTGATACAAGTGGAGACGCCTACGACGCCGATCGAGGAAATGACTGGTGCACTTTCCGTACACAATCACGCCGACAAACAACCGCGCGTATCAGCGCGGTCCGCAGGTTGTAGCGTATTTCTAACACGAATCGTGTGCGTCATTTCTACCCGGATGATGTAACCTGTATACGAAACACGTTTGCAGGGGCCCATATTGATCAGAGCCATGTATCTGGAGGACGCCCCTCTGAGTGTCAGTCATCACATAATAGGCGGTACGAGCCTGTTGGATTTGAGTAACAACGCGGCTATGAAAAACAGAGATCGTTGATCCGTAATCTCGTGTACACGCGTCGTTTCCGCTACTGCCAGCTCCATTGCCACGCGCCGCGTCAGTTCGCTCTATTCGGCCGCTTGGTGGCTTCGCTTCCAGGCACAGTTTGTGGTTGAGGACAGCAAGTGTTGCGTGAGCGTAACGGCGATGGCAGGAGAAGCAAACAACTCGGTGAATAAGCCGGACGTCTATGCCTACTTGGCGCTACAATGGAGGAAGTGCGAAGTCTATGAATTCGTCGTCTACACAGTCATTATGGGAACCGTCATCGTTGTCGGCGTCGTCGGCAACAGCCTCGCTGTCGTCGTCTTCTGGAAAGATAATATCAAGACGCCAGCATCGTTTCTCTTCAGGAGTCTGGCGCTCGTCGACGTAACCCTGCTGCTGCTTCAAATTCCGCTTACCCCGATGTATTCATTCGTTACATACACGGATTGGATGCAGGGTTATTGGCTAATACATCCCTACTTGACTGTATACTATTTGCCGTTGTCATTTATAGCTTTGGGAGCCTCTATATGGGTAGTCGTACTGATCGCCGTCAACCGTTACATCGCCGTGTGTTTCCCGTTTAAGGCGTTGCGGTTGTGCACCGTTTCGAAGGCGAAGAAACAGTTGGCCTTCGTGTTTCTATTCATTTTCCTGTTAAACATCCCGAATTTTTTGCAACCCACATCACATACATGACGTATGACAACAGCACGTCGTATACATCATTCGCAAGCTACACGAAATTCGGGAAGGGTAAGCTATATCAGTTAGTCTACCCATATGTAATGTATCTTATATTCGTACTGGGCCTGCCCATATCCACCTTGATGGTGTTGAACATTCGCCTGATAAAAGCGTTGACTGCAAGGCGACGGAACCGAACGAAGATGTCGAATTCTCGCCAGCAGGATGACAACATTGTCACATTCGTTCTCATCATCGTCGTCATCGTCCTTGTCATCTGCCAGCTACCCGCGTTGATTAACCAGGTGATGTGGGACATGACATCACACCAGGTGAGGGAATGCGGCGGCTACCATTTCTATCTACAGCCCATATCCACATTGCTCGGCCTGCTAGACTCGGCCGTCAACTTCTTCATCTACGCTGTATTCAACAAACGTTTTCGACACGTGCTGACCCAGACCGTGTGCGGGTGCCGCGTATTGGAAGTCGATGAACGGTGGCGTAGGTCGACGGGAAGATGTACCCAGGTGAGGATCGTCAATTGCTCTACTGCCAGTCCACAGAATGACAATGACAATGCCGTTTAAGACACGCTGCTTTAGCTGCGTCGATCGGGACCTGTTTCACAAAACATTCTGTCGAACTAGTGCCGGTGTTCGACGATGATTACATAACTCAAATAAATAAGAGAACGCGAAGATCGTTCCAAACAAGTGTTCGTAACTACGGATAATCCTTCGTGATATCTGTTCTGGGAGTCCCTTTTATGACGGAATTGACTCCACAATTGTATTCGATACAGATATGATGTACCTGTCCGAAAACGTTTGATTTTTTATAAAGGAATGAGGCTGACATAACAGTCTGTGCAACATTGGCCGTTGTTCGCGAAGGTCACGCGCCAGACGTGGTAGGCGTACTGCAGGTATTTAACAGAAATAACTATATAAGTTTGCTTCACTATCATAAGTATGTTGGCCTCTAAAGTTTTAGCTTTTAATAATCCCGGAAATATATATTTCAACCAATGAATAACGATGTATTTCTATTAACCGTTCAATTTATCACAAATACTAGTATTAATATATCAACGTTCTTGTCTACGAATGATCATATTATGATCCGTTGGTTCAATAAATCATGCATGTTGTTCCTAAATGTCCCTTTTGCTATCCGTATGCCGGCGGACTGGGTTGCGTTGTAGCAGTTTGAAGAGATTGTTGTTTGTTTATTCAATGCCGCATCGGATAAAGCATAATTATGTCGCCTGTGGCATTCAGGGCCTACTCGATCATTAAAAATGTCAAACTGCAGCACTGAAAGAAATTCATTGTCTTGAATGTAGTTTCATTATTAATACAACATATCAGGTAGGCAGGCATCAATACCGCTACAGTGACACCCAAACAATGAAACGAATAAGCCATACACATCTTACTAACTCACTCAATCGATGTCTGA
>OZ023213.1:20059679-20072179 GCA_963995525.1 Escarpia spicata
TCAGATGGCGTCAATGAACCGGGTGGTTTGTTGTTGCATGGGTGAGTGTATATTAGTAATATTAATCCCTTCAATAGGTGACGCCACAATTTAGTTGGTATCAATTTGTTAGGAGGCGATAACGTCTGCCAACTGACAATTAACAGTGACGGAAATTATTGGGTAAAAGGACCTACACATTTGTTAATTAAATTAAAGGTCAACACCTTAATCACCATTTGGTATTTCATGTATAACATTGTAATACAGTGAAACAGGACATATAAAGGTGTTTCAATGTATCAAGCACAAAGCGCTGCGTTTTGCGTGATACCCTGAAAAAATCGGATGACAGACGTGTTTTCTCCTCCTAGCAAATTTATACCAACTAAACTGTTGCGTCAACTATTGAGCGAGTTAATTTTACTGATATACAAACACCCATGGGACAGCAAACTACTCGTTTAATTGACGCCATCTGAGGAGTTGTTCACGTGGCAATAATAGTCCATGAAGCACTCTTGGAACTATTGATTAATTCCCACTTGCTCATTTTCACTTACACCAATGTCTGATGTGTGTAATAAATGTATGGTAGACATTTCAAACCTTAATATCTTTTGGACGCCACCATAATATATGCCTGCAATTTTCAAGCAATATTCTTGTTATTCACAACTAATGTTCCACATGCTTTAGCTAAAAGTTCTTTTAAATAAAAATTGCTCATCATAACATTCTGAGACCAGAAGCATTTAGCCACCTATCAATAACGAGGAATTAGTTATCGTGTGTGTGTGTGTGTTTGTGTGTGTGTGTGTGTGTGTGTGTGTGTGTGTGGTGTGTGTGTGTGTGTGTATGTGTGTGTGTGTGTGTGTGTGTGTGTGTGTGTGTGTGTGTGTGTGTGTGTGTGTGTGTGTGTGTGTGTGTGTGTGTGTGTGTGTGTGTGTGTGTGTGTGTGTGTGTGTGTGTGTGTGTGTGTGTGTGTGTGTGTGTGTGTGTGTGTGACTGTGTGTGTGTGTGTGTGCGTGAGTGCGTGTGTGTGTGTGTGTGTGACTGTGTGTGTGCGTGAGTGCGTGCGTGCGTGCGTGCGTGCGTGCGTGCGTGCGTGTGTGTGTGATGCAGCATACACAAAAACATTTATTTTAATGAAAAGAACAGGTGGTTCGAAATTCATTGCGAAGAAAATACAACTACAGTTGTAGATGTGTTACACCTTATGGAGCTGTCTTGGAGGCTGGAGAAGTTCGAACTATTAAGACAACTTAGAAAGCCGCTCTTGCACTGCATATATTGTGGAGAAAAACGCACGTCTGATCACATATTTGCATTGGTAGATGTCAGTTTTTTTATCTTGATTTCGGCGATCGTCGTCGTGCAATCGGTAGTGGGGTTTTTTTTCTTCAACTTTCTGCATTCACATACCTGGTTATGTCTTCATTTACGAAGACCTGTGCATTGTGATTGCTTGTATTGTGGTCTTTCAGCTTTAAGCGATTAGGAAACACGTTGTCAAGTATTCGTTCCGTCTTAAATCGCGATATGATTAAATAGCATTCGGTATTGTGTTTGGCGCCTAGGCGGTGGCTTCTTTCACTATTGTTTTACGCAAGAGTTGTCATTTATAAAGTCGAGCAAAATGGTGTCGGTGGCCTCGTCCTCAAATGTAGTCTTAGAAGCTGTCTCCCGTCCCTTAGTATGACATATTGTTTTACTTTTCTGCCATACATTATATACTTACCACTTTTGGTTTCATGTCGATTCGTTTATGTTTTGTTTTTGTAACGATTATTCTGTTGTGTTATGTATTTTGGGACAAATCAATATTTTATTTCCTGTTCCTTCGCGCCGTTCCCTAATGACACAGAAGCATAGGTTTAGCCGGCGAGTGTCCCGTTCAAGTCTATCGGTGATTTGTTTCTTCAAGTGCGGACTCGTTTCAAAGCCTTGTTAGAAATGCGATGTGGCCAATAGATGCCGATGATCTGGCGTAAGTGACGACGGTGGTACGCATCCAGACAATTTAGCTCTGATCTTGTAAGTCCCCATGTACCCATGTTGTACGTCAACACGGGCACGACGAAAGATGCGCATAGCCGTAACCGCAACTGTAGATAGATCTGTGATCGCCTAAACTACAGTGTCCACAGCTTGCGGAAGGCGTCGTTGGCCAGCAGCTTTCGGTGAGCGACGTCTTCGGCTTCACCGAGGAGCGACCCAAGCTTGCGTCTCATACATAATGTTAACATAATTTCACTGGCGCCACGTGGGGAATTAAAAACAATAAAAAAACAAAAAATAATTACCTTTGTGGTTCGTTCAAATAAATCGCCAATTAGTAGCCCGATTGAAGCGAATGGATACAGAAAGAGGCGAACTAATACAAAAAGAAACGAATGAATACAGAACGAAGCGAATGAATACAAGAGGGAGACGAATGAATACAGTAAGGTAAGAGGCGAATGAATTACAGAAAGAAGCGAATGAATACAGAAAGGGCGAACGAATACACAAAGAGGCGAATGAACAAAGAAAGAGGCGAATGAATACAGAAAGAGGCGAATGAATTAAGTAAGAGGCGTGTGAAAATAGAAAGAAGAAGAAGAAGAAGAAGAATTTTCTTTTATTTGACCCAGACATTTCAAATAATACATACAATACATCCATGTCAAAAAATATATATTTTACAAATATATAACCTTTTGGTAAACATGGTATAATGTATGATAAATAACGAAAAGTAGGGTCAGGAGACTCCTCTAAGACTATGGTAGTCGCTATCGAGGAGCCACCTTGAAAGAGGCGAATGAATACAGTATGATGTGAGTGAATACAGAAAGAGGCGAATGAATACAGAAAGAGGCGAATGAGTACAGAAAAAGGCGACTGAATGCAGAAAGAGGCGAACGAATAAAGTCTGAGGCGAATGAATACAGAAAGAGGCGAATGAATAAAGTAAGAGGCGAGAGAATACAGAAAGAGGCGAGTGAATACAGAAAGAGGTGAATGAATACAGAAATAAGTGAATGAATACAGAAAGAGGCGAATGAATACAGAAAGAGGCGAGTGAAGACAGAAAGAGGCGAATTAATACAGAAAGAGGCGAATTAATACAGAAAGAGTCGAATTAATACAGAAAGAGGCGAATGAATACAGTAAGAGGCGAGTGAACCTCGTCGCCTACGATGAGACAGACAATCTTCAAAAGTTAGCTTATTTATTTATGTGACCTGCCACAATAAAATGGATATATTTAAGTCGCGAAATTGTGAAATGGAGTTTTTTACCTTTTTGGATTCCTCATATCACAGACTTTAAAACGACACTTCTCTCTTTGAAATATCTTCAGTATATTTTGATTTATTGTAGAAATTGAAGCTAGCATGTAAAAAACGACGTTTTTAAAAAAAGAGGTAAGTTTCAACCATAGATAGTGTCTGGTGCAACCAATTGTGTTGTATATGACACATTAACGCCACACTGCTGGGCCCTGTTTTGTATGCACGTTGTTTCGTATGAAGAATTTATATAATGTATACGCTAACTTTGGGATCCCGATGACAGTATCTCCTCCCAGGTGCCGAGGTCCACTTACTTCTTTCTATGTTCCTTCCTTTCCTTAGACCAATGGCCTCTGCTCTACTAACTGGCGATGCATTTCAAAACACATAAGTAGATAAATATAGTTAATTAATTACGTGTGAGTACTACATAATACTACATAATATTACATAATACTAGATAATAACTTTTTCCTATAATTATGCTTTTCAACCTATCGGGGAACGATGACAAATATTTTTGAGTAACAATCGTGGAGACGTTACAGTATCATAACTTTCACTTTACCGAAGAATATCGATTTAGTTGCGGTAACTGGTGAAAGCAGAAATTAAATGGTCATCTTAACCAGTTGAAAAAAAAAAATTGTAATGCAGTAATTATTTATCTTGGACTCATTGAATAGTGGCAGGTCAGTTACTAGTCGTCATTTACATTATGCATTTGCTATTTGAATAATTAAATAATTAACTATATGTTGACGAACTCAATATTACATCGTGCACTTGACAGAAATTCCATAACATTGAAAGATGCTGCGGGAACAACGTCAAATTGTTGGTTAAAAGGAGGCACCCTTTTCCTAGTTTTCCTTTATTAATTAACGTAATGTTCTTAAGACTATAATAACTATGTTGAACGTACACTGTCCGCCAAATTGTGTTTAGTAAGCTCGTAGCAACGTTCGCAATTTAACAAAACATCCAGTTTCAAAACAAGCTTTATTGCCACCGCATACAGGAACACCATCAATTCCACTTGACGGCCCAAAAAGCGAAACTTTTTCACGTTTCTTTAGTGAATCGATTGACAAGCTCCTGTCAGGTGTTTCAACATCATCGATAGGCCAACATATGAAAGACGTTGTTTCAAGTATTGTGTCTGTCATCACACGGATTGCAAATGCTTCGTTGGACGAGGCAGTCATGCCAAAGTCGTTGAAGCATGCAATTATCCGTCCGCTTTTGAAGAAACCATCACATTCTGAGCACTTATCGACCTGTGAATAACCTTACACAATTATCCAAAATCATTGAGAAAGTGATCGCGCTTAGGATAAAGACGCATGTTTCTGACCGGTAAAATGGTTGAGTGCTTTCAGTCGGCGTATCGAAAAAAAAACATTCGACCGAAACCGCGCTACTGTTCGTTACAAGTGCCGTCAAAACAGCCATGGACACTAAACATGGAACCATTTTGGTTCTCGTTGTTTTAGTGCCGCATTCGATACTATCTACCATGACATCTTGATTAGGCGTCTATGCTTGCGCTATGGCTTTGTTGGGAAAGCACTATATTGGATGATATGCAAGACCGGACGCAGCGAATAGTAATCGGTGACCAATCGTCGAGTACTACTACTCTAACGACAGGTGTTCCGCAAGGCTCTGTCCTTGGACCACTGCTATTTTCATTGTATGTCCAACCTATCCTTGACATTATTCGAGCCCATGAACTATTCTTCCACCACTACACTGACGACTTACATATCTACTCACATTTCGACCTGAATCTTTCCGCTTTAACGGCTTCAGTTCAGCAAATGGGGGACTGTTTGGGTGAAATAAAGAACTGGATGGCATGCAATTCTATATGTATGAACGACGGCAGACACAGTATCTTCCGATTGTATCCAAGTCTGCGGATGCAATCGTTGGTGGCACTGTGATTCGCGTTGGTGGTTCTACAATTACAGCTTCACGATGTGTTCAAAGTCTCGGTGTCTTCATTGACAGGCACCTTGATATGACAAAGCAAGTATCGCAAACTGTCAGCGCATGCTCATTCTACCTCCGCCACATAAATCAGATTAGCCGTTTTCTACCCAAACCAACAAAGGAACGCGTAGTCAATGCCATCATCACATCGCGGATTGACTACTGCAACGCACTCTTGTACGGCACGTCTGCCGTTAACATCGCGCGTCTGCAAGTAATAATAAAAATAATCACAACTTCTACAGTGCCTATGTCACCAGGAATCTGAGCTCAGAGACGCAACATACAAGAATCATTGGGCAAAATCGCTAACAGGGACAAGCAAAATTCATCATTAGAACAGCGGACCGCCGGCAGACTTCCTGTTACAAATTACTACTCTGGCAAACTCAGGGTATGGGAACAGACTGCCCCCCACCCCCTAAGCTGAACCCAATATTGTTGACACAAAACTATCATGGTAGTGCCTACCTGTACTCTCGGTAATTCTTCGTGCACCCGAAGACATTATGCAAGAGAACACCTGAGTGCCACGTGGAGACTATACCCTTTAAGTGACGCTACCCAGATCACTCAGGCGGAATGAGATATCCGTCTCATTGCCGAAGAGATAATTGAATTGAATTTGATTTTATGCAACAGCAAACATATATACAAGGTGAACTCACACATAACACATCAAATTGAACCTATGCACAGCAACAAAGTGCTGTGAATACCTAACTCTATACAATCACGAAAACTAATTACAGGTGTGTTGAACGGAAATGCAAGAAGTTAAGAACTTATGATGTGCATTCCCTATTGCTAATTTCTAATCTAATTTCATATATTATATAAACACAATTGACTAGAAGTACAGTGATGTAATATGATATAAAATTATCTGGTTTTGGTCTATTAATTTCTACTAAATATGATAATAGTCTAACATAATTATGGCACCATTATTCTTAGTGGGTTTTTTCTGTTTGTCTTGCTCTGTTGCTATAAGGGATATATATATTGTTTTATGCAAACCATTGGCATGTAATCATTTGAATGTGCTTTTTTCTAATCACACTAAAATTCATCATTCTATTTCAATTTTGCATAGTCTGCCATGTCTTCACGTTTGTTATAATAGAAAGTTACTGCCAATCCCCCGCTCTACGCCAACATTGAAATTAACAATAGTTGTATTACTAGCAGGAGATGTAAGTCTCAATCCTGGGCCATCTGTTAGACGAAACATTCGGGTGGCCACTACAAACGTTCGATCTGTACGAGATAAGACAGCCTCGCTTTGTGATTTATTAATTTCAAAGAAAATAAACATTCTCGCTGCAACTGAGACCTGGCTCAGACCACATGATACACCTGCATGCTTTGCTGACGTTTCCCCTTCTAGTTACACCTTTCACCATCGACCACGTTTAGTCGGCCATGAATTTAATCTACATCTGGATATACCTTCTACAACCATAACTACGTTTGATGATATTCTGGCATCATTTGATTTGAAACAACATGTTACCTTTTCGACACCTATACATGGCCATTGGCTTGACCTCTTGATAACCCGTTCAACTTGTAATAATATCCAAGCACTGTCATTGCTAATATTAAGGTTTTTATAACCCCTTTAGAGTCGAAACACAATATGTCGTATAGAGCTATTCATAGAATTGAAATTACAGCTTTAATGACTGATATCCTTATATCTGACCTTATCATAGAAAAAAAAACACCTATCTGACTTATATAAACAGTACTGTCTAGTACTCAATGCATTACTTGACAAACATGCACCTATAAAATCCAAATGGGTGTCAAAAAGGCCACCGGCTCCATGAATGACTTCCGAAATTATACTATCTAAAAGGCGTCGTCGTTATTTAGAGCGTGTATGGCGCAAATCACGCTCGCCATTAGATAGATCGCGCTATTCCAAGCAATGGCACCTCTGTAACAGACCAATGGCTAAAGCTAAATCACATTATTTTACAAATATGGTCATAAATAAGTCTGATAACCCGCGTCAGTTATGGAACTGCATCAATAACATTCTACACAGACGGCCTACTCCATTGCTACCTGATCATGTGTCAATTAAGTATCTATGTGATTCGTTCGCTAGTCACGTTAAGACTAAAATCAGTATTATTCGTTCTGCTTTCCCACGTCATAATTTAAGTAATGTCAGTGTGGACTTTCCACAAGTAAATTCTCAACTTATATAATTTGAACCGTCAACAGTTGATGAAGTTAAGAAAATAATTATGTCCTCCCCAAATAAATCTTGTGCACTTGATCCATTTCCAACAATGCTGCTAAAAGCATGTCTAATACACTAATTGGACCAAACAAATATTATAAATGCATCACTTTGCTCTGGCTGTTTTCATGATGATTTAAATACGCCGATGTCACACCACTTCTTAAGAAGTCATATGTGCCTAAACAAGACCTAAACAGTTATATACCTATTTCTAACCTCAGCTTCATTTCCAAAATACTAGAAAAGGTTGTAGCAAGTCGTCTAAGGTCTCACATTAGCTCATATGTCTTAACTAATGTGTCACAATCGGCATATAAGCAGTTTCATTCAACAGAGACTGCCCTCTTGGAGTTTCATAATGACATTAACTTGAACATTAATAATGGTAAAGTGACTGCACTTACCTTACTAGATCTCTATGCCGCTTTTGACACGATTGATCACAACATTCTCATTGAACGCCTATTAAAGTGGTACGGCATATCTGGCACAGCTCTAAGCTAGTGTTCTTCATATCTAACTGATATATACAAAATATATATTGGCTGCCCAGTTATACTTCACGCAATACTTAGTACATTACAAGTAATAAATCGACTGGTTATTGTTATTAATACAATCTAAACGGTCCGATTCGTGAATATATTCGGCATCATATAATTGCTATGTGAATGTTATTCAGAGATAGATTGATGTTTCGTAATATTTATAATAATGATGGTCGATATATTTAGCGTATTGATTGGCAAGTAATGTTAAAGGTTAGCGAGGTAATTACACTCTAACGTTCGGGCAGAGTCGATTGCCGGCTTTTAAGGTGAAGCTCTGGTGTAGTCTCCGGGTTCGTTCATTTTTTGGTGTAGCTTATCAATCCTGTTTTATGCATTAAATTGTTTGTATTTCTGACTCTGTTCTTTGTTGACTTGTTCGCTGAAACAACTGTCATTTCACATATGTTGACATGATATCGACATTAGGGACCTCCTCCAGTTTCGCGCCATCTTGCGGCAGGAATCCGTTGGTCTGTGACACCTTTTGACTATTGAAAATACTTTTTGAGAACGTGTCTAAGTAAAGTGGTGAGCAACTTTCCAGATGGCGCCACTGTATATTGGGAACTAGTATAATATAATATAATAATAACAATAATAATAATAAAAGTTCTTCTTTCGCGCCAATATCCCCCAAAATCGAGCTCGGTGGCGCAGCAAAACCAAAGGATTAAGCAATCTCCTGATCGTGTAATGTGAAAGTCGTCAACAGATGGATGGATGGAAATGTTAAGACGTTAAGGGGAATAAGCAATATAAAACAATACATTTGTTACATGTCGGAGAAAAGAAACTATGTTTCCTGGCAACCGAGAAAGCTAAATTTCAAGCATTCGTCTTAACTTTGAGAGAGAAAAAATTGATTAAAACTAGATGACGGTAGCTGTCTGGGATTTCCAGTTGAACAAAATATATCGCAATGGTAGTAATTAATGCCCTTGGTCTGTTGTTCAATGGGTGGTTGTAATGCCCTTGGTTTGTTGGACCGTGGGTAGTTGTAATTCCCTTAGTTTGTTGCTCCATGGACGGTTGTAATGCTCTTGACTTGTTGCTCCATGCGTGGTTGTAATGCCCTAGGTTTGTTGCTCCATGGGTGGTTGTAATGCGGAGGTGTCTTCGTTGGGAATTCGTTCAATGCACCCCAGTGCTTCGCATTCTAATTTATGTTCAAGCGGGTCACAATAGTTCGACATGTTACCGTTTTCCCACACCCGTTTCTTTCACAAATCGTTTTTTTGGCGTGGACATTCACAAAAACATACTTTTGCCAGTTTGAAGCAACTCGTGTGCGGTATAGAGGCGGTGCACGCGATACGGTAATATAATAACAGTAGCTAGTTTTGCATCACTGGCGTAAATATATATGACATGTACATTGAGATCAATGAGTCCGTTTCGCAATCCGTGTTAAAACAACCATGATTTGTGCGTGCTACTTCACCAATGAGAGTATGGAAACAGAACAGGGTGTTAGTAGGGGTAGAGGAGATAGTGGAAGACATAGAGGTGGAAAGGTAAAGTCAGGAGAGATCACTAAAGGGCAGGGGTGAACAGGCAACGCACGAACACACACACGCGCGCGGACGGACACACCCACTCACACACACACACGCACACACGCACACACGCACACGCGCACACGCACACACGCACACACACACACACACACACACACACACACATTGACACTGACACACTCACACTCACACACACACACACACACACACACACACACACACACACACACACACACACACACACACACACACACACACACACACACACACACACACACACACACACACAAACACACACACTCACACACACTCACACACACTCACACACTCACTCTCTCACACACACACACACACACACACACACACACACACACACACACACACACACACACACACACACACACACACACACACACACACTTACACACACACCTACATCCAAACGCACACTCACAACATACACACATACAAACACACAACTATTTATAAATTAGGTGTATCATTATATCGACGTATTTAGAATGCTCCTGCTATGACCTACATATTGCAATACATATCATATGTTGGCTTGCTATAATCACAGCATAACGCTTCACATTGCCACGATGTCATATTTGTATTTATGCAGAGCAACAACGCAGACCCTGTGTAAATTGAAATAGGCTGAATTAACGACATTTCCTTTTATTGTTTTACTAAGGTGATGTATCCATCATTAAAACAACCATATCACATATTCACAGCAAGCATGCCGGCCCCAATGGTATTCCGACAGAATACCTTCAATTCACCGATCTATCGGTAGTCTCATTAATGGTTATAACAATAATTATTTTTTAATTGTCTCAGCTACTAACTATATTCTTACTGGCTAGTGTTCACGATTCGCACCGTATCAGTGGGGTTTACTCCGCCTACCTCCTTATAGTTGTAACCCTACTTTGTTCACCGCATACAAAATTGTTTGTTCCACGTCACTTCACGTCACAAATATACGAGTTTACGTTTCTGTTTAGAATTAAAAACAGTAAAATTTGCTTTCTCTCATACTCAGTAATGACATACGTTGGCCGTCTTGCATTAGAGAGCATCGGGTAATGATTGTGTACGTTCACAACAATCTTTCAAAAAGTACTACTACAAATTATTGTATGTATCATATATGTAAATAGATCGTTGTTCTCATGTGTGCCTGAAATAAAGTGTTGAAATGAATTGAATTGAAGTAGAGGTTAGGTTAGGCAACTGTTGTATTTTTGTGCTATTGAGACACCAATTGATAGAGTTAGCAAGACGAATGTGTGCAGCCTATTCGTTTCATTGTTCTGGTATCATTGTAGCGTGTCGTGTTGTCAGCCTGCCTGACATTTTGAATTATTAATGAAACTACATTGAATACAATAAATTTCTTTCTCTTTTGCAGTTTGACATTCAAACTGATCGACTAGGCCCTCATTGCCACAGGCAATATAATTACGCTTTATTAGATGCGGCATTGAACACCATGCTCTTCAAACTATTACAACGCAAGACTGTCCGCCTGCAAACGGATAGCAAAAGGCTCATTTACGAACAACATGCGTGACTTTTCTTGAACTAACGGATCATATGATCTTTCGTGACGCTAAGTCGTAGACAAGGACGTTTATATATTACTATTATTACTGGTGACAAATTGAACGGTGAATAGAAATACTTCGATATTCATTGGTTGAAATAGACTTAGTAGAACCTACAATATATGCAAATTAATTTTACTATTACATAATGATTGCACTAAACACATCACCAAAATGGCCTTTATATTCATATAATATTAGCAGAACTTACAATAATAATTACCCTGTTATTCCTGCCACATGTATCTAATATAATTCTTGCAATGACGGGATAATATTGTGCATATATTAATACCATCAACAACGGATAGTTGCAAAAAACCATTACGCACGATGCTTAGAAAATAATGGCAGACCAGTCGACAGTGAGGCGAAACAAGTCCCTTGGATAACGACACATGGGACTATTAGCTTAAACGTTAAAGGCCAACACACTTATGATCGTGAAGCAAACTTGGATAGTTATTTTTTTAAATACCTGCAGTACGCCTACTACTTCTGGCGCGTGATCTTAACGAACAACTGCCAATATTGCACAAACTGTTAAATCTGCCTCATTCCGTTCTCAAAACCCAACGTTTCGGTCACGCAAGTCATATCTGTATCGAAGACAATTGTGGAATCATATCCGTCACAATTGACACTCCCATAGCAGATTTCACGAAGGAGTATTCGCAGTTACAAACACTTCTTCTCAACGATCTTCGTTTTCTCTTATTTATTTGAGTTGTGTAATCATCGTCGAAAACCCGCAATAGCACGATCGAAAGTTTTGTGAAACAGGTCCCGATCGACGCAGCTAGTGACTTCGACGGCATTGTCATTGCCATTATGTGGACTGGCAGGAGAGCAATTGACGACCCTCACCTGGGTACGTCTTCCCGTCGACATGCGCCTGTGATCTGGATCAGCACGTGTCGAAAACGTTTGTTGAAGACGGCGTAGATGACGAAGTTGACGGCCGAATTTAGCACGACGAGCAAATTGGCGATGTGTCGTAGATAGAACTGGTAGCCGCCGCATTCCCTCGCCTGGTACGATGCCACGTTCCACATCACCTGGTTGATGAACGCGGGTAGCTGGCAGATGATAACGACGATGACGACGATGATTAGAACGAATGTGATATTGTTATCATTCTGCTGTTGACAAGTCAACATCTCCTTTCTGTTCCGTCGCCTCGCCTTCAATGCTTTGATCAGGCGAATGTTCAACACCGTCAGGGTGGATAATGGCAGGCCCAGTAGGAATATAAGATACATCACATTGTTGTAGACTATGCGATACAACTTATC
>OZ023213.1:20077179-20097850 GCA_963995525.1 Escarpia spicata
GTATAAGGTCCTATGACGCTTTGCGTGATGACCACGCCATGTTGTTAAAATAAAACGTGTTTCACCCAACGGCGTCTCTGCGTCTTTGTACGAACACATAACTATCGAAGGGGTTTGATGTAGATAGACCAGATAATTGGCTAAATAGTGGTGGGCTAATGTTAGGTAATCCACACTTGTAGCATATCCAAATAACGCTGGTGTTGGCATAGTTTCTAAATATTTCTTTAGGCATGTCTCTATGTGATACCAACCACTGCATTGGTCACATTGACAACAATCGTGTCCCCATTTTGCTGCCTTGTTGCAGAGTAGATACGGATATTTGATTGGACGAGGGCCTGGGTTTACTTCAGTATCACCGGCGAGAAACAGAAGGATCATAAGATGTGTTGAGCATTTTTGAATGTTGAATTTTTAGCTGAGTGGTTTGCGAAAATTACGACTGAGAGCACAAAAAGTATTTTGAATGCTGGAGGGGATACCTTGTTGCTCTTTTTGAAGAGTGTTTGTCGAGGTAGTTTGCTCGATGAATGATGCTTGTATAACAACAAAAATAGATAAGCGAGCGAAAAATGAACAACTCGGAACACGTCCAAAACATGAAATTCTACGGTTATTAGCACTCTCACGGCTCGTCCTGTCCCGACGATTTTGGTATCATTTGAAAGGATGCACTTTTTGTTAGTCTAGCGTCATATACAGTATATTTTCCGTTAACCGTTCACAGAACACCTATAAACGGTCCTACAATCGTGCCATTTCCGGTGTTCTGTGCGGTTCCGAACAATGTTGGCGGCGGTTACTAAGTACAATAATCTTCCGATTGCGGCACTGTTTTTCTCATTTGCATAGGTTCAGAAATGCGCATTTCCCAATTTCTTGATTTCATACTATAAGCTCCACCTACTTTTAAGCCGCAACAAAACTGATGTGCTTTGATCACACAAAAACGATCTATATCTACGTCGGCGTGACGTCACAATAACGTACGCCAACCAACGGTAAAAATTCGTTGCGTTGGTTGGTTGATATACGTGATTGTGACTTCACGCCTACTTCGCGAATGTCATTTTAGCAGCCGTTTGAAAGTGGGTGGAGTTTATACCATGAAATCAGATAGTGGTGCATCAATCGGTAGATTGGTGAACTGTGTCAACGAAACAACATCGTTCGCAGTGTCTAAGACACCGGAATCGGCACCGTTGTATGTCCGTTTATAGTTTATTTTAGGAATGACTATCAGGAAACCAGTTTAATATAGATATATTTGAATAGCAGAAATCGTAATCTTTCAAAAGATATCAAGATTGTTTGGATAGGACGAACCGTAATGGTACAAGCAATCGTTCAAAAAAGCATTTTTGGACGTGTTTTCAGTTGTTAATTTTTCGCTCGCTTATCTATTTTTGATAACAATGAACAGTATCATCATAACATATATGGTAATTTGATAATTGTGAAATTCCATTGTTGATAGCAACAACACACTGCTGTCAATAGTTTGTACCATCAAGTTTATTAAAAAATAGTTAGCAATCAGGGTAGATATCACCGTGATATACAATGGTGGGAGGCAGCTTGCAGGTCAGGTCTACTTGGCAGCTAGGCTTGGCCTATTACTTGGTAACAACAGTTGAATCAGACGAGGGAATTGTGTAGACTGTACGCCATCTTGGACAGTACAATACGGACTACAGGTACGAGACGTAACAAGTCTCGGATCGTACTGAACTGTGATCGCCAATGACTTCGATCGTAGCCTGGCGTGTAAATACGAGTACTCTCCATGGCAAGAGAAGTAAGTAGTAGTTATACGCTGCCTGAGCTACTAGTAATATGATTATATCTTTAACTTTTTGTACCCACCATTGTACAGCATGACATTACTGCATACTTATTAAGTATGTTGTTAATGGTGTGGGGAGCCGTGAAGAGTCTAAGACATTAAATAAATGTTTTTCGAGTTCTGCTTGTGCATGAATTAGTTAAGTGCGTGTGAAGAAGGTGGTGTTAATAGGGTTTGACTAAAAGACGCACGACCACGCAAAACCACGAAATTGACGAACGACCACGCACGACCATGTAATATAATGGGTTGGTGGATAGTTTGGCCGTTGATGGTATATATATATATATATATATATATATATATATATATATATATATATGGTTTGAGTGTGCATTAGTAAAAATGTTGAGTCTGTATTTCACCCCAGAGTTACACAATTTAGGAATTTTATCCGATCTTCCGGACGAGTATTTAGACTTGGCACAGTAGCGCCACCTGGCGAATGGAACCGGCGAGTTACCACAAGCGATGTTAAAAGTTGCGAATTTTGTTACTCCAATGTGAAGAACATATCTGAAATTTAGCGAGCTACAAACACATACCTCCTACGGCTGTGTGCCACCAACAGCCCGCTTGGTTACCAACACTACATACATTTTGGTTATGCGTGGTCGTTCATGGTCATGCGTGGTCTTGCGCCTTATAGTCATATATATAGCGGTCTAAATGCTGTGTTGAAGAAATTTAGTCGGCAGGCTCCTACACCAAAGAGGAGGAAACTGTCGAAGGTTGACGACCTCAAGTCGGCTCTGCAAGAAGCCACGTCGACCTTCATCGTCTACCAGAGGGAGGCCGAGCAGAGGATGTTGGCGTTCGAGGAGCAGCGGATGGCGGCCGACAGAGAGGTGGAAGATCGTCGTCGAAGAGAAGACCGTGAACATGAGCTGCCGGCATGCAGTCAGGGCAGGCCATGCCACCATGCCCCAAACTAGTCGTCCTCCTCCGCCTCTCATTCACACGAAGACTATCACACACCAACATCATATTTCCACTTGTAAAAAACACAACATTTTGAATCATCTGCATTTAGCAAAAACACTACTTTTAAAAAGCATGCATATATCAACAAAACGACTTACGTCATTCGTATTTGTTTTAAGTGATGCCTCATAATAATCTGTAATAAAATAAGTGTGTATATAAAATATGGTAATGCGACTTTGGTTCTACATTAGCAACAATTAGTAACACCAAGCTGATATCATCATAGAGTCTACTCATGCTACATGCACATGATAATTCAGTCAGACAAACAAACCAAAAGCAATGTACATGATGTATTTAATTATATGTTCATGTAAATTTTCTACAATAAAAGTCTTTGCGTTTGTCAAATCTTAAAATGTCAATTTGTTCTCACTGTCTTACTCCCTGAGCTCAGTCCTTCCAAATTCCCCCTCGCCCCATCCCATACCTTCCACACACCAGGAGGCGACAACAGATTGTCACATCTATTGATTTGCAAAATATGCCACACGTGCTCATCTGGTGGCTTCGGCATGTCCGCACGGTCGGCTAAATCCTGCGGCAAGTCCTCGTCAAACGTTTGACACCAGGTCTCGCACAGATTGTGCAGCACACAGCAGGCGGCACCAATGTTTGGCACATTTTTCAGGTTGCTGTCATTTCTCTTTAATAAGCAGCGCCATCTCCCCTTCAGCCGATCAAAAGCATTTTCAACCACCATCCTGGCTTTCCTTAATCCACACTGAGCGATCTGCCGTGAAGGAGGCGACAGTCGCAGACAGCATCAAACAAAGCATTGCTCTTTACCGCGCCTGTTCTTCATAAAACATCTTCATCCTTCGCCAATGATCAGTACGGCGACGGCGACGACGGTGTGCAGCTCTTTCAGCTAACGACTTTGTGGCTAGTTATGGTTATTAATCAAAATAACTGCTTTAGTTGACGAGAACTGAACAGGTTTAGTTAATGCGCATTATCTGGGTATAAGTGAATTGGAATATATAGACTACACACAAAGAAGTATCTGTCAAATATCGTAATAACTTAATTTCAATTTGACTCATGAACTAGTGCGAAATGTTTCAACATACACACATGTAAATATACAGTTGTGTTGTAGTAGAAGGCCACTTAACTTAGACGTAGTCATTCTGGTATGCATCATACGGAGGAAACAGTCTTTCTAAAGACTAAGTAGAAACGCATAGACTATTTTGAATAGCTGATTAGATTAGTATCATTATTATTAAACAAATTCTGATATGGCGCCTAGCAAGCGGCAAGCCAAGACAAAGCGACACTTGGTGTGCGATGACTGCCACAGCTGGATGGATTTTGCCTTGTCCTGTTGTGGGAAGTCATGGGCAGATACTAAGGAAGAGGGATTAACCTTTCAGTGCGTGGGGTGTTGGAAAGTGGAATGTCTGCTGAAGGAGGTAGATAGGTTGACAGATATCGTGAAGGGGATGGAGATGAGAATTAGCAGGGAGACAGGTGGAATTGAGAAAGACGACAGGGAGAGAGTTGGGAATACTGCGAGACTGAATGAGCAGAATAGTTGCAAGAACACTGAGGAAAGGAGACTGAGAGGATGGGATTGGATGGGAAGAAATTGGAGAATCGACGCAGGAAACGTGACAGGCATGATGGTGACAGCGGAGAATGTGACAGTAGAGAAAGGGGTAGGAGGGGAAATGGGACGGGAGAGGGGATACGCAAATGCGATGGGAGGACAGTTGACGGGACGAAAGTAAGTGACAGTAAATGTGACAGAAGAGAAGTCGATAAAAGGGACGGTGAGAGGAGGAAAGGTGACAGGAGAAAAAGCGACAGGAAAGAATGGAACGGAAGAGAATGTGACAGGAGAGAAGACGACAGGGGGAAAGACAACGACCAGACATGTGCAAACCGGAGAAGGAGATACGTTGAGGCAGAAGACTAACCGAGGGGGAAGACGTCGTTGTTTGTTTGCCGGGGACTAGGATAGAACATGTCACTGAAAGCGTAGAGAAGGTATTGGGGCATGGCAAGGGAGGGTCTATACTAGTACACGTAGGAACAAGTAATGCAGATACGGAGGGAGCAACTGGGATAGTACAGACAGTTAGTGGGGAAGTTAAAGAAGACAACAGTTGAACATATTATTATTTTCTCAGGAATTTTGCCAGTAATGGGAGGAAGGGGGCCAACATATAGAAACTGCAAGAAGATGGCGATCAACGCACTAGCTGAGCACATGTGTGAAGAAGAGTGTAGAGTTACCCCCACATTGGACGTGTATCATATGGGACGATTCGGTAGAACGCTGAATAAGGTTCCATGACGCTTTGCGTGATGTCCACGACATGTTGCTAAAATAAAACGTGTTTCATACAACGGTGTCTCTCCGTCTCTGCACGAACACAGACAACAACACATGGTGGCACCGATACGTAAACGTGGCCAACGAAGAGGTACGCCAATCGACCAGGGAAATTCGAAGGAACAACAGGTCCAGCTCAAACTGAGTTATGGACGAAATGGTCAACAAGATTCGAACGTTACCGAGTTGCATCAGGCCTACATCTGGAACAAGTAAGCACTTTGCTATACGCAGTGGGCGAATGTGCAGACGCTATTCTGACCACGATCAAAATTCATGATAATAAAGCAATGTACGTTGAGATAAAGTATGCCATTGACGAGTATTTCAAAGGAGAAACATCATCGTCGAAAGGGCCCGTTTCAACACCCGACGACAAACGGCAACAGAGCCAGTCGACAGTTTCATACAAGACTTATACCGAATGGCAGACAATTGCAGTTATGGTAAACTAAAAGACGAGTTGATCCGCGATAGAATAGTCGCAGGCGTCGCTAACAACGGGCTGTCAGATCGCCTATAGTCAAAACCAGATTTGACACTTGAGTAAGCTGTCCAGATTATCCGCCAGGCGGAGGCACGCAAGCTAGATAGAGATATAGTAAGAGGGGACATTAGCACGCCCTCCAGTGCCTGCGAAATCGATCACGTCGGACCAGCTAGTAAAGCAGTACCCAGAAAATGGAGCAAAAGCCAAAACGAGGCTACACTCACCCCAACGACACCACTAGTACCTGCCAATGATGCGGGCGTCAACCTGCACACGACAGGCAGAAATATCCAGCTAAAAAGTATTGCTGTCGCGTATGTAGAAAACAAGGGCAATTCAAAGTAGTGTGTCGCGGCAGTGCAATCAGGAGACACAGTGGCAGAGTCCACGAAGTAAAGAGGGAGGACATCCCATTTCTGGGGGAGATTAAAGACGAGAGTGACTTTTGGTCTGCACGCGTTAATGTGAACGGTCATAACACACGCTTCAAACTTGATACAGGCGCAGCAGCTTCGGTCATAAGTGATAGGGAACAGTGGCTGAAACGGGTTCAGCTCTACAGGAATCAGAAGAAACTCCGTGGACCTGGGGGCACCCGTCTGCCGGTCAGGGGCATACTCCACGCGACCCTGAAATACCGTGACAAAGAAACTGAAGCAGTATACGTCCTACACAACCAGCAGTGCTCACTGTTGAGCAAACAAGCCTGTGTTAAACTCGGACTTGTGTCGCGGTTTGATGGCGTTGAGGTAGTAAGTGATCCAACAGCGAACTTTAAAGCAGAATTTCCGAGTTTATTCACTGGCCTCGGCAAGTTGAAGACTGAATATGATATGACGCTTCGTGCAGACGTCAGACTAGTGTGTTTGTATGCACCGAGGAAGAGAACCCGCATCCTCTGCTACCGAAAGTGATAGCGGAACTTGAGACGATGCAGCGACAGGGGGTCATCTCTCCAGTCACACAACTCACAGATTGGTGTTCGGGACTTGTGATTGTTCCCAAGTCGTCAGGAATATCACTACACATCTGTGTCGATCTCACACAGCTAAACCGAGCTGCCCTACGGGAGATACACCCAATGCACTCTGTGGATGAGAGTTTAGCTAAGCTGGAAACAAGCAAGTTGTTCACAAAACTAGACGCCAACAGCGGATTCTGACAACATCCTCTGGATGAGGAGTCCAGGCTTCTCACAACATCCGTCACACCTTTCGGGCGATTCTGAGCTGATACCAAACTTCCGTTTGCTCCATGGCGACCATGCTGGAAGGTCAAGAAGGGCTAATCTGCCACATGGACGATATCTTGATACATGACAAGCGCGTTAGAGCAGTCATGCTACGCTTAAAGCAAGCCGGACTAACGCTGAACAACAAATGTGAATTTGCTTAGCGGTCGATCAAGTTCTTAGGACATGTCATCGATGCCTCAGGGAAACATGCATTACAGAAAGCAGTGCGACGGCAGCTATCGCACAATTCCCAGCTCCCACCAATGTCATGGAACTCCAATGCTTCATGGGTATGGTGAACCAAATGGAAACATTCATTCCACGACTGGCCGATATCAACGAACCGTTACGCAAGTTACTGTGCACAGACAGGGCATGGTTATGGGAAGAGGCACAAGAAACTGCCGTCCAGCAAGTGAAAGACATGTTGTATCACCCGAGGTACTTGCACACTATGACCCAAACAGCCCAACAGTGATCGCAGCAGAGGGACCAGTGCAGTGCTACCGCAAATTCAAGATGGTGGCAGACGTCGTCCAGTTTGCTATGCTTCCCGATCGCTCACAGAAACCGAGAAACGCTATGCAGTCATAGAGTAGGAAGCTCTTGTAGCAACCTGGGCTTGCGAGAAATTCAGAGAGTATGTGATGGGGCTAACCTTCACACTAGAGACCGATCAGAAACCTCTCGTCCCACTTCTGAAAACAACAGAGTTAGCCAAGATGCCACCTTGTATCCAACGATTTCGTCTGAGATTTATGCGATACTACCCGGAAGTCTCTTACGTACCAGGAAAGCATCATGTTTGTGGAAGAGGTAGAGTGTTACGTAGAACACACAGTAACCATACTTTCAGCTACCGAGAAGCGTCTACAGGACATTCGAGCGGCACAGAAAGCAGATGCTGAGTGCGAACAAGTCAGAACATATATCACACTAGGATGGCCAGCTTACATGCCACATCTGCCGCTGATACGACCGTACTGGGAGAACAGGAGCCATCTCGCGGTAGTCGATGATCTCCTACTATATGACGAACGCATTGTGATTCCGAGGGCCATGCGTGTGGATATACTACATTGCATACACCAGGCCACCTCGGTATTACGAAATGTCGCGCTAGGGCTCGCAAATCGGTGTGATGGCCTGGATTGTCCAACTGCATAGAAGACATGGTTACTAAGTGCTCAACGGGTGCGAAAGATCGTCCGGAAACCAAAGAACCACTCTTGCCAGCATCGTTCCCATCTCGTCCCTGGGTGAGGCTTGGCATATCACCTTGCAATTGAATATTACTCGAGATGGATTGAGATCAAGCAGTTTTGCGATCAAACGCCAGAAAGTGTCTTCACAACGCTGGGGGGAACTGTTTGCCGTTCACGGCATCCCAGGTGTTGTCATGTCAGACAACGAGCCTCAAACCAGCGCTGATGCATTTCGACAGTTCGCAGCAACATATGCATCCCCAGCCGAACTACTGATGGAAAGAAGGTTACGAACACAACTGCCAAACCGGTGACAGAGAGAAGGTCCGAACCAAAGAGGTCACCTACAGATCCAACCAAACACGCACCTACAACAACCGACATAGGACACAGGAACTTCCTGACCTACAGCCAGGTGACTAAGTATGAGTTACGGATCACGACCGACAGAGCAGGATACTGAGACAGATCAGGAAGAGCTATAAAGCCGCCTGAACGTTTGAACTTATAGTCACCGAAGTTCACCATTGTCTACATACATGTTTGCAGGTGAACATGACTGTAGAGTTCAGCATATGAATGCGAACTCTGAGAGGAGGTGTAGGGCTACCCCATATTGGATTTGTATCATATGGGACGATTCAGGAGAACGATGAATGAAGTTCTATGATGCTTTGCCATGTTGCAAAAATAAAACATGTTTCACACAACGCTGTATCTGCGTCTCTGTACGAACACAGACAACAACACAAAGAGAGGGTGGGATGCATAGTTTTATGGTGATACTTTGTTAGGAGAGATGGCCTCCATCTAAGTTAAAAGGGGGCAGCAGTTTTATGAAAGAACCTGCTGCGATCTGTTAACAGTGAGACAGGTTGCATTTGTTTAAACTAGATGCGCGGGGGGGATTCACAGAGAAGCCCAAAACTGGAGGCATAGATAAAGACAGCACAAATTAATCAGAAAAAACAGCAACAGCAAAACTCTTCTGAAGCTGGATATAAATGATTGTGTTTAAATGCAAGGAGCATAGTAAACACAAGAAGTGAACTAAACATTATGGTAGAAGATATTGACCCTCACATAATAGGTATAACCGAATCATGGACCTCCACCGATATAGCAGATGCCGAATTGGGACTGACAGGATATGTAATGTTTAGGAAAGATAGAATAGGAATAAGGGGAGGTGGAGTTATTTTATATATTAAGAAATCTATTCAGGCTTTTGAAATAACATTAGAAAGAGACGCAGTTTGCGAAGAAACTGTTTGGTGTAACATAGTTACAGGTTAGTTTATCAAAGTCCAATCATAAGCATAGAAGAAAACGAAAAAATACAAAACGCTATAAAGGAAGTGAGCAAACGGTACTGTATTATTATAGGGGATTTTAACCTTGGTCATATGCAATGGAAATCTCTACAGAGTACATGGAGTGAGGACCACAATGTTTTAGTTTTAGTACAATATAGTTTCCTTTCTATCACAGAACCAACCAGGGGTGAGAATGTGTTAGATACAGTTATGTCCTCACATAATGAATTAGTTTACAATGTCAAGATATGTGAGCCACTGGGGAGTAGTGATCACAACCAGATACATTTTTGCCATCAAAATAATATCAGAAAGGAATAGTAAAAAGCAGTACAAGAGAATTTCCCCAAAGGAAGATATAAAAACATGAGGAGAAATTTAGCAAAGATAGACTGGAATAACACACTGAAGAATAAGACCGCAAAAGAATGCTGGAATATCTTAAAAAGTCAAATTGAGTGCGTCGTCGATAATTAAAAAAACAAAGGAAACGGTCCAAAAAGAAACACGTATCGAAAGAAGCCATTAGCAAAATGTAGTACAAACAAATGATGTGGAAGTCATACAGACGAAGACTACATCATTTATAAAGAAACACTTAACCAAGATACAACCGAAAATAGAAATTCAAAGAGAAGCTATGAAAAGAAATTAGCTTTTAATATAAAACATAACAGCAAGAGTTTCTATGCATATGTTCGGAGTAAACAGAAAGTTCAAGATAAGGTCGGTCCTCTAGACTTTAGTGCTGGAAATATAATATCAGAGGGATTCTTAATGGCAGAAGACCTGAATGAGTATTTTAGTTCGGTGTTTACCAGGGAAGATATTAGTTCACTGCCAGTACCAGAGGCAAAGCTCAAGGGTGGATGGAATCAGACTATTTAGGACAGTTAATTGTAACCTCGGAAATGGTAGCTAAGAAAATTAGGGCTATGAAGAATAATAAATCACCTGGAGTGGATGAGATTCCGCCCAAACTACTATTGGAAATTGTACAACAAATTAGCATGCCGCTTCCAACAGTTTTCAACTTGTCATTAGAAGAGGGAGTGGTTCCTTTAGAATGGAAAGAAGCAAACATTATACCGTTATTTAAAAAAGGTTCGAGAAGCAAGTCAGAGAATTACAGACCAGTAAGCTTAACATCAGCGACTTGCAAATTATTAGAAAGACTAATTAAAGATCACATGGTCGATTTTCTTGTTAAACAATACTTGATAAACCCGTCTCAACATGGGTTTCTAAAAGCGAGGTCATGCTTAACAAATATGTAATGTTTTTGAAAGATATCATTAAGTGGGTAGACGAGGGTTCACCGGTAGATATCATCTACTTACATTTTCAGAAAGCTTTCGATAAAGTGCTACATCAGAGAGTATTGCTTAATCTAAAGGTCCATGGCACAGGAAATGGTATAATTAACTGGATAAAAAAATGGCTGATTGACAGAAGACAACGGGTAGCAGTTGATGGGGAGGCTTCAAACTGGAAGTCAGTTTTGAGTGGGGTATCAGAGGTATCAATACTGGGACATATTATTCTTAATATATATTAACGATTTGGACGATGATATAACAAGCAGGATTAAACATGATAGAGATGGACAGCATTTACAAGATGATATTGACAGGTTGATCAAGGGGTCTGAAAAGTGTCACATTTTGTTCAATTTTGGGAAATATGAATGTATCTACACATGATATGGGAACGAATGTACAATATGCAATGGGAAATACTGTACTAAGTGCTATTGTAAAGAACGGGATTTAGGGTTAATCATTACTGCTGACATGAAAGTTTCAGAGCAGTGCGGAATTGCAGCTTCAAAGGGAAATCAAATCTTTGGATTAATTAGGAGAAATATATCGTATACGGGAAAAGAATTAATAATACCGCTGTACAAAACAATAGTTAGGCCTCTTTAGAATAGTTTATACAAGTGTTAAGCCTCTTTAGAATATTGTATACAAGCATCGAGGCTATATCGCAAGAAGGACATAGATATGCTAGAAAGAGTACAGAGGAGAGCGACTGCCATTTATAGTTAATTCTCTGGGTGGCAATCTTGTTAAATGTTTTACGATTACTACTACTACTACTACTACTACTACTACTACTACTACTACTATTACTACTACTACTACTACTACTACTACTACTACTATTACTACTACTACTACTACTACTACTACTACTACTACTACTACTACTATACATATTTCGAAGCAAAATACCCTACACTCAGATGTATATAATGGTCTTGTTAAAAATTACCCAGAGTTGGGAACAATCACTCGTACAACAGCATACATGAAACAAATGTAGTGTCTAATCCTATCTCCAGCCCCCACCTAACTTATTAGTGGACTCAGCCCCAAGTTCCCCCCCCCTCGATTCCGACACGCATATCGTAAACGTTTTTCATCAACTAGTTCCATTAGTTAGATGTTCCGCTCTATCAAAAACTATCTTATTCAGTTCGCACACTTGACAAATCTTCTTATTCAGGTCAACTATATTTTATACCTACATGTTTGTGACATTATCCATTTAGTGACAACAACATATGCAATGACCTACATCGATTATAGATCCACTCATTGATGACATACAAATAGTGGTGTTACATGAATTGGTCATAGTTAACGGAATATGCCGTTTTGCCAAAAATCCCGATTGAAACCTTTTGAAAAGTGTCGATATTTATTTTAAATCAGTAGACTTTATTTAATCACTATAATGCAAACCGATGCTATTTTACAAACTGGCCATGGCGGTTGTGAATAGACTCGTTCTAATGTTAGACGCAGTGCACAGCTAAATCAACCGTACGGGGTCGGTCGATAACTTTCTATGATTAAAATTATCAGTATTTCCGTGTATTTTCTATTACTTTCATAGATTTTTACGATTTGTGATGCATTAGTGCTGCCACCTAGTGCAGTAGATAACAAAAACATCTCAAACACGTGTTTACGTACAGTTTATTAGAACATGTAAAATTAGTAGGACTGTCATACTGTTAGTGAACAATATATCTAATTTAGGGAAATATCAACGCTTTCGCTAAAGGTAATCAATTTGTGTGAGTGACCAAACCATACAAGGTAAGTATAGAGGTTGATATCGTTGTTGAAGTGTGGAGTCGGCGCGTGCAGCGAGCACGCATGTGTGCGCGTGCGTGTGTGTGAGTGCCTCTGTGTGTATGCGTTTGTGTGTAAGTGTGTTTGTTTGTGTGTGTGTTTGTGTGTGTGCGTGTGCGTGTGCGTGTGCGTGTGCGCGTAAGTGTGCGTGTGCATGTGTGTATGTGTGTTTGTGTGGTGTGAGCGTGAGCGCATATGAGTGTCCGCGCGTGCGTGTGTGTGTGTGTGTGCGTGCGTGCGTGCGTGTTTATGTGTATATGTGGATGCGACCAAGAAAGGGCGTTTCCCATTAAAAAAAATCAACATTATACAATTATGTAGCATAACTTAGCAGTTTGAAGGATGAGCACACTATAGTTGCAGCCCACGTCAAATTAAGTTTGAATGCGTCAACTGTAACAATCGTGATGCGTGTGGAGGGAATTCAGCTTGACACCGCCAATCCTACTGACGGGAAATCCCAGGATAAAATCAGTACACGTCAACAGTTAGGATACTTGCGGAATTTCCAAAAGTTACGTCACTCTAACATTGATATTCACCCGTATTCGTTCAAAATCTTGTTATCTCTCATAGTGCACATTTTGCATAATGTTGTTCAGGGTAAATATGTTTAGGTAATTTTGCTAGCTGTAAAACTAACTTTTATATGTTTTTATCTTCGCAAAACGTTTCCACCACATTGACGTTGACGCAAACAGATGGCTTTACGACGTGGCATATGCATTAGATTAGTAATACCTGGCAAATACGGACACCTGACAAATACGGACATTTCTACCCACAGTAAAATGCGTGTGATGTGGATTTCAATGTCATATTATGTGTTTTGTTTTCATGTTGATGTTCTTATGGGAACAATGTTCTCTGCATCTTCTGAAGTCACGATTGGCACAAAGTGTAAATCAAATGTTGTGTTTACGTCTGATAATGACAAACTTTACTTAACATATAGAAGACTTTATTTATTCCAGAACTTATATACCATATTCATGATTGCTGTGTAACTATTGTTATGACAATACATGCTGGTAAATCAATGGTAAATTACACCGCTCTTTAACATCGTACTTTGTTTTTCAACAATGCTAATTAGCACCGATTACAAATTTACTATATTTATGTACAGTGTATTAATGATTCATCTACTCTTCGACTGGTGTAGTGTTGAACGATTCATTTTAGCAAGTTCATATTGTTTACTGATTCACAGTTTTGGATAACTGAGCGTAATATTCTCAATATTCTCATATTTCATATAGTTTACTATGAATTTGTGCTGGCCAAAGCATATTTGTTATACCCGCGTAAGCAAACCTTTTTCGTTCTTACAAAACGTTACTGAAAGTATAAGTACAAGTCAGTAGAGGTCGCTGTCCTGTAACTGCTATGCGCAATCCTTATCGTAAACACACTATTCCGCATAGGTTCCCAGTTCACGTGGCACCTAGTAAATTATCTTGAGCGCACTTGCCTATATTCAACTAAAGGTTTCTTGCCCATTTGCGAGTGAAAATAAGTTCCTGCAAATAAGCCATACAACTTTTATTAGAACCGAGGAAACTATTAGCTTTGTCAATCAGGTCCGATTTTATCACACCGCGATATACAACTGAGATATATTACTCAGCGCCAGGGCTGGCTAATTACACGCTGTTTATCCCCTTTCAAGGCCACCGACTGTGACGCAGTGATCCATGTCCATTTTATGTCGATGATTTCGTTCTTCTCTAGAAAATCTCAGCTAGCTGCAGTTTAAACAGTTACTACTCCTGGTATCGTTGTATGTCTTCCAACAGCAGTACACACACGCACGCACGCACGCACACATACACACACGTCCGCACACACGCACACACACACATACGCACACAAGCACGCACGCACACATACACACACGCACGCTATATAAATCCAGGTTTGCACACTATACCAACGCTTCAATGTTATAAAACAATACGGTTGTATGTCTGTTTGTCTGTTGTGGACCCATATCTCCGTTAAATTTCGTAGGTATGTGGCTGACATTTTATGCGCGCTCTAGCCGGCCCTTTGGGGTTTGGATTAATAATTAATAATAATTAAATTAATTAATAATTAATGTTGTTTCTGAAATTCATCCGGGGCGGTGGGGATTTCGGGGGTCACGTACACATGACTGCCTTTTCCCCCGGGCAACGACGGGTAACTCGGCTAGTACGGAATAACGCCATTATACATGTTGTACAAGCCAAATGCGATCATGTGACACTCTTCAGACTGCTCCAAAGAATATTGGCTGGATGCCAGCTTAGTTCCAACACGTGCATGCATTTCAAAATGAATATGCACAGTCCATTAATTTTATAATTACCTTATGCTCACCACGTCATGCTTTCGCTCATGGCTTTTTTTGGCCAACAACACAATTTTGTGGTTCACCTTTCTGCAATCGAACAGGTGGTTTAAACCATGGGAATGTGAAATTTACATGATATTAGTAATATTTAGCCATTCAAAATTAGTAATACACACAATGGAACTTGAAACTAATGCATAAACAAATATGTTGAGATCTTTACTGAAAGGAGTATATATACAGTGATTATTTATCAAGTGAATCATCATTGCTGTTGTAGCACGCAATGAGACCTCGCTTTATGGTCACCTGTTTAATACAGCCATTCGCAATTAAGATCACCCTATGGCAGTTCATAATTATTTTTGTAACACCAAAACATAGGATATTAGTTCCGCTAATACGGCCACTTTGCTATTCGGGTTACTTTGGTTTAGAGCCAAAAGCGACAAAGTGGTATTACGAGGATTATATCATTGATCCGCTCGATTGAGCTTGGCAGTTTTAATAATAATATACTTACATAGCGCCTATATTACCAGGAATCTGAGCTCAGAGGCGCAACATACAAGAATCATTGGGCTAAATCTTTAACATGGAAAAGCAAGAGTCGTCATTAGAGAGAGGGACCGCCGAAGGTTTACGGTGGGAATGCAAATTCAAAAAAATACGTCTTGAATTTGTCTGATAATTAACTCTAGATGGCTAGACAAGACTATGTTTCGTAGAACCGCAGGTCCGTGATGGGCCCAATACAAATAACTCGGTAGTTGTGGATGGCTGCGTAATACGTGTTGGTGACTGTACGACTGCAGCTTCACGATGTGTCCGGAATCTCGGCGTCTACGTGGACAGACACCTGAAAATAAACAAACAGGTGTCACAAACCGTTAGTGTGTGCGCGTTCCACCTCAAATCAGCCGATGTTTGCCTAAAACAACAAAGGAACGCATAGTCAACGCCATAATAACATCGCGGCTGGATTATTGCAATTCAACCATATACGGAACATCTGGAGAAAAACATCGCTCGTCTGCAACGAATTCACAACTCGGCCGCTCGTCTGATATTGCGTCGCCCGCGGAGTGATAATGCTGCTCCGCTGTTGCATAATCTGCACTGGCTGCCCGTTGCTCGCAGAATCGAGTTAAAAATATTGGTGTTTACCTACAAGGCAATGCATGAAAATGCGCCCATCTACTTGCGTGATCTTGTGTGTCCTTATAGACCCGCTAGATCACTGCGGTCTGCTGACAACAACGTGTTGTCCCTAACGCGTACTCGCGTCAAAGCTGGTGTCAGTTCGTTCGCGGTGGCCGCTGCAACTCTCTGGTACACTACCTAATTACATTAAATCTTCGGACACTCTTGGCAGTTTTAAATGTCAACTAAAACCCATTTATTTAGAATATAATTCTAGACGAACGCTAGTAGCTTGTCTGTGGCTACCCGCACTGATTCAGTGGATTTAGTTATATTAGTAATATTTTAGAACTATTTATTTATTTGATTTTATACTGCTATATTCTAGTGATTAACTTATGCATTGTAATTTATGAATTATATTACATTGTACTCTGTTTATTTTAAGTTCACATCTTACTACCACATTCCAAATATTTGTTTAATTTTACTTAATTTATTTATTAAATTTTTTGTTTAAATGACTGTGTTAGTACTAATATTTTAGTTTAATGATCATAACGCATTATGTATTGTAAAGCGCCACGAACAATTGTGGATCTGGCGCTATAACAAATTTAATATATTATTAGTATTAGTTGCAATACGCTGCCAGGTCACGACGACCAAACTGAATGTCATAGTAACACTTATTTCAAAGCGAAATGGGTCAACCATTGATATTTTCAAGCATTAAGGTGTGTGTGTGTTTGCCCCGCCTAGGTTGCTACGTAAACACATACGCCTACGTGGTTCTGTATTTACAACCAGGTGTCAGTTCTAACTGCGGGAAATCTATTCCTATTTAGACATGTTAGTAATAGACCAAAATGCAAGTCAAGCAACATACTTTTTTAGTACGGTCCGCAAAATGTGTATTAAATGAGTAATTTAATATACAGTTTGCTTGATGGTTAGATCATCATCATCATCATTTTCATCATCATCGTCATCTAAATGTATTTTTGTTTAAATGCAATCAAATGTAGGCGTATGTGAACTTCCATTTCAACCATTTTAATTTAGAACATCATAACCTTCATAATGAGTTACATAATACATAGCGTCTTCGCCAAGACACTAGCATTCCTACATTGCACATACCAGCAAGTAGGGCCGTTCAGAATGTAATATTTGTGTCACTCTGTAATCTTGTAGGACGTGAATTACACTAGGAATTTGAGCCTACTACATTGTCATGTCGCCATCCTAATGTAATCACGACCAATCAGTTATACAACAGAATATTCCATACCCCACAGCGTGGGTTGATGAGTTTATTACATACAAGCCACCGTGGTGCTACATGAAGACTATACCACGCAGTATCATAGTCATCGGTCAGGCAGCAAGCAACGATAAGCATGCATGCTTACAGGTATGTAGGCTTTCATCACATAATCAGCATTGGGCCTGCCGTATATACAAGTGAGAAATATGTGTACGTGGTGAGCGTCGGATACACCACATTTCGTCCCTTTGAGGAGCACACACCTTTGTGCGACTATTGAAACTCCTGTTAGTTTTAACTAGGCTTTTCTATTGTCCTTTTTAATATTACCAATTTCCAGTTCCTACTAGATTTCTGACTCTGGAATGTGAGAGGCTGAGCCTTTGAAGTATTCTATCCTACTAATTAGGTTCCTGACATCTCTATTAATAGTGTAACTAATAGGTTGACCGGCCGAGTCTTCGAACTATACCAGTCCTACTTAAATTATCTAGCACACCTCTCCTTTGACATCAATAGCAGACCGATCGGGCCACCAACTCTCTCTGGTTGCCTGGTTTTCTCTAGTTCATATAACCTAACTAATTACTTAACTAATTAGCTTGAATATATATATAGTCTATAACTAATAATAATAATATAACAGCATTGTATCCTAATATAACTATGTATTCAGTACTAATCATCCAACACGGTCAACGTACGTTACAATTCGTTCCTCTCAAAGGTAAGGTGTGACATACGTTCTTTTCTTTTTCCATGGGATTAACATTTTAGGGTAGATAGAAAAAATACAACACGTATTTGGTTATTCAGATAAATATGAGAACAACACATTTCCATTATTTTGACAGCAATAGATAGAGGGTTAAGCGGCATCAATTTTTTGTTTTTCTTGTACCTTATTTATACTTAATAATTTATTAAGTTTTCTTGTGCAAATAATCTTCTTTCCTTTACATTAACACCCAAACCGACTTCTGCGTCTGCGTGTGTGTGTGTGTGTGTGTGTGTGTGTGTGTGTATGTATGTGTGTGTGTGTGTGTGTGTGTGTGTGTGTGTGTGTGTGTGTGTGTGTGTGTGTGTGTGTGTGTGTGTGTGTGTGTGTGTGTGTGTGTGTGCGTGCGTGTGTGCGTACTGCCAACCAGAGGATGGGCATTTTGTTTATGTTCACAAGGAGCAGAAAGGACAACAATCAATCACACACACACACACATGATGCAGTATTTCTCACGCAGATATCAGGTCACGATGACCAAATGATTGGCTACTATAGAAACACATATTTCAACGCGGAGTGAGTCAACTATTCATACCCTCAAACATTAAGGTGCTATGAATGTCTTTGACCCAGCTAGGTCAACACGGACGATTCACAGGGTCACAGCCTAAAGCCACGGACAACGTACTCGCGTACAGAGACTCGTAAACAAAATTAACAAATCGTATCATCATCAAGTTATACAAAAAGTTGTGACAGCATCCACTCTGAACATCTTCAAAAATACATTGAGGTATGTTACCACCAGCTTAAGGCGAGTAATCAAATAAATAGGTCAATAATACAAAGATGTGTAATTGTGGAATCACACGAGTGTTATACCAGCACGGGACGATTAATGTTTAGGCGTTTCGCTGGAATGCCAGTATTCATGTAAGCAGGCGACATAGACATTTACGACTATGTTCGGCAAAATGTATATTAAAGCCCCCTTTAATGAGATGGCAAGAAGTAATTAACGACGATGACAAGTATGGCTTCACTAAAAAATAGGTAATTACTTACCAAGCTGATGTTGATTTGGCATACTTTATGGCAGCCAGGATTTTATAGCAACACTATTAATTCATTGTTGGGAAAACAGTCACACAAGTAAACATTTGCAGATACAGTTAACTTGTATCCGAATTTTTAGCGAGGCAGCAGCAACAACATCGAGAATAAAAACTTTATTCCACGACGGTGACCATGTCCGTAGAAAGCTGCATTTCAAACGACTGTCATATAGGCACTGTATTGCGCCATACACTGTGCAGTTTGAACAGGTAAACAGCGCTATACAGTATATATATGACGACCCTATGAAAAGTTAGCTTCATAAGGACATGGTTACCGTTGTGGATTAAAGTTTTTACTGCTGCTGCTGCTGCTGCTGCTGCTGCTGCTGCTGTTCCATCTTCCACGGTAGATGGCAATCTTGCTAAAAGCAACCGGTCTTTTCTAACGCTGAATCTAACAACGAATATGCAGGTATATTATAGTTAGCAAAACTTTATTGCATGCATTTTTTCGTGATAACTAGTTATATTGCTGCGCCTATTTCGAACGTTTTTCTATTTCTTGTATTGACACAACTTCAAGATCCGCCAACTAAATAGAAGATTCTAAAAAAGTGTTGTTTATTTACTTTTACATTAAAACAACAGCTTGCCAAATGTAGGCAGAGGTAAGTTAATTGCTCACTCCAAATTTTACACTTATTAGTAAAATTTAATTTAAAATAACGTCAGGTGACGATGAGCTGACACTGCGAAATAAATTCTAGCCAATGACAGAGAAGCTAGTTAGCGTCTCAAGTCATTCCCTTTAATGTATTAGTCAGACTATAGCAACATTACCCCTATCCGGTCAATAAATTCACGGTCGAAGTGACCTTCTATCCTCCCCTCACTGAATTGATTGCCTGGAGTTTCTAAATTTACGAGATGTTCTGGCTATAAAAGACCCCAGAGATTGGTCAACAGGCAAATCGAAACCTCGCTTCCGAACAGTGTTGTCGCTTACAGGAAGACTCTCTACCGCCGAAATAACTACAGAAACGTAAGTTACCGTTACATTATTATTTTAGTCACAGTTGTTTAGTTGAAAGGCTGTTTCTTCGTCGGTATACACTTTCGCAAAAATTCATCCTAATTAAACGAATTCTACCGTAAGATTAAAATGTTAAATATAATGTAATTCCGTTGTTGATGGTGTTGGTTATAATTATGTATAATGCAATTATTCTGCAGTGATTTTTTAAAGAAAATCAGTGAATGTATAATTTTATATCTGTTGGCAATGTTATTTTGATTAGAACAGTTTGAAATATGCTAAGTGTGAATATCTGATACTTCAGAGAGACAGAGTGAGACAGAGAGACACAGAGAGACATGGTGAGAGAGAGAGAGGGGGGGGGGGAGAGAGAGAGAGAGAGAGAGACAGACAGACAGACAGACAGACAGACAGACAGACAGACAGACAGACAGACAGACAGACAGACAGACAGACAGACAGACAGACAGACAGACAGACAGACAGACAGACAGACAGTCAGACAGAGAGACAGACAGACAGAGAGACAGAGAT
>OZ023213.1:20098050-20163050 GCA_963995525.1 Escarpia spicata
CAGCTACAGCTGACGTCATGACTCGGGATAAGAGACATCGTGAGTGATAGTGCTATGATGATGCTGATGATGATAATAATAATAATAGTAATACAAATTCGAATAAAAATTATTTGTTATGCTATTTTCATAACGATTGTGTCATATTTATTATATAAGTTGAATATTCTTTATTATAATGATTTATAATATTTAAAATTATGATTTTTATATGTATTTTTTGTATTTTGTAATCGGCATTGTATATATAGAGTTAACTGATTCAGTGTTGTTCAAATTTGGAGTGCCTATGATCGCCTTATTTGCCAGACACCTGAGACGTCATCAATGTATTAATCCGATAACGTTTGAGTATTGTAAGGTGGTCTCCTCCAATACGCGAAGGACCACTCAAGTCTTTCTATATTCTTTCGCCTTCTTGGATCTTTTGCCTATGATATACCAAGTGCAGTTATGTTTCAGAGCACACAAAAATACTTAAGTAGATTTATTTACCGTAAACTACACTCTGATAGGAAAACCGTATGTATCAACTGCTGTTCAGTTCAGTATTTTATAACATCGTTGTTAATAATACTAAGACACTCAGTAAATGTGCAAGTTTTCGTGACACGAGTTCAATCGTGTCTCCGTCTTGCTTCTTAGTCAGGGACCTTCTGTGTGGAGTCTGCCACCCGAAGAAGAACATCCCGGTGGAGCTGCCGTGTCATAAATGGAAGTGGGTGACGTACAAGAAGAAGAGCAGGTGCGGCTGGTGGCGCCGACGACACACTTGCTACAAGTACGTATTTACTTAAACTTGCACCTTTGCGAATTGCACGTAGCTGCAATCGGAAGATGTGATGGTGTTTGCTAGTGCAAAGATGATGTATTCTGATATTGACTAACCTTTTTGTATTGATGCGCCTCTGAGCTTGGTTTCCGAGGATTTAAGCGAAAAAGAATTTATCTTATTATTATTAGTAGTAGTACGTGCTCTCTTGTCACGATGATCACGTCAAAAATTAAGGAAACAGAATGGATATGAAAGCATGTGTGCGATTATGCAATTGCACCTGCATTCCCGTATTGGGCAGAGCGTATTGTACGTATCTAGATATATTAATGATAATATGTTAACTTACTTTTCTGTATATAATAATACATATTAGTTAGAATTGGGCGATATTATGACGTTTCGTTCAACTAGTTTCGTTTAGATTATTGCTGTCATCGTAACTATGCTGCAGTTGCTCTGGATACGTAGATTTGCAGCAGTAGTTCTGGAAAGTTAGATATGGCGCGGTTGTTACAGAAAGGTAGATATGGCGCGGTTGTTACAGAAACGTAGATATGCCGCAGATGTTCTGGGTGCGTAGATATGATGCAGTTGCTCTGAGTCTAAATATGTCAACATGCAGCAGTTGAATGCAGATATTCCGCAGTTGTTCTAGATACAAAATATGCCGCATGTCCCCGCAGGATCCGACACAGGCTGACGTCGTCACGATACTGCTGCAACCAAGGCTTCTTGTTCAAGATCATCGGCAGTCTTCACGTGTGCATCAAGAAAGGTGAGAATGAGGTTGAAAAAATGCGTACTTGACTTTAACAAGGTAGAAGAAATTTCGAATATTTCTTTTGATTATTTTCAGACGACGCGAACTGCAGTTGCCCATTTGAACGACTTGCCACTTGAGTAAACGTATGTGCTGGCCAACATGAACGTATTGTTTATATTGGCCATCACAATTCGTTATTCTTTAATACAAATGGCTACGGTGATAATCTACTTTAAACTTTAATATTTAATATGTCATAATTCATTCTAAGTCTAAACGCAAATATTTCATAAAACTATAAATGTTGAAATGATGTATGTTCCAGACTGTAATTATTTACTACAACGTATATTTATGATAAATGGGCAAGCGTTACAAGTGACACACGAGATTTGACTTGAACATAGAGGTCAATGATTTGATACTTTGAGACTTGGATCGAACCACAGTACTCATATTAACCATAATCGCAGTGCGTAGCGTTGTTAATACTTTAATATGTTATTATTTTTATTTCCGTAAAATTGAAGCGTAACTGCAACGTGTTTGATTGTGTGTGCAACTTGACATGTGACTTGATCAGCGACACCAAACGATGTTACAGGGAATTAAAAAAGATGACTCGATATTTGACAAGACTTGGATTTCAATATAATTATACTTGACTTAAGGTGTAAGAGCAGATTTGACTTGCCAGTTTACGAATGCCAGTAAGTCTAATTTCTCAAGACTTGAAATGCAGTCGTAATACAGAACATTGGGAATGCGAGAGAGTTTAAAATTACCCTAACGACAGTGATATTATAATATTTATTTAATCGTAATACTTTAGACACATTTCTAATGACGTCATGTCTACAGGCGGCAACATCTGCGGTGGATTCTTTATGAATGGACCCAAATACACCGCTTGCACTTTCCGGTAAGTTCTGGGTGACGATAATAATAATATTATTATAATTATTAACGAAAGCGAAACCAAAAAAGCGGTGTTTTATTTATTTCGACTTCTTTATTGGATATATATATATATATATGCTAAAAGTAAACTCGTTTTAAATCAATACATATACATATATTATATATATAAATACATATACATATATATATTTATATATATATTGTGAAAGTGTATACATATATATGTATATATATATATATATATACATACACTTTCACAATATTCGGTAAATGTCCACTTGTTTCAAATCGTTGTTTAAATTTCTGTGTCGTTTTCGCAAAAAGACACAGAAAGCAGAGCAAGATCAGTGAAGGAAAAGAAAACAAGATAACATAATTGGATGATCAGAATCGAGGCCAGCTTCACCCCTGACATACATCGAAACAAGAGGAGAACAACAACTATATCATACACACACACACGCACACGCACACGCACACGCACACGCACACGCACACGCACACGCACACGCACACGCACACGCACACACACACACACACACACACACACATACAGTTTTATAAGACAAATATTGATTAATTTGACTTACTCCTTCATTTTTAGGGGCCGGAAATTCTGCTCACTCCGTTACAAGCTGGTCGGCTCTACGTGTTACAAAAGTATGTATACGATTGTTCTTACCTAACGTAAACACATCCGTGATTACACTGTTACATTAAACTGTATGGTAATTAAGTTAGATACGTATGGCTCGGTTTGGCGCACACATGGGTTGTTATCGGAGAAACACTCTATCCTCAAGCCTGAATATGCGTATGACGTTACTGTGATAACAGGTAAAGTTTGATGTTTGATGATACACACCGCGCAAAACCATATTTTGCAATATATAATATATATTACCTCAAAACAGTCATCGCCATGACATATCTTGGTACGGTATGCAGGCCAGGAAATACTGATCTTTTCCGCCTATTTTATGAAGAGCAAGCATGAAACATGTATATACATTAATGCTAAATGCTAACATTTGTCTTTTACAGAGTAATCGGAGAGAAGGTGAACTCTGGAGTGGCCATAGACGCGTTGACGCCATGGGGGACCATTTGCGCTTCACTCGTTACACACCGTTGTAGTCACTTTGAAATAAACTCATTTAAACTACTGCTGTAATTCGTGTGCGCATGTTGCTTGTGGGCGTGTTGGCGTGTGAGTGTGTTTATGCCGGTGTGCGTCCGTTCGTTTGAGTGTGCGCGTGCGTGTATGGGTGTATGCGTACTGCACGAGTGGCATGTGTGAAGGTTGACAGCGCTAGAGTGAAAAACACAACTTCGCCCCCACCTCCGACACGTTAGGTGTTTCCTCTCGAGTCTACTGTATCGGCCATGTTATTGTGCAATATGAAAATGACATGCATGATATAAAACTGATAATGCAATAGATCTATGTCGGAACGAGGGTGGTTTGGAGGCTGAGTCCCCAATTATTGAGAACGTTGGGCTTTATAACTAACTTTGACATTATTCTCCCAGCACTGCGAAAAAAACCACTACTTCTATCGAAATAAGACAAAAAGGCGAAACATGTCCAATCCGGCAATGCTACCCACCCCCGATCTGCGAGAAATGTGCAAGACTATTTCCTCGTGTTGCAAAGCAACTGGTTATGTTCATGTTACTGATATTTTGCTTCATTCTAGTAAAACGAAAAATTACATCATCGTTTTATTTCAAAGAAACCAACAATCAATTTCTGACGACTGAATCGCTTTCGTCTTTTCTGGTAGCGTCGTTTCCTCGCATTCAGTAAACTGGAACACACAAATAATGACAATTATTATCAACACTTAATTGTCCTCGTGGTTCATCATTGAGTCGAAAACGTGCTAACTTTAGACGTAGCAATCTGGACACCAGTTGTTTTACGGGTGTTGTAATTAGTTTTATGCCAAGTTCCAGTTCCATCATATTTCTGACTTCCCATATGTCATATATCAGATGGTAGGCTAATAGATGTTTTAAACACATTTACGAAATTGCTGTTACCACCCCGTGATATCCACACCCCTACAATAATATGTGTATATATATATATATATATATATATATATATATATATATATATATATAGTCAACCAATCATCGTATACCTCGAAGTAGCATAAATGCACGTATGTTGTGTGATTTACATTACGCAATGTGTACAAGTGAACGCCTGTCAAGATTTAACTAACTCTAATAGGATTGCCACATGTACATATTATACAACCGGAGTTTAAGCACCACTCCGCTCTTCTTCGCTGTCGGCTCGACTCATGACATCGGAAAACAGGGGGTTGGTTTCTGGTCAATTTGTCGCGAAACTGGAAGCGTCACGGCGTTTGCTGCTAGCCCCAGCGGACCGGAACTTACTCTGGACGGTGAGGTTGTTCAGCCAGTCGAAGAAATAGACTAGTATCAGCCATTAGAGTCAATGAGTTATAGGGCCGATGACGTTATGGATGTGCTGGACGGTGATAGTCCAGGAGTTTTATGGCCAAAATAGGGTCATATTGGAACAAGTTGCAACAGAAGCAATTTTTGCAGTTTTGATAGCAGGCGTATATCCTAGATAACACCTCAAAAGTCTTCGCTTCTAAAAACTGGGGAACATTGTCAAAATTACCTTTATGTTGGGGGCCCCTCAGTAGCGTTTTCCTGCGCGATTTCGTCACGATTTTACTATCGGGAAAAAAAATTAACACGATAATGTTTCTGTAAACCCCAAACTATTAAAATGGGTGTTTGTAAATATGCACATATGATCAGAAACCATAACAACATGTACAGACATTAAAATATTTTAATTTTGAATAACTTTTTCTAAGAAATTATTTCTTCGTATCACAGAAATTGCACCACTAGTTGGACTTACATCTCCAGTTTGTCTTCCATATAGCATGATTATTCTCTGCATATAAGTACGTCAATATCATGAACATCAATCGTATATGGAACATAAAACGAATACATTTAATAGTGGAACAATGCGCTTAATAATAATTATAATGAGCCAATGATGTAAGGTCAAAACATAAATGCATTAATCTAGCCCAAAGGCTTAATTATAGTAAAATTGTCATATTAACTCTTAACTTACATGATTTTTACTCTGTATATAATATATAAGTGTGCTACTGTCGCGAGCATCAATTGTATAGGTAACATAATACAAATACATTTAATTGGGGAACATCGTGTATAACAAACATTTGATATAAGGTCAAACGTAAACACGTGAATCTTTCCTAATGGGCTTCTGTGCTCTACAGCCAGCACTGGGGTGTGTGCGTCTTTCATGTCGCGATGCTGTCTTGATTTGGTCATGTCCTTGTGTTGTTCACTTGTGTTTAACTCCAATCAGTTCTTGCATTGAGCTGTTGATCACTGCACAGGCTGGGATGGACAGCAGCCAGGTCAGTCGTTGCTGCTCGGTCATCCCTCTTCCCCTCGTCAGTCCCCCCATTATCTTCATGCTGCATGAGTACTTGTTCAATCATGAGGTCCATTGACAAACCCGCCCAGGCGCGGTTCGTCTGGCAACATGAAATCCTGAGACAAAGCTGTTGTGTACACCAGGATGTTCCTTCTGTAAGCTGAATATGGCTTGCAAGTAAAGCCTGGTTGAATTAGCATACAAAGAATGCCCTGAGGCAGCCAGATAAGGTAGCATCTCCGACACAGCTTCAATATGTAGATACCAGTTTCCCATGCCTTTATGAATTTCCGAAGAATCCGGACCATATTCATATACTGTAGCCACAGCTGTGCTGTGCGGTCATTCAACAAACACAAAATGTGTTGACACAACTGGCGTGCCACAACAAGTAAGTCTGGATGGACTTCACCGTCGGCTGCTAATGCAATTTCACCTGTTGGATCAACATCGTGTGGCTTGAGAAGGGGGACCTCTAAGGAGTTGGACAGTATGAGCCCATTCAGAACTGCATCTAACATCAGGTGTGCACGTATTGCTCTTGAAATGGCCTTTCCTGTCAGGATGTGTTCCACCGCTTTTGATGCATAGATCAACTTTAGCAACTCCTTCAAACCCGATCCAGCCACCAGGTGACCTGTGCTTCCAAGAAAGCTCATCTCCACGTGGAAAGCACCCAATCTAAGCACTATGCGTCGCAGTGGGCTTCCACCAGGTTAAGAAAGTATGATTGATAATGCTCTCCACCATAATGGCTGGCCAACGGTTACGATAGCTGGCATACTATGACGTTGGGCATGTTGGGCGACGTAGATGAGGTTGGAGTAGATGCACGTGGTGTCGCTTGAGCTCATGTCGATCATAGGTAGAAACACGACATATGACTTAGGTGGATGGGCACCGTTATGGATAATTTGCATTTGTCCAGACCACGAGGGTCTTGATGGTCCGAACAGTAGCGACGTTTTCCACAGAGTATCTAAATTTGGATCCTGGACTGTCTGCGTAGTCACAGTCTGGTACGTCAGCTCTGCCAAAGCCCGGTTGTCTACTTGGTGATATTGGATGTGTATATGCCCATTTGTCGACATATATCCTACTCACTTGGACTCTAGGGATTGGGCGACTCGTTTTTGTTCCTGATGTGAAATATGTCATTCTCATCTAGAGTCTTGATGTTGTGATCGACGTTATCAGCTGCATACTGAACAAACTATTTGGTGTAGTTGGGTATGTCACTGCTTTGATCTACAGCCGCATTCTTTCCAAACCGTTTGACCTCTTTGTACGAATTGCAGAATCCGTTATTATGAAGCGAGTCAATGAGAGATGCAAAATGATGGTGTAATTAGGGTAATCACCCGGGTTCGCGCTGCTTGCATGATGGCTTATCCAATGGATGCCACCTTTATACCAACTTCTTCAAACTAGAAGGTAAGTAGCTGAGACATGCTACTTCAGATTCGATTTCATTTGACGCTGGGTACGATTCATATGATGTGTCTAGTGTCTACTGCCTTGATGTCCTCCCGGATGAACTTTGCAGCAGCCTGCATTATGCGGATTCTCTCGCTCTTTGGATCATCCGATTGACTAGCAGGAAACTCAAGCAGTACATTGTCAGTCGCCTGCCGCATCGTCACCACATTTGATTTGTGATTTATAGAAGAGATAATCACTTGGTCACCAAAATGTTCCCTCAGTCTAGCCTTCATATATTTTACGGAATATGGCTCAGTGTTAGATCCTGTCAGGTACTCGGCCATTTTGTTAACCAAATCTGATACAGTTGTTTGTTCGTCGTCGTTATCTTGCAGAAATTGAATGATCTGAAAAAATGCTTCAGCTTTGACTTCACAGACAAGACGGCCTGTGTTTGTTGATTTGCTTGGTCTCCCTTCAGCTGTTTCTGGACGTCTTCATCACGCACAAACATTTGAGGGAAGTTGACGTTGCTTGTTTGGTGATATACGGCATCAGCTGCAGGCAGATCACCGCTCAGTGATTGTAAGACCACACACGCCGTGGTATAACGATGGCATACGATCGCAAAAATGTGTTAGACGACAACTGGAAAGAACATGGAGAAAATCTGGACTGGAGTCTGACAGGCTTGCCTACTGCCTTCAGCGCCAGCTCGTCTCTTCGTCTGTGCACCGTGCAAAACTTGAATACCACACGAATCAAATTACTGATGCATCTGGTGACCAGAAGCAGCTGTTCAAGATTGTTGCCAAGCTCCTACACACTGATAATGGCACACCACTACCGCCAGGTGACTCGTCTGACACACTGGCAATGCGGTTCTCGGATTTCTTCTCAGAAAAGATTTCGAAAATTCGGTCTGAACTGAATCAGAATGTCATCATTGTAAATATCTCTGCTGAGGATGCACCGCAGACATGTCTGCTGACTGCATTTGAGCCAGCCACTGAGGCTGAAATTGGAATGTTGTTGAAGTCATCGCCAGTGAAATCTTGTGAACTTGACCCCATTCCGACATGGCTTCTTAGAGACTGTGCGCACGATGTTGTACCTGTGCTCATGACAATTGTTAACCTGTCTCTGAGAACGGGGGTAATGCCTTCACACTTGAAGGAAGCACACATCAGGCCAGTACTCAAGAAACCAAATCTAGACAAAACTGTCTTGAATAACTACCGACCCGTGTCAAATCTACCCTATCTATCGAAGACAATAGAACGTGTCGTTGCTGCGAGATTGTCAGCTCACATGTCAGAGCACAATCTCTGTGAGCCCAGTCAGTCAGCGTACAAGCCGAATCACAGCGTTGAGACGGCCCTTGTCTGTGTGCAGAATCACATCCTGCACGCAATGGACAATCAGAATGTTGTCATCATGGTTCTCCTGGATCTATCGGCTGCGTTTGACACCGTCGACCATGAAGTGATGTTGCATAGACTCTCGCATGATATCGGAGTGGTCCAAGATGCACTGGACTGGTTTAAGTCATACCTGAGAGACAGAGTCCAGTCAGTCCACATTCATGGTGCTACATCGCCTGCTCGTCCTCTGGTATACGGGGTACCACAAGGCTCCGTGCTGGGTCCTCAGCTGTTCTCCATCTATGTAGCACCAGTTGCTAAGATTATTCGCAAGTACAATTTGATGTATCATTTCTACGCGGATGATACTCAAATCTACATTCCAGTGAAACCCCACCAAGAGAACATTGCTGCGGCTGTCGTCCGTATTGAAGAATGTGTAGCTGAGATCAGGACGTGGATGATGACAAACTTTTTAAAGTTGAATGACTCAAAGACAGAAGTCATCGTGTTCGGCTCTGCGCAACAACTAAGAAAAATTGAGCTGCGCACACTATGCATTGGAGACTGTTTGGTCACTGTAACTCAGAATGTACGGAATCTTGGTGTACAGTTCGATGCCGAGATGAAGATGGAGACGCACGTGACCGCTGTCTGTAAATCTGCAATTTTCCATCTCCGAAATATTGCAAGAATAAGACGTTATCTAACACCTGCAGCGACAGAACAAGTCATACATGCGTTTGTTACCAGCAGACTTGACGTTGGCAATGCATTACTCCACCGACTGCCTGTGAAACAACTAGAACGGTTGCAGAGAGTACAGAACTGGGCGGCTCGCCTTGTCGACGGCGCCAGGAAGTTCTGTCATGTCACACCTCTATTGATCAAGCTGCACTGGCTGCCGATACCAGTTAGAGTAGAGTATAAGATACTTCTACTCACGCACCGAGCACTGACTGGCTGTGCACCACAGTATATCACCAAATGTTTGAACAGACGTCAGCCAACTCGATTGTTGCGCTCCAGTGAACACAATCATTTATGTGTACCACGTGCAACGCGTCGCTGGGGTGATAGATCCTTTTGCGTGGCAGCCCCAACACTGTGGAACTTGCTGCCGCAAAAGTTGACTGCAACAACAATGACAAACACTGATTTTAAATCAAACCTTAAGACTTACCTGTTTTCCCGAACATTCTGTACTGCGCCGTGAGCAACGATTGTTGGAACGGCGCAATATAAATGTCACGATTTGATTTGATTTGATCATGCACAGCGAGCAACCAATCCAAGCATCTCTTATTGTAGACCATTGTTCCAGCAATGCTTCCTTGCATTCTCTTGTAGCCACAGTATACACATCTCCTTGTCGTTTCCTTCTGTCAAAACATACTGTCGTCCCACAGAATAAGCAATCAGTTTTGAAGTTAAACGTCTGCTCTGCTGATCGCAGCAACGAAGTCTGGATATTTTGTCTGGGTTTCTCATAATGTCTAGTGGATTGGGCAAAAGGGAAACTGTTGCTTGGTCATTATTTAGGGGTTTCTGGCAGAACACACAGGAATCCGTTTCTGGTTCTGCTATACTTCAAGCAACAACGAGATCATCTGAAAAAACAACAAATATGTTTATACAAATGTTGTATATATGTTATCAATTATTAATATACATTATGTATAGTATATACATATATTATTACTTTGTAGTATACTATTACATGCAAACGTTCAGCGTGACGACATAGCGCAAAACCCGGAACCCATATTCGATAACCCTTTATTATCGCTCATTTTGTTGATCATACTTTGCAAATATGTATAAACACTTGTACGTTGTTGCTATTCGTTAATACGATATCACGAGATAATGTGTTTAAATCGATTTGACTAAACATAAATAATTTAATTGAAGCGTGGGCGCCTACTTAAAACGTGAACGTACCGTTATACAATCCTGCTTACTTTTGAGCGTCTTCGCGTGGGTTCTCTGGGTTGATCCTGCAGATGGCACCTTTGTAGTGTGTTTAGATATATTCATATGTATATTATGAATACCCAGTTTGAATCACCATTGTGATATATGCAATGGGCCGAATTGGCATCATTAGTTACGATATTGTATGTATTGATATCTGGGCCGAACAGGAGTTCCGGTTTCAGTTCCAGTTGGTTGGCTAATAAAAATCGTTAAATGTCGGTCACACGCTTCGTAATGTAACACAAGACAGTCACATATACAACAACCATGAAATTGAATAGAGGCTATATCGAATTTTAGCAAAATATGCACTTTCAAATATATGTATTAATGCTGTTTAACATGGGGTAAATGGGAAATGTTGATTCCTCGTTTTAAGTCACTTCCCCAATTTTCATCGCTGAAGACATTTTCATAATTTCATAGGTTACTTTAAATGTAACCAAAACAGTTGAAATTGCTTCTGTTGCAATTTGTTCCAGGTACAATCATAAAAGTCCTGAACTTTGAGTTTCCACCCCAGTCAACAAGTTACAATGTCATAAACCGGCCACTGGGGGCAATATTCTTATTGAAATGAAGCAAGAGATTTGGAAGGGAGACTTCATTAATCTCCACATGTTGCTAAACGATCAAAATCTAGAGGAATACCAAAACCAGCTATTATCGCTGGAAATTACCAATATTGGTTCCCAACAGTCTTTGACCATGGCAAAAGCCAGTTCCAGTACACCAATTACATCATATATCCAGTGGTTATCTGCATTTACCATTCTCGAATTTCCAATCATCCCCTTGCTTTACTACCTAAACATGACCTAGGTAAATTCAGGCTGATTCATGATTTATCCTTCCCACGAGATGGCTCCATAAATTTCTATACATCTAAAGTATTCACTACTGTTCAATATGAAACCTTAGACAGAATTGTAGAACTTGTGCAAGAATGTGGACAGGGTTGTCTCATCGCTAAGGCGGACATTAAACATGCGTTCCGGCTAATACCAGTTAAATTTTGAGATTACCATCTGTTGGTCATGACCAGTAAAAGGGTAATTCTATCATTACCAATGGGTTCTGCGATTAACTGTCAGACATTCGAGTGTTTCAGTCGGGCAGTGCAATGCAGTGCAATGGATGCTACAGCACCACTTTACTGTTAGAAGTGTTACACATTTGCTCGACGATTTCGTATATTTGTGAATGCAAATGAATCTGTCTGTCTCCATTACCTTCAGTCTTTCGAGCAGCTGTCGGAGAATCTAGGTATCCTTCTCAACAAGGAAAATATATGTCTGCCCTCGACCTGCCAGACTGTGTATGGCACTGAGATTGACACCCAAAAGTTGGAGCCCGGTGGACAAGGTTGCAAAGGCAACTACGTTAATGAATTGTCTAGCGAGGCGTCGTATAATCACTTTGTGGGACAAATAATTACTCATAGGTTTTCTACAATGTTGCTGACTCGCTATATCGTGCGGAAGAGGATTTTTCATAAGTTAGTTGAGGCAAAGCGTGCAGTAAGGTGGGTAGATGCCGAACCAACAGTAATGCCACTGCCATTGAGGCCCAAAATGCTGCTAGATTAGAACGCAATGTAATTAGATCATCGATGGCACCAACTATGCGAGCTTCATACCGTTGCAGTCTCGGTAGGCTCAAACAATTATCTTGAATTGAGTGCACCCAGTACCAAAACAATGCCTCTGTCACACGCCCATCTTGCAGCATCAACCATTGTAACTGCCGTTTCAGCAATAACTTTCAGTCATAAGATAGCGGACAGTTTTTTATTTTAAGCTTTTGATCGGGGTTCAAAAGAAGGCGGGGTCAGTAGACCCAAGGTTTGTGGGCTTGGCTATAGATCGCACGTTACTCGTGCATTGTGTTCTGTTCGTTATGTCTGCGTATATTCATCACTCTGTTATGAGTCCACATATTGGGTGGTGACAATAGCATTCCTCCCTGGCATGCTCAGCCGGTGCTGAGTGTCAGGTTTGTTGGCTTGTCTATATATCGCATGTTGCTCATGTATTGTGGTCTGTTAGGTAGTTCGGCGAATATTTATCACTGTGTTATGAGTCAAATAGTGTGAGGTAACAATGGCATTCCCCTATATATATATATATATCTGCATATATATATTTTAATGTTTTTAAATTTAATTAATATTCTAGCAAAATGTACTACAGCAGCAGACAAATGACCTGGAAGTACAGACAAGGCGTATTGCTTCAAAGCCCAGATAGGATGATGCAATCCAGACAGTATCTGATGCAATCTGATGCCATACCGTAAAATGCTTAAAAATCGTGCCTGGTCTTAAACCTTTGCAATTGACTGTATGTCTACGTCTGTGCATTGCGTATTCCAGAGTGGGCCTGACTACCGTCATATATTCGTTAGAAGGTCTTCTACGGGAATACCTGACCATTTGAACTGGAGCAGTAGAAACAGCCTCTTGCCTGCTTTTGTGTGTGATTTCACCAACGAGTTCGTCCCATTTCAAGTTGCTGGTGATGGTGATAGTTTCAGATCCGTTAATTTGTATGGACTGGACATTTTTCCTTGTTTTACAACAATCAATAGTATGCTCTTTTGTTTTACACTGATTATTTTGCGTTGTCCGTCTGTACGCCACATCGGCTGCTTCCTATAGGTTTGACGCCTGGGTGGCTGATCCAGCGTAGACAATGCATACGTCATCGACGTATTTGTAAGACTCACACGCTGTTTGCAGATCGTTTATCATGAGGACGAAAAGTACGGGGCCTAGTTTTGTGCCTTGATGAACACCTCCATGGATGCGATTCCAGTTGGATGCTGTGTTATACAGCTTGACTTGTTATGTCATTTCGGCAATCCATTTCATTAGTATATTTGGGAGACCAAAACTGGTGAGTTTTCGAAGTAGTCTCTTGTGATTAATTAAGTCAAATGCCTTAAAGAAGTCAAGTAATAGTATCCTAGCAAACTGCTTGGATGAATCTGTGCTCGAATAACATTGGTGCAGTAGGTCGACGAGAGCATGTGTAATGTTTGACTTCTTAATGGAGTCTTATTGGTTCTGGTCAACTTTGTCTTGTACAACGTCCCAGACCCATTTCGCTATGCCCGCACGCTTCCATTTCTTTGCCGAGTATAGCAGTTAAGGAGACTGGTCTGATATCCGTTTCGATATGCCCTGGTGGTTGCTTTTTCTGGAGCGGACTGACTTTCGCAGAACTCCAGATACGTGGAACATGTCCCTCCCGAAGTGAGCTGTTTTAGATTGCTGCATCTGGACCAGCAAGCAAAGTGGATAACTCTTTATGGACCCAGCTTGGTATAGAGTCTGTACTGGTGCTAAGTTTGTGAAGGTGTTTTCCACCTCCTCACCTAGATAATATATTCGGCGGGTATAAATGGCACTTCAAGCTGAATGTAATCCTTGTCAGCACTCAAGGCAGGTAAATGTGGTCACTCACTGACTTAAAGAAGGCATTTATCCGTCGTCTGAATTGCTGATTACCTTCATACACTTGGTTGGTAAGGTGAAGCAACGGGGTGTCACTGCTTGTTTCATTGCACCCAAGCAGGTCCTTCAAGCTCTTTCACCAATTAGACACGCCACCCAGCTTTGTCTCGAATTGTGACTTTAATCATCAGTATGACAACTTTAGTGTACGTACAATCGACAATTGCACTGAACGGCTGACAAATATATTACCTATTGCATTACTAGCGCGTTATGAAACCTGTTAGACATATCATTTCCGCACAGAGTTTGTTGTTGTCGTAGAGTAAACATTTGGAGTCATAATTTCAACAAAATATAGAGTAGCTTGGGGCATACAACTCACTTTGTTTGGGAAATAATGTCATCTGATATTCCTTTTGCGGCAACTCTTATCTATTATATACATAATCTATTTCATTATCTTAGCTAACTACTCTGTATAGAGATTTTCAATGTTTAATATCACAGAAAAACGGTATAGCCATTGTAACAGAGGTCCTCAATATTGACGCTTTGCCGTATGGGTGAAGCAACACGCCACCATTAAGCATTATGTGTTAATGAGGCTAATTAAGCTATTCCTTTCTTATCACCTAAGGTTTGGTATTATTGGTACATCTAGGCATAGCGGAAAATGGCTGCGTTTCTCAAAAGTGTTTTTTTTTAATAATTTTCTTACGAATTGTGACCGGAATTGTTAATTAATTAGTATATTATTTGAAATGAACAAGTACTTTTAATCTGATGTCTTTTTCATAAACTCATATGAACATGCATACAGTTGCAATTAATTTACACACTTTCAGTCTCATATATATGATTGATATAATACTTCCCCCTTAGCTGTTCGTTCTCCCCTACAAGTATTGGCCTTTTTTGCGCCACACGTTCACTTTTCAAATATAACCGTTTGCATATTACTGTATTTTATCACAGGCATCCGCAATATTCACAACTACACTGATAATATATTAGTTTTACGAGTAAACCCATCACTTTGTCTCAGTTTCCTAGTGTTATATCCCATTAAACCAATTTTGTGGTTACCAAATTTATACTTTGTAATGACTACATTTTCGTTAAACAAATATTGTCATGCGAACTTCTTTTGGTGTGACCGTATTCTAACCGAATGTCAAGAACCACATCCTGTTCCATCTGGCTATCTCGAAATTCTTATTTTCGAGCCGTATAGCTTGATACGGGGTGGTTGTTATGCCCCTAAACCGGGCTTTATGCCTCAAGCTACTCCGCTGCAGGATGTCTCAAGCTGCATGTGTTCGGCATCCATTTTGATTGCTTGACGGCCCTTGTTGATAGGCAGTAGATAGGTACAACAGTTAAGTACAACGAATATCATCGTGACCACATCCAGAAGATCCGGGATCATTCATTCAATGTTATTCTCACACAAGGAAATGATATTATATAACGACAATTGATAGTGGCGCCATCTAACGGACACTGGATAACGGAGGTTATGTATCGCACAAATTGTATATACGCACGGAAACATTAGCCAAACAATGTGATTAATTCTGGTGGACACTTTTCCATGAATTAGGTAACATGCTGTGCAATTTATCTTACGTACTACAACGATTAATATGTCCTGTGAAGATTACACTTAGCAAGTATACACTTCATTATGACAAACATAACTATCCAGGTTAAGACTCGTTTGACGTCGTGGTTCTTTGATACAAATTAATAAGTAATACCTGGACATTGGTTGGGCCACTGACTCCATTTTCGTGACGATAATAACTCAATAATATTATATTATTTTTGCAACTATACGATTTAATAGAACAAAGGTACACATGCACAGTTGTTAAAATGTATAATGACGTAAATGTAATTAAGATATACATGTATATTAACAGTAATATTTCAAATAAAATCAAAAAGTGTATCTACAATATGGAATAATTTCCCTCACGACATACGTAGGAAAGAATTACTAATGCTAAATAAACAGGCACCAGTTGATAAAAGAATGTTTTACCCTGTTTGTTTTTACTGTTGGTAACGGATGGCAGGAAAACGTCGCGTATTATGGTTTCGCGTAGATTTCGATGTAGCACTCATTTCCCCCCAGGAGATGCCCTCCATAGGCTGGTTAATCGCTTTGTTCATGCCTGCAGAGAGTTTGCACTCACAGTCAGCCAGAACAAGACGAAGGATGCCGACTGCCTAGATAGTAGTCGTCATTGATTGTATTGCGACGGAGGGTAATTCACATGGTGTGGCATTTATCTGTGTTAAATTTCATCTGCCATATGTTTGACCACTGTTGGAATTTATTCAGGTCTTCCTGGATTGCTATGGAATCAGCTGGGCTGGAGATACGTATATAGAGGCGACAGTCATCTGCAAAAAGACGGAGCTTAGATGTTATTCCGGTTGGTAGATTGTTGATGAAAGATGGAAAAAGCAGTAGGCAGAGAACTGTTTTTGGGGACTCCAGAGGTGACGGTACCTGGTCCAGTTTTCAGTGATTGAAGTAGTTTAAGAACACCATCGGGAGTTACTGAGATGTGATGGATTGGCGGATGTTCAGGTTCGTTTATGATTATCACTTTTCCTTTGTTGTCAAAGATTACGTTAGATCCGTTTTTTAAGGAAGAGCTATTGGCCGAGTCTTGTTTCTTTGATTTAATGAAGTGCCAGAAAGCTCTGTTGGATTTATCATCAGGGTCTTCGAATATATTGTTTAAGAAAGACCAGTATTTGTGGCGCTATTTTTTTTCGGTTTCTTTTTTATAGTCTTTCAGTCTTCATTACTGTTTGACGTTTGTGCTCTGTTATACAATCTTTATTTCTTTTTTACTCATTCTTCTGATCTCTCTAGTAATCCATGGGTTTATATGCTTTGAGCAATTCATCTTAGTAGGAATGTGTTTATTCATTAGAAACTTTATTTCTGAGGTGAACATGTCCCAGTTTTCCTTCGAAAGTGCTGAAAAGCTACCATATCTGCTTTCAGGCTCGGCATATCCGCCCTACCAAATCGAAATACCTTCCTAGGTATCTTCTTGTTTAGGTTTGGCTTGGTGTTAGTGTAGAATGAGACGACCTCGTGGTAACTTATGCCAGCAACAACTTTGCACTGAACCCGAAAATTTGGATGAGTCGTAAGGACTAAGTCGAGAATGTTTTAGTTGCATCTTGGACCAGTGTGGTTCTTTGAACAATAGGTCCAGGAAGAATTCATTACATACATCTAGCGGGAGGTTACATTTTGATGATTCTGCGGCATATGGTTTAACGATGCGGTTAACCCAGTCTTGATCGGGTAAATTGAAATATCCTGCGTTAAGTAGTGCGGCATTTTTTAACTTGGTATGAGCCATGTTTGGTGGTCTATAAAAAATACACTATATGATTAATGGTTTGTGTCCATGGGTATGAATTTCTACCAATGTCAGTTCGGCATCGGTGGTAACAGTGTTGCATGGTGATGCAATGAGGTTGTCTTTTATCATGATGAAAACTCCACCTTTTCTGGAATTTTCTCTATCTTTCCTGTATGTTGAAAAACCTCATGGAGTTATTTCTGATGTGAGAATCGAGCTGTTTAAGTGTGAATCTGTATCGAATATGATATCTGGTTTGTGGTGATTGATTAACGTTTCCAGCTGTGGGAGTTTACTACATAATCCATCGCAGTTGACAACTAGAGCGTTACGTTTTTGGTTGCTACCTTGTCTGTGATTGCATGGGTCTTTGTGTTTAGTTGGTTTTGCAGTTGGTGATGATGTGGCAACAAGGGACCCTATTGTCTCTAACGGGTCCTCAGATTGGATTGTTTTGTTCAGACTATCGAAGGGGTTTGATGTAGGTAGACCAGACAATTTGGTTAAATAGCGGTGGGCTAATGTTAGGTAATCAACACCTGTAGCATATCCAAGTAACCCTGGTGTGGGCATAGTTTTGAAATATTTCTCTAGGCATGTCCACGCAGTCTATATGATACAGTAGTAAAGGAGACCGCGCTGGCCCCCGACTCGTGCCAAGATCAAAGGAGATCAAAGGCACCGCGGGTCACAAAGATCAACAAAGGTCAAGCAAGTTGACCCGGCACGATTGAAAAATCTACTTATAAAAAATGAAATATCTTAAGTGGGTTTGACAGCTTACTTATAAAAAACGTTATGATTGATGAGTGTGGCGAGACACCCCTTTTGACAGTTTACTTATAAAAAACGTTATGATTGATGAGTGTGGCGAGACAGTACGTAGCCGAGACAGTACGTAGCGCCCCCTGGTGGGGTGAGATAGTACCATTTCACTCCTGCCCTCCCTAGCGACGCTGCTATACACTATAGCGGTTACCTAGCAACGCGGCTATACACCCCCTAGCGCCCTGACACGACACACGAGACGAGGCTATGACTGAGATGTGGTGTCACGAGATCTGGTAGCCATTAGTCGACAGTATAATGGAGTCTCCTATACAGTTCGGCGGTTCGGCATCGTATCTATCGAATTTCTACCCTTGTCGAGTCAAGGCGTACGGTCTAAGTTTCAAATCCGTCGAGCACGCTTATCAGTTTAGAAAAGCAATGTTTAATGAAGACACGAAAAGCGCGGTGTACATCAAAGAGGCGCGGACGGCCTATATAGCGAAACGTCGAAGTTACAGAATCGTGAAGAAGAGAACGAGCGTCGAATGGAACGCGGTTAGGGTTGGGTGCATGAAGTCGCTGTTGACGAGTAAATTCAGAGGTTCAAAAAAGTTGAACGACCTCCTATTGGCTACCGGGGAAGTCGAATTGGTGGAGGACGTGCCGTCGGCCGAAGGCTTCTGGGGTATCGGTAAAGACGGTAAAGTAGGTCAAAATATGCTTGGTAAATTATTGATGGAGGTGCGTATAGAATAAACGAATAATAAGTCATCGTTCGTTTCGTATACGCCAGTCGTCGATATGAGCGGGACATGGAAGCACCCTTTTACGTGTATAGTAGCCGGCCCTACGGGGTGTGGTAAGACTACTTTCGTTACTCGCCTGCTACAGTTTGCTTCTTCTATGATCGAGCCGCCTCCGGAGAAGTTTCTATGGTGTTACGGCCAATGGCAAAGCGCCTACACTTCTATGTCAGCCGATATAGAATTCGTAGACGGTTTACCGGATCCGAAGCTTCTAGACGGCAAAAAGAGGACCCTTCTAGTACTCGATGACCTTATGGAGGAAACCGATAGCCGGGTCACGACCTTGTTCACTAAAAAAAGCCATCATTGCAACGCGTCCGTCGTACAGCTTGTGCAGAATATATTTCCGAAAGGGAAAGAAAACCGTACAATCAGCTTGAACGCTCAATATATGGTGTTATTCAAGAACCCACGCGACACTGGTCAAGTAGGTCACCTGGCGAAGCAGATGTACCCGAGTCGAGTTAAATTTATGATGGAATCCTTCGAAAACGCCACGTCAGCACCTTACGGGTATCTGCTAGTAGATCTAAAACAGGAAACAGCTGAAAATATGCGCTTGCGCACTTGTATCTTCCCCGATGATCGTCTTCAGTACGTCTACGTGATGAGAACATAAAAGAGGTGAGCGTCACGTGTGGGCCTTCACTCGTCAGGATGACGCTGAAGCGTATCAAGAAGCACGTCCTCATGCTAGAGCTCTTGAATAAACATAAACATCTTAAGGTGAGCAAGGCTATCATCAGAAACGCGGAATCTGACTTCATTTGTAGTCTGTGTGACTGCGCGTACAACATATTGAACGGGAATATAAAATTGACGGCGGCGCATAAAAAAACACTGATAAAATACAAGAAACATCTGCGAAGTTTAGTGAATAAAAAGACGGGTCTTAGGAAGAAACGGCAAATCTTGCAAACGGGGTCGGGCGCCTTTCTGGCGGCGCTGCTAGCGCCGTTGGCGAGCACCGTCCTGCTGCCGCTGCTCAGACAGGTGATCGGCTGATGCAGTACGCTAAGAAGATGGCATTGGTAGACCCGCGGTTGGTGGAGAGCCTCCTGCCGTTGATCGACCAGCCGCCGAGCACGATCCGTTCGCGTACGATGAGCAGCCTGGACAGCGACATGAAGGACGTGCTAGATCGATCGGAATTATCCGAACGAGCGAAGGTGGCGTCGTACAATCGACTGTTGAGTCGCTACAATTCGAGCGAGGCGATTCGAGCGGCGCAGCCGGTACGCGTGTCCGTTGGGCCGACCGAGGGACCGCCTCCTCAACCGACGGGTGGCCAGGCGCCGCTGCAGGGTATAGAGCGCGAGATCGTGGAAAGCGTACCGAAAACGTTGAGAGGGAAAGCCCTCCTCCTGATCGAGAAAATGAAGACCGACCCGTTGTGTCGATGGAACGATCGCGGCGAGTTCGTGTACGCCGGTCGCCCTATCGCGGGGAGTAACATGGTCGACCTCGTGAACGATCTTATGCGGACGAGGAAGAAGGGGGTGCCGCCGGTCGGCTGGGAAGCGTTCGGGGATGGTATGAGACGACTGAACGTGCCCATGGAACTCGTCGGTAACGCCCGGCATCGAGCGTACATACAGCAGCAGCCGAAACGATCGAAGAAGGAGGAGGAGGCGGAGGAGACCCCCGGTAGGGGCCGGTATCATCGTCGTCGACGTACCTGGGATCTACCGGCCAAGTGGGAGGAGGAGTCGTATTAAAGAGCTTGAAACATAGACGTCCGACCCATTCACCACAATGGACCTACGAAGGACGGTAGTCGGCGTCGTCGTCCTCGTCATCGGCGCGGCGGCCTTGGTGTATATATTATTCGTCGTAAACCGATCGTCGTCGTGGTCATGGTGTCCCGGCGGCCTCGTGGTGGTGGCACGCAACGAAAGCGGCGTGCTCGACAACGAGACGACGACACCCGCCTGAAGCGGGCCTATTTCAACCCGAAGCAGGCGGGCAGTTACGGCGGTGTCGACGCCTTGCATCGGGCGGTGGCGTCGACGGTAGGCAAACCGGCCGTGAAGCAGTGGCTAACGGCGCAGGATGCTTACACGCTACACAAACCGGTGAAACGACGTTTCAAGCGACGTTGCGTTATCGTAGGCGGTCGACACCAGCAGTGGCAAGCCGATCTCGTCGACGTCGCTAAACTGAAAAAGCACAACGACGGTGTAACGTTCCTATTGACGGTCATCGACGTCTTCTCGAAGGTGGCGTGGTGCGTCCCGTTGAAGAGTAAAGCCGGTCCGGCGCTCGTTACGGCCTTCGAGCACCTGCTACAACGGCGGCGTGTGCCGAACGCGCTGCAGACCGATAAGGGGACGGAGTTTCTCAACAGACCCCTTCAGAAACTTTTTAAGGACTACGGCATCCACCATTTCGTGACGCATAACGAGGAAACTAAAGCGAGTGTCGTCGAACGTTTCAACCGAACCTTAAAGACGCGTATGTGGAGGTACTTTACGAAGTATCAGACACTGCGCTACGTAGAGGCGTTACAGAACTTTGTGCGATCGTACAACAACACCTATCACCGAAGCATCGGTAGGACGCCGGCGAGTGTCAACGCCGCGAATCAGGAGAGCGTGTGGCAACGGTTGTACGGCGATCGAGGTCGAGGAGGCAGTAAGCCGAAACTACGAGAGGGAGACCGCGTACGCGTCAGTAAGGCGAAGGCCCCTTTCAAGAAAGGGTACATGCCTAACTGGTGCGAGGAGCTCTTCACCATCGTAGAAACGCACCCGTCCGACCCGCCCGTTTACCGCCTGAAAGACGACGCCGGGACGGTGCTCGACGGCACCTTCTACGAGCCGGAGCTGCAACGAGTAGTCGTTCCGAAGGATAAACTGTATCGTGTGGAGATCGTTCTACAACGGCGTCGTCGTCGGGGTGCTGAGGAGGTGCTCGTTAAATGGAGCGGCTATCCGGCCTCCTTCAACAGCTGGATTGCCGCCAAGACCCTCGTCGTCTATAAAGGGTAGGGTACCGTAACATCGGCCGGTAGTTGTTATGTGGACACGACGCTCGATGTGCTGGCGCTTACTACGTGACGTTGCCGCCGACGACTACCCTACAGCGTGCAGCGTTAACCGACGGTGGTGGTGCTATTATGCCCGACGACGCGGTTACGGCTGTTCAAGCCGACTGCGAGCGCGACGTGCTCGCGGACTACGTCGACGCTACCGAGTCTACGACCCACTCCGACCGCGAACACGTTCCATGGCATTTCTGCGGGAACGAATGTCCTAAAGCCGAGATCATCTTCCTGTGTCAGATCGTCGTCCTGTACACGGTTATCGTCGTCAGTATATACAATCTAACGCGGGGTCAGGGCGACTCCAACCTGTGGACGGCCCTGTTGAGTAGCTGTCTCGGTTACCTACTCCCGAGTCCGTCTATGAAGCGGAGAGGGGATGGCGGCGACTAACTTTTACCTAACCCTACCGAGCAACGCGTCTACGAAGGCGCACCCCGAAAACACGTTGACTCACTACACTACGAAACTACCGCGACGCATCGACCTATCGGGAGAGTGGGAATGCGGTTTGGTGACGCTACAGTATCCGCATACGTGGTACAACGTGAGAAAGAAGGACGCGTACTTCTACCTGTCTTGTGTGACGGGCGATTACGGAATGTACCGCTCCGCCGACGGTACTTTGATTTACCGGCAATGCACCATCCCGCACGGATTTTACAATAGCGCTTACGAGTTGAGGGATAAAATCAACGAGGCGCTGTTGAAACTGACTACCGACCTCGTCAAGGCCCGACTGGAGTACTGCCCCGTCTCCCACCGGATGACGTTGCGTCTATCACCGGGTGTCGAATTTAATATACCCCACTGGAGCCGTCTAAGGGCCGTACTGGGCTTCGAATCGGGCGTCATCACAAGCCCTCCCGTCAATGACGATACCACCCCCGTCGCGTATACCTACGAGCACGAGGGTCGGCGTACGGTGGATATGAACGGGGGAGTCGACACCTTGTACGTATATACGGACCTCGTGGAACCGCGCATCGTCGGTGATGTATTCGCCCCGCTCCTTCGATCCGTACCCGCCTACGGGCTGAACGGGGGCATTATTTCGGAGGTCTTCGACCGCGTCCAATACGTACCGCTCCTGCGGCGAGAATTCGACTCGGTCGAGATAGATATAAGAGACGACATCGGTCAACCGATACCATTCGAGCAGGGGAAACTCGTGGCGACGCTTCACATCAGACGCTGTAAATCTAAACTGTTTTGAAACGGCGGAGGAGGAAAATGACAAGAACCGCCGGTCGCAACAACGTGTACGAGGACTACTACGTTCGACAGGTCGGTGGTCAGCTACCGTTCTTCGTCGGCGGCCAGGGGCAGCGGGGACACGGCTTGGGTAATCTGTTCGGGAGCCTGTTTCGAAGCGCCATGCCGCTTATCAAGAGAGGCGCCATGGCGTTGGGGAAACGTGCGCTCAAGACAGGCGTGCGCGTGGCGCGGGACGTCGTCGCCGGCGGGAACCTGAAACAGTCGATGAAACGACGCGCGAAGGAGGCCGGCGCCGACCTTCTCGACGGGCTGTTGAACGCACCGCCGCCGAAAAAGCGACGCCGACCACCGGGTAAAGCGGTAACGGCGACCCCGCGTAAGAAGAAACAACAACGCCGTCGCCGTCAAAAAGAACCGCACGATATATTCAGTAGCTAGGACGGCAGCGTCAGCCGGATAAAGCCACCGGTCGAAGCGGCGGCGTGCAGTCGGAGCGAACGGCGGCGAACGGGACAGACGTCGACAGCAGCAGCAGCTAGAATGGCGTTCGTGCATCCGCAGTCGTGCGAGGGTTTGAAGAGCGAACTGGACCTATTCACGCCGCCGCTAACGCAGACGAGCGTCGAGAGCGGGCAGTGGATCGATCACCAGCCGCTGACGACGCTCGACGCCGGCGGCCCCATCGAGTTCCTCATCCCGGGCTCGGGCGACGAGTATACGGACCTGTCGAGCGTTAGACTGTACGTGCGCGTGAAAATAACCCAAGGGGACGGTGCCGATATCGCGCACGACGCTAACGTGGCGCCGTCCAACAATTTCCTGCATTCCCTGTTCAGTCAAATCGACGTGGCGCTGAACGGCACGTTCGTGACGCCGTCGACCAATACGTATCCGTACCGGGCCTACCTCGAAACCCTGCTGAGTTACGGGAGCGAGGCGAAAAAGACGCAGCTCACGAGCGGTCTGTGGTTCAAGGATACGGCCGGCTTCATGGATGCGACCGCGGGGGCTAACGGCGGGTACACCTCGCGGCGTCACCATACGCGGGACGGTCACGAGGTGGAGCTGATGGGCCGCCTGCACGTCGACGTGTTCATGCAAGACCGGTACCTGCTGAGCGGCGTCGACATAAAGCTTCGAGTGGTGCGCGCGAAGGACGCCTTCACGCTTATGGGAGTGGGTGGGGACTGGAAAGCCGTCATACTGGAGACCTACCTACAAGTGCGAAAAGCTAAAGTGAACCCGGACGTCCAGCTCGGACACATCAAGGCGTTGATGATCGGCACGGCCAAGTACCCGCTACGGCGGGTCGACTGCAAGTCGTTCTCGATAGCGCAGGGGACGATGTCGCATACGCACGAGAACGTCTACCTGGGCACGATCCCGCGACGCGTGTTCCTGATGTTCGTCGACAACGACGCCTATAACGGGGACTACACTAAAAACCCGTACAACGCGAAGCACTACAACATAAACTTTCTCGCTCTCTACGTCGACGGACGTCAGGTGCCGAGCAAGCCGTTGCAGCCGGACTTCCCGAACGGTCATTACATCCGCAGCTACGCGAACCTCTTCGCGGCGACGGGAAAAGCGTACGAGGACGAGGGGTTCGATGTGACGCGCCACGACTACGGTAACGGCTACGCCATCTTCGGCTTCGACCTATCGCCCGACTGCTGCGATGGCCCGCATTTCAACGTCGTGCGTAAGGGCGCCCTTCGTTTCGAGGTCCACTTCGCGGCGGCTCTCCCGCGCACGGTGAACGTCGTCGTGTACGGCGAGTTCGAGGCGGTGCTCGAGATCGACAAAAGCCGGAACGTCCTGTACGATCGCTAACATGGACACTTTTCAGCTGCTACGTCGCCTACGCCTCGACCCGTTCACTAGACGCGTGGTCGTCGGCGTCGTGGCCAAAGACGCGCTACCGAAACGACGGCTCACCGATCTACCGGCGGCTTTCGTATGCAACACCGAGGACGGCGGCGAACCGGGCGAACATTGGGTGGTCGTCTACGTGGACGTCGACGGGCGAGGCGACTACTTCGACTCGTACGGTCTGCCACCGCAGCACGACGACTTCCGCGCCTTCCTGCGCCGCAACTGCGACGCGCGCTGGACGTACAACGACAAGCGACTGCAGAGCGTAGTCTCTAACGTATGCGGACAATATTGCGTCGCCTACCTGCTCTTACGATGCCGCGGTCTACCGCTAAAGGGGTTCCAGTACCTGTTCGGCGCCAATCGGGTGACTAACGACTGTCTCATATTCGACTGGCTAAATCCGCATTAGACTCTTATTAACTACTAGTATCGCTTTCAAGCTTGTTACCGCTACTACTACGAATAAAAGACGATGAAACGTATTGTAGGTGTTGTTGCATTTGTTTTATTTCGTACCAGGACCCTACCTACTTACCTACCCTACCCCTAGAGGGGGCCGCCGCCTACCCCTTAGAGGGGTAGGTAGTCCTTTAGGCCCTGTCCTCGCCTTAGAGGCGCCCCTTAGAGGGGTAGTTCCCCCGCCTCGCCTACTACACGAGAATGGGCGCCGTGGTGATGCCGTCGTCGAGGACGCGACGCTTAGCGTAGAAATAGCTCAACGCCGCGCGCTCCTGAATGTACGTCAGCACGGACGATTCGCGCACCTGGAAGCCGCGGTTCGTGCCGCCGCGGCTCCGTCGATCGCGCAGCACGGCGAGGAAGACGTCCTTGTCGATGTCGTTCTGACGCTTATTCAACCCCTTAGTGCTGTACTTGTCGCCGTCCCGACCGAAACAGTAGTATGTTTTACTACAGAGCGCGACGATTCCGCGCCCGGACCACTCCTCCTTGAAGAGCCCCGGCGTTCGCCTGTCGTACAGGCGTCGTCGAGCGCAACAGGGCGGCGGCGTGTCCCACGCTCGCCCGACGAGTCGGCACTGCGCGTACGCGTCCGCGTGAACGTCGCAGCATTCGGCCGGGAACCAGTCGCCGCGATGGCGAAAGTAATGCTCGCGTTTAGCCGCCTCCACCAGGTCGTCGACGTTCCGGCCCGCGAGGGCTATGTACGCCGAGTCCGTATCCATGGCGCAGTACTGGAAGAGGGGTCTCGGGATGTAGAAGGCGATAAAATCGTAGTAAAACTCGAGCATCCTTAGCTTCGCGTACTGATAGACGAAGTAGCCTATCTGGTTTGGTAGTTTGTAGCGGACGATTCGCTTGTTCAGCGCCACCTCGTAGACGCTGCCGGGTACGACGACGTCGAGCTGTCGGAAGCGGCGGTCGTTGACGAGCGTCGAGGCGCCGGTCGTCGTGCAGTATTTCGTGTCCCTGTGGAGATCGACGCGCGTGATAGTCTTCCCGTAAGAGCTGTTGCCCATTAGCTTAAAGGTGTCGGCGATGATGGTTTTGTCGGGGTCGGTGTCGCCCTCGCGTCGCGCCGCCGAGACCGTGTCGCCGAAGCGGCGGAAGCAGGCGACCGGGACGTACTCGACGATCTGGTACACGCCGTCGACGACGAGGCCGTGCACCAGATACCACCGTAGTAGGGGCGTCGCGAGTAGGATCTTGCTGCCGAAAAAGCTACCCACGAGCGTCCGTTGAGGTCGCTTCAGGAGGTCGTGAGCTTCGGCGTAGCGACGCATGAACGGGCTGAGATCGTCGCGGTCGATGTTGGCGTTCTTGAACACCGGCTGCATCTTGGCGAAGACATCGCGCAGCGCGTCCGGGACGGCGATGTCGCACTCTACCAGCCCGAAGAGGGTACCGTCGCGTACGCCCTTCAGGATCGTCGACGTCGTAACGACGGCGCCGGGGGTCGTCCAGCGACTCTCCTCGGGCGGCGCCGGCGGTCGCAGTTCGCGCCATTGGCACTCCCACATCTCGACGACGGTGACGAACCGGCGAAGGTAGGTGGTGACGGCGTTCTTCTCGGCGTAGAGGCGACTCATCGACCGCCCGTTAACGTCATTCATTTCGCGCCCCGTACACGGGCAGCCGTGAAAGAAACACCCCTGGAACTGGTACGCCGTTCGCGTCTCGCGACACCAGCCGTCGACCCGGTACTTGCCGACGCGGTGTTCGCCCCCGTTGAGCATGTGTCCTATGCGCACCCCCGTCCTTTCGGCCTCCCACGTTAGCCACTGCACGGCCATACGGCCGTAGCGGTGTACTCGTTGCGGCCGAAAGCCGGTCTTCGCCCGCCGGCGCGTATACCACCCCGTCGGCATATCTTGGGTGATCGCCCATAGGTAGAGCCCGTTCGCGTCAAATCCCACGATCGAGCGACACGGGTAGCCGCCGTGTAGAACGGTTACGTCGGCCTCGTGATAGCGCGCGAAGATGATCGAGGGACCGCCGACGATCTGCGTCTGTATGAGCCGGTGCAGGTCCTTGTTCGATTCGTTGAAGAGCGTGAAGTGAATCGACAACGGGAGATCGTTGAATAGGTAGAGGAGCGTTAGACCCGGGACGCTGATGCCGTCCTTAAACATATCGATGCGGTGCTGCTGGTAGAAGGTGAACTGCTTGTCGACGGCCTCCAAAAACGGGACCACATCTCGGTTATTGTATCATACGAGGAAGTCCCTTAGCGTGGTCATCCCTTCGGCGCGCCATACCGCCGCGCAACCCTCGTACGCCTCGGCGGAGATCCCTTCGCATTTCAGGTGGCTGTAGAACGCCTCGCGCGGCGGTAGTTTGTCGTCGTCTAGTTTTCCCAACGAGTCGACGTACTCGTAGGGGAAGTAGCCCTTCGTTACGCTGCAGCCGTAAGCCTTCAGAAACTTATCGTAGCTGAATCCCGGGGCCAGGTAGTTAGTGATGTCCAGGAACTTGAGCGTCTCCGTCGACAGGCACATGAAATTGTTCTGCCGTTTAATCGCGAACGCCGTCGAGGTAGGCTGACCGACGATCAGGAAGAGGGGCGTCAGATACTTTTTGACTACGTTCAAATCGTACTTGCCCGAATTGAAGCCGAGGACGGGGAGTTGGCGTAGATGCGTCCACAGGCGTGTGGTGAGCGCGGTGTACGGGGTCTTGTTGTCGGCGTCGAGCGCCTCGATCGCTTCGAAGACTCGGTCGTACGACGGTCGCAGAGCCGCGCACGCCGCTTCGCTCACGGCCTCTAGGGCGACGATCAGGCGCCGCGCGAGATCGTTCGAATCGCCGGTCGTAACGAAGCATTGCGCCGCCTCGTGACCGGGGACGTTCGAGGCGATACTCACGCTGAGTAGCTCGTGCCGGGCTATCCACCGGCACTTGGGGCTATCCGCCGGCAGGTCGCTATCGTCGAAGTAACACTCAAAGTCGAATGTCGCTCTGTACGTGTAGTAGCGGAGGTGGTCGGGTACGCAGATGCCCTCGTCGTCCAGCTGCTGAAACACGGACGGTGTCGGGCGGTAGACACCGCCGGGAAAGACGTGGCGAACGGCACCCTCACACGTCGCTTCGTGCCGCCGTAGCGTAGAGGGCTTTCGCCACAACGAGTCACCGCACTTACTGCACAGGTACGATCGCGTATACCGCGAGACGTTGGGTATATAAGAGTAGTGAGTGTCGTATACATTGACGTTCATGGTAGTGGGGTATCGGTATAGGGAACGACGGACCAATTCGGCGGTCGATCCGCCGTCGGTCGTCGTCGGATCTATCAGTCGATACACGACGACGTTGGTTTCGAAGCACGTCTCCACCCGGTCGAGTTCGTTCAGCGGCACGCCGGCGAAGGTGTAGGGGCTCACCACCCCGTCGTTGTAGTCCGCGTAGAGCCGTAAGGCGGGGGTCGTCAAACGGGTGGTGTTTACCGTGGCGGTCGGGGGGGACAGTATTCTTCTTCGGTGTAGGGCCAGGCACCGGAAGAAGCATAAATTATCGGTGTACGGCTTACCTCGACGGTCTTTCGCGAGCGCGATGATCGATCTGTTCGCGTACAGGTAGGCGGGTAGTTGAGCGTTCAGACACCCGATCGGGTGGTGGATGATGGCATTGAGGAAATAGGTAAAATTTGTTACCAATTCGACGACCCACCCCGAGTCGGGCCGTTGCATTATCGCGTATTGCAGAACGTCGGGTTGTCGGACGGTCTCGAGGAAGCGGTCGAACGAGGCGGCGTCGGTAACGAGCATCGGGGCTTCGAGGAAGCGTCCGCAACAATTACAGGATGTATGATAATACCGGAAACGACCCGTCTCTTTGTGTCTTAACACAAACCCGAAACTTAAATTGATCTTGAACGCACGAGTTTGTTCCTCAAACATTTGTCTTAGTCGCGGTTCGAGAACGGACGTGTCCACGCAATGAGTCAGCTGGTGATTGTATCTCGACTGAAGAGGGCCCCTGAATATCGACGTTCGTATACTCGACCAGTGCTCTTGCACTGTACGCCGTAGACCGGCCGACCACCCCTCATCGTCCGCGTCATCATCATCGGGTTGTGGCGGTGGTGGTGGCGGTGGCGGTGGTGGTGGTGGTGGTGGTGGTGGTACTACCTTTTTTTTCGTACCGCAGGTTTTCGAAACTCTCATATGATTCAACAGAGAATGTCGATGAAGAAAATATTTACCGCATTTCGGGCAGGCGATATCGTCATCTCGATTTCCGTTAACGCAATTCTTTAAATGTCTTACTAGGACCCTACGCCCGTTATACGTCTGATCACAATTCGGACATCGGTACTCCCGTGGTTTACTACTACACGTATGTCCCACCAAACTAACGACGTCTCGATTGCATACGGGACAACGAGTAGGCATGTTTGTTGCAGCCGGAGCGAACAATAACAAACACGTTATTAGTTGAAAAGAAGCTCTACACGCCTCTATATACGGGTGGGTGGGGTGGTGGTGATGATGACTGTTACCGTCACCGCCGCCGCCGCCGTCGCTATGACTACTACTATTGATTACCGGGGTTGACCCTACGGTGATCTTTGCCCTAGTTACGGTGAGGCGGCACGGTGGAGCTAAAAATAAAGGGCCGCCTTCTACTATGTGTGTGTGTTGTGTTGCAGCCTTTATCACAGGCGAGTGTAAGTATAGGACGGGAGTGGTGATTTTCGTAATAGTAAACAACAAGAGTGTTTATACGTTTCAACGTTTTATTAAGCGTCGTACAACAAGCAAAACGTGCTTTATTAAGCACCGCATATTCGAATAAGCAGGCATATTTTCTATTAAAACGTTCTCCACAAACGTGTGTTATTAAGCGACGATATTCAGCACAAGTGTGCTTTATTCTATTAAAGTTCTTCTTTTTCGGTTATATAAAATGCGGCACGGTGGAGCTAAAAATAAAGGGCCGCCTTCTTCTATGTGTGTGTTGTGTTGCAGCCTTTATCACAGGCGAGTGTAAGTATAGGACGGGAATGGTGATTTTCGTAATAGTAAACAACAAGAGTGTTTATACGTTTCAACGTTTTATTAAGCGTCGTACAACAAGCAAAACGTGCTTTATTAAGCACCGCATATTCGAATAAGCAGGCATATTTTCTATTAAAACGTTCTCCACAAACGTGTGTTATTAAGCGATATTCAGCACAAGTGTGCTTTATTCTATTAAAGTTCTTCTTTTTCGGTTATATAAAATAAAGTTCTTGATCTAAGGTTGTATTAAGCAATTCTCACCATTAAAGTTCATTTTTTAAGCACTGTTCAGAAACCGGCTCTTCCCAGTAGGTAGGCCGTTACCGCCGACTCCAGTCTCACGTAATCGGGGCTGCTGTGAAGCCAGTCGGTCTCAAGGAACCACGCGGTTACCCGGTGTACGAGACGAACTTCGGCTTGACGATCCGCGTGAAGCTCGTATCGGTCGGGAACGTTCAGGATCATACGCGTCAAACACGGTATTAACGATCGATCCGAGTAGTCGGTCAATACGGATTGGAAGAAGCGAGTGCATATACTGAACACATCCGTGAACAGTCGCCGATAGTGGCGGCTAGGGCGCCCGGCTCTGTACCCTTGTACATGTACAAAGGGGCACCCTTCGTTGGACTCGCATTCACCGCAGTAACGGCGTGCACGATCGAGTATACTTTCCCCGATCACCTCGGCGAAATTTCTCATCAGCTCCCTTATCAAATCCGCATCCTGAGGTGGCGCGAAGCACGCTCGGGTCGGCCTGGACGACGGCAATTCGAGAAACGGTGACGCCGAGCCGGACGATCCCTGTTGCGCGTTCGAGTCTCCCGATGATATTATACGTAGGCGGCGGTTCGCCACGAGTTTCCCCTGCTCGAATGGTATCGGTTGACCGAGGCGGCGGCGATGCTGTCGAGCTCGAATACGACGGCGGTGAGTCGTAAGCGACTAGCAGCGGTGGTTGATAGGTAGGCTCGACCAAGGGTGTCCACGGTGTGGTGGCGGCCTCGAGCAGGGCGAGGGATATCATCGGCGTGTCCGACGGTAGCAGATCGGCGGCGGCGGTGGGTAGGGCGCTCAAAGCATCGATGATTATAGAGTCGAGGGCCCGCGCCCGTGCCTCTTCGACGTCCTACAGTACACAAAAACGAATCGTTAGCGGCTAATATACTCATCGTCGTCGTCGTCGTCGTCGTCGTCATCATCGTCGCTTTTCTTAGACGCCACACTCCGAACGGTGTACGTCGGCGGGGCCCCCGACCCCCACGTTGTCTTTCGTACGACGAGCTCCTCGATGACCGTGCCGACGATCTGTAGGACGGTGTCGCGCAGTGTTTCGGGGTTCATCGAGGCGAGATAGTCGGCCTTGTAGGGGACGAGGTTGGTCATCGCGTCGTCGAATAGACTGATCCATAGCTCGGCCGACCCCTCCGCATCTTCCCTCACCATCATCCGAACCGCGAAATAATGTCTCACCTCGCGCTGTACCCCGTGGGAGGCACATACCTGAATGCTGTTCGACGATCTAAACACCTTACGACGGCATTGGGTACACCCCTCGTACGTGCACCGGGTTCTCCATGAGATAGCGGCCACCTTTACGTTGGGCGCTATCGAGTAGAGACCGTCGCCCGCCTGTAGAAGCTCGCTTACACTCATCGAAGGTGGAGGGACGAGTAGCGGGGGTGGCGACGACGCACTGCTAGGCTCGGAGCTCGGCGGCGGCGACGTCGCCACTGCTACGGGCGCGCAGATACCGGCAACGATGGTCGACGGGCGGGCTACGGGCGCGCCCCGGCTGCTGCTGCCGGCGACGGCGGGTGGTGTCGATCGGGCTCCGGATGCGTTGATACCGACGGGCGATGTCTGATCTGCTGCGGTGGCCGCCTTCCCCTTCGCCTTCGCCTTCTTCGTTCGTTTGATAGGTGGTGGTGAACCCGTCGTCGACATGACTGCTGCGGCTGAGGAAGTTCGTAAACGTTAAAACAGTCAAAACCGAGTGAATACATAGACGCTCTTAGCCTAACTACTTATAAGCGGACGGTGAATAGCGCGCGTGCGCGTAAACACGTATACCACACAACAGCCGAGTCTGCCAAGGTTATTGAAACTAGAAAAAAGCGCTCGGTTATGAAGTGCACAAACGGCGTATTGCTTTTATAGAGTCTTATTTTTAAATATATGTTTACCATAAGATTCTCTAGTCCTTACAGCTCCTTATAGATCGTTTATTTTATGCTTTTAAGCTTTTATTAAAATGTTTAACATTACGCAACCCGGCCTACGTGACGAGGCCTACGTGCCGCGTGTCAGGTGGTGTTATAGAACCTTCTAGAAGTTCTACAGTAAACAACATTCCGTTACAAGGCGTTTATGGAACTACACGGTCTTTTCGACTAGTCTAAACCATGGCATATTCACGGACGGTACGTAACTACCCATATACCTTTTTAACATTCACGCTTTCTTTTTAATATTTAAGCGATATTTACAAAACTACAGTTCCTTCGATACCGTGGGTCTATTTTATTATTTAAACTGTAGACCCTTTTTTTAATCACTGTAGTATATTTAATTATTATTATTATTATTTAAGACTTTGTTTTCTTACAGGACAAATGCGCTATAATATCACCACCAATTTAAACTTTTTTAATCACTGTAATATTATAGTTTATTATTGTTTTCTTACAGGCCAAATGCGCTATGCCGTTTCCACGGCACAGGGACCGGAAGAATAACCCTGATGAGGCGCCTCGGTGGTTTGACGATGGGTACTGCGCTAGGCGGACTCAATCGACCACCGTTAGCCGCTGGGGGTCGGGGTTGCCTAGAGGCGCGCCGCTACGACAGGAGGCACCTCCTACGACCGGCCGCTGGGGATCGGGGTTGCCTAGAGGCGCGCCGCTACGACAGGAGGCACCTCCTACGTCACCGCCAGAGGCGACCGTCGACCCGGACACGCAACTACCGCCGCCGACGTTATATCGACGCCCCGCGGTACCGGCCGCTCGCACGTGCGTTGTGACTGGTGTACGACGCCCCGGTGCCTCGCTGGTGGAGCGCCCCGACGCCTCGCTGGTGGAGCGCCCTGACGATCGTGCCTCGCTGGTGGAGGTTCGCGACGGCTTCGGACCTTATACGGGCCCCTCTCGACCTCCCTATAACAGTACTGGTAGTGGTGGTGGGCCACCCAGTGCTTACGGCGTACGCTGGGGATAGTAGAATATAATAATAATAATAATATTGCTCACCGCACTCCTCGTTGTCTTTATGTTCACACCGTTATTATCCGTTTGAACTCTATATTCCAACTAGTTGTCCTGAACCCTCTATAAAGACAAGCTTACATCTACCTACTAGGTTACGGTATGAATAATACAGTAGCATTATTCTCCAATGCAGCCCAGTCAGCCAGCATCGTTCAATGGACTTTGGACGCAGTTACGGTATGAATAATACAGTAGCATTATTCTCCAATACAGCTCAGTCAGCCAGCATCGTTCAATGGACTTTGGACGCCTGTTACCGATTACGCTTGGTGTCAACAACAACAACAAGCGTCATACCGGGTGAAGGTTTGTAAAAAAGAATGGCGCGAAAGAATAGCATAGCCGCTAGCTAAGGGATTCGTTCAAAGGTCTTGTTATAATATACAAAGTGCTAGAACCGTTACCTAGAGGGCGCTACTAATATCGTTATATAAGTTCGGTAAATAACCGCTATATAACCTTCTTTCGTACTAGCATAACCATCTCCGAACCTTCTAGACGAATATCCTCCTAGTACAAGACACCAGGAGGCGCTAGGGGGTAGTGAAATGGTACTATCTCGCTACACCAGGGGCGCAAATATACCACCGCTAGGGTAAATAACCGCTATATAACCTTCTTTCGTACTAGCATAACCATCTCCGAACCTTCTAGACGAATATCCTTCTAGTACAAGACACCAGGAGGCGCTAGGGGGTAGTGAAATGGTACTATCTCGCTACACCAGGGGGCGCTACGTACTGTCTCGGCTTAGTACTGTCTCGCCACACTCATCAATCATAACGTTTTTTATAAGTAAGCTGTCAAAAGGGGTACCAGGGGGCGCTACGTACTGTCGCGCCACACTCATCAATCATACGTTTTTTATAAGTAAGCTGTCAAACCCACTTAAGATATTTCATTTTTTATAAGTAGATTTTTCAATCGTGCCGGGTCAACTTGCTTGACCTTTGTTGATCTTTGTGACCCGCGGTGCCTTTGATCTCCTTTGATCTTGGCACGAGTCGGGGGCCAGCGCGGTCTCCTTTACTACTTGATACCAACCACTTCATTGGTCGCATTGAAGGCAATGTTGTTCCCATTTTGCTGCCTTCTTGCAGAGGAGACACGGCTGTTTGGTTGGACGAGGACCTGGGTTTACTTCAGTATCACCGGCGAGAAGCAGAAGGATCATAAGATTTTTTGAGCATTTTTTTATGTTGAGTTTTTGTCTGAGTGATTTGTGAAAATTACGATTGAGAGCACAGAAAGCATTTTGAGTGCTGGAGGGGATACCTTTGTTGCTCTTTTGCAGCGGGGATGTCGAGGTACTTTAAACGATAAATGATACTTGCATAACAATTAACAGTATCGTCATGGCAGACAGGGTAATTTGATAATTGTGAAATTCCATTGTTGATAACAACAACACACTACTGTCAACAGTTTGCACTTGGATTTACTACCATCAAGTTTATTAAAAATAGCAATCAGGATCGATCTCACCGTGAGATACAATGGTGGGAGGCTGCTTGCAGTTCAGGTCTACTTGGCAGCTAGGTTTGGCCTATTATTTGGTCACAACAATTTAGTCAGACGCAGGAATTTTGTAGACTGTACGCCATCTTGGAGAGTACAGTACGGACTACAGGTAAGAGACGTAACAAATCTCAGATCGTACTAAACTGTGATCGCCAAGGACTTCGATCGTATCCTGGCGAGTAGGAGGAACCTTTACAAACTTGTATTCGATTTGTGGTAGACAGCGACGGAGTGGTAAGCGAGTAGTTAGGAAGAAGAAGCAGAGAATACACAAGGCACATCCGACACCTGCACACTCGTAAATCGGTTCACACTATGATCGTCCCTTGGGCAAATATTGTTTTCATATAAAATATGCAGGTCTGCTGTGCCAGTAGTTGTGCAATCACTTACTGTGATATAAATAGGTATATACTATTTCTTTGTTAATAAGGCATACTTATTTGTTAAATGCTGAGTCATTTTAATTTGTAAACTTTATTTGCGAATGTGTAATATTTTACAATTGATAAACCTCAAATACTTAGTCAAAATGGGCCGCGTGCTTGGTTGTAGCCCCACCACTCAGCCAACAGTGATGATTGAGAGCCAGGCTGAGGAGGAAGATGGAGAGGACACCCAGAAGAGTGTTGGCTCCATCAACACCTCACTCATCACTGAGGCCAACAGTGATGACGATAGCGAAGTACCTGCTGCAAGCATGGAGGTACTAAGACCGACCATTTTGTTACTGGGAAATGTATCTATTCTTCTCTCTTACTTGTTACATAATGTGACGTTTTTATTGACAAGATTGCATATTTGTCATTTCATGTGTATACGCATAAAAATTAATACTTTCCATGTAAGAAAAGTAGTTATACACTGCCTGAGATACTAGTAATATATTTTATCTTTAATTACCCACCAATTGAACAGCATGACATTACTGCATACTTATTAAGTATGTTGTTAATGATGTGTAGAGCCGTGAAGAGCCTAAAACGTCAAATAAATGTATTTCGAGTTTTGCTTGTGCGTGAATTAGTAAAGTGAATGTGAAGAAGGTGGTGTAAACGCTGTTTTGAAGGAAGTTCCTCGGCAGACGCTTACACAAAAGAGAGGAAACTGTTGAAGGTTGACGACCTCAAGTCGGCTCTGCAAGAAGCCACGTCGACCTTCATCGTCTACCAGAGGGAGGCCGAGCAGAGGATGTTGGCGTTCGATGAGCAGCGGATAGCGGCCGACAGACAGGCGGAAGATCGTCGTCGAAGAGAAGACCGTGAACATGAGTTGGTCATGTTCCGACTTCTTGTCGGCATGCACTCAGGGCAGGCGATGCTAGCAGCACAGCCAAGGCAGGCTGACTGGGCTGTGCAACATGCCCCAATTCAGTGGTCGCCCTCCGCCTCTCATTCACACGACGACATTCACACACCACAATCATATTTCCACTTGTAAACAACACAACATTTTGAATCATTTGCATTTAACAAAAAGACTACTGATAAAAAGCATGAATATATCAATAAAACTACTTGTGTAAGTCATATTTGTTTTAAGTGATGTCTCATAAAAAACTAATTTCATTATATTCACGCCAAACGGAAAGAAATACAACATTGACAAAGCTGAAATAAAAGTAGATGGAAGCAAAATAAAACATGTTAAATGAACAAAATTTATAGGGATAACTATAGATGAACAGCTTAATTGGAAGATACATATTGACAATATGTCAACACAAATAGCACGGAATGTAGGAATGCTAAACAAACTAAAACACTTTCTTCCTATCTACATTATGAAACGTATTTACTCTACTCTACTCTATTATGGACAAATACATATAGCACAAACTTAAGCAAATTAAAAATACTACAGAAGAAAGCTATACGGATAATCACACTATATTGCACACTCGGATCCACTATTCTCAAAGTTAAAAATTGGAAGATCTGTACAAACATCAGTTAGGTATATTTATGCATAAAGCACCAATGAATAAACAACTCCCAGATAACATGTCTTCAATGTTTCTACGAACTGATAACATTTATGACCATAACCTAAGAAACCAAAGTGCATATTACATCCAACACATAAGAACAAACACTAGGGAATTTACAATAAATTATTCAGGACCAATTTTCTGGAATGCCCTACCTCATGTTCTGCAGCAACTTGTATCCGTAAATCAGTTTAAAAAGAAATTCAAAGAGTTATTACTGTATAAATATCTTTGAACTCTTGAAATGTCTTGTTTTATATTCTACTCATAACCTAACATAATTTGTCATAGCATTATAAGTGATTATTTTGTTTTATTCAATGTATTACTGATCTGATGTTTAACCTTTAATCTAGTCAAAAAACTATACCATGTTCCAATATGTAACTTTATTTATTTATTTCTTTAGCAGACAATCAATTTCATTTATTTAAAAAACACCTATTCATGTATATAATATTCACCTTGTTCCAGTTGAATGTACTGTTTTAATGTCACGTTGTAATGTTATGGTCTAAGGAACCTGATTGATGTACTGGTGACTGTCCAGGTGGTCCTCGACGTAAGCCTCTTGGGGGTTTCCAGAGGATCTCCTCGGTTGAGGTATTGTTTTTTTGTAATCCATTGTAATGTGTGTATTGTGACCGAAATAAAGTTATATTCTATTATATAATAATATGTTCTATAATAGTTGTGTATATAAAATATACTAATATGACGTTGGTTTTACAATAGTAACAATTAGTAACAACAAGCTGATATCATCATAAAGTCTATGCTTGTTACATGCACATGATAATTCACTCAGACAAACAAACCAAAGGCAATGTACACTGTACATGATGTATTAAATTATATGTTCCTGTAAATTGTCTGCAATAAGTCTTTGCATTTGTCAAATCTTAAAATGTCAGTTTGTTCTTACTGTCTTACTCAGTGAGATCAGTCCTTCCAAATGCCCCCCATCCCATACCTTGCACACAGCAGGAAGCGACAACAGATTGTCACATCTATTGATTTGTAAAATGTACAACAAGTGCTCGTCTGGTGGCGTCGGCATGTTCCTTCAATGTCAATGTCTGATTAGGGAAATGTTCACCTTCTTCCGCCCTTCTAAACTCCTTCGAATTGGCAAACACGCGTGCATCATGAACTCAACCAGGCCAGGCAACGCAGATGCCATAAATCGGTACTGGTGGTCGGCGACTGTCTGCATCAGTATGGAGTACCACCCATTTCTACTGTGGTAGTCGGCGTGGTACTCGGCTGCTGCTACGATAGGGATGTGTGTACCGTCCACAGCACCTGCACATTGTGGAAAGCCCCACTTGTTACGAAACCCAGCCACTATCTCCTTCGACTAGACGCCTGTTGGTATACGGATAAAACGATGCATCAATTGGCTCACAATGGCTTCGCTTACCTCGTAGACAATTCCACATACGCTAGATTTCGATACGCCAAACAAATGGTCAATGGTGCGATACACAGCGTTCGTGGCTGGACGCCATAATAGCTATGGCCACGTGCTACGTTCTTCTGTCTACACTAAGTGATCTGCCGTGAAGGAGGCACAGGCGACAATATGCAGACAGCATAAAACAAAACATTGCTCTTTGCCGCGCCTGTTCTTCATAAAACACCACCATCCTTCGCCACTGATCAGTACGGCGACGGCGACGGCGACGGCGACGGCGACGGCGACGGCGACGGCGACGACGGAGTGCAGCTCTTTCAACTGACGACTTTCTCACTGACAAATAGGCAGTCGCAATACTGGGTAAAGTTGAATAACGGTCGTTTGTTCGGTAAGCGCATCCATCTTGGATTAAAACGATGCTGCGCCCTAGGCGGTAGCTGTTAGCATCATTTGATATAATTAATGTCCCGCCCACTTGCTACTCTGTGGCTCGTCGTATTCATTAATCAAAAGAACCGCTTTAGTTGACGATAACTACTCCGGTTCAGGCTGTTGTAGTATGAACCCAACAGGGTATCTGAACAGGTTTAGTTAATGCGCATTATCTGGGTATAAGTTAATTGGAATATATAGACTACACACAAAGAAGTATCTGTCAAATATCGTAATAACTTAGTTTCAATTTGACTCATGAACCAGTGCGAACTGTTTCAACATACACACATGTAATTAATATACAGTTGTGTTGTAGTAGAAGGCCATTTAACTTAGACTTAGTCATTCTGGTATACATTATACGGAGGAAACTGACTAGGTAGAAAGGCATAAGGTATTTTGAATAGCTAATTATATTAATATTAATATTATTAAATAATTTCTGATGTGGTGCCTTGCAAGCGGCAAATCAAGGCAAAACGACAATTGGTGTGCGATGACTGCCACAGCTGGATAGATTTTGCCTTGTCTGGTTGTCTGGATGTTGGAAGGTGGAATGTCTGCTGAAGCAGTTAGTTAGGTTGTCAAATGTTGTGAAGAGGATGGAGATGAGAATTAGCAGGGAGACAGGTGGAATTGAGAGATACGACAGGGACAGAGTTGGGAATATTGCAAGACTGAAGTAGCAGAGTAGTGGCAAGAAGACTGAGGAAAGGAGACTGAGAGGACGGAAGGTGATTGGACGGGAAGACATTGGAGAATCGACGACAGGAAACGTGACAGGCGTGAAGGTGACAGGGGAGAATGTGACCGTAGAGAAAGAGGTATACATATAGGAGGGGAAATGGGACGGGAGAGGAGAGACGAAAATACGATGGGAGGACAGTTGACGGGACGAAAGGAAGTGAGAGTAAATGTGATCGAAGAGAAGTCGATAAAAGGGACGATGACAGGAGGAAAGGTGACAAGAGAAAAAGCGACAGGAAAGAATGGAACGGAAGACAATGTGACAGGGGAAAAGAAAAGTGAGGATCTATACTAGTACATAATGCAGAGAGGGGGGAACAATTGGGGTGGTACAGAAGTACAGACAGTTAATGGGGAAGTTAAGGAAGACAAGAGTTGAACATATTATTCTCTCAAGAATGTTAACAGTAATGGGAGGAAGGGGGCCAACATATAGAAACTGCAAGAGGATGTCGATCAACGCACTAGTTGAGCAGATGTGTCAATAAGAGGGGGTGGGATACTTTGTTGTGAGTGAAGATGTGTACGTGAATGATGGCCTCCATCTAAGTGATAAGGGGCAGCAGTTTTTGGAGAGAACCTGCTGCGATCTGTTGACAGTGGGACAGGTTGAATTTGTTTAAACTAGATGCGCGGGGGGGGATTCATAGAGAAGCCCAAAACTGGAGGCATAGATAAAGACAGCACAAATTAATCAGCAAAAACAGCAACAGCAAAACTCTTCTGAAGCTGGATATAAATGATTGTGTTTAAATGCAAGGAGAATAGTAAACAAAAGAAGTGAACTAAACATTATGGTAGTAACTATTGACCCTCACACAACAGGTATAACCGAATCATGGGCCTCCACCGATATATCAAATGCCGAATTGGGACTGACAGACTATGTAATGTTTAGGAAAGCTAGAATAGGAAGAAGGGGAGGTGGAGTTATTTTTGTGAATTTGTTCTTATATTGGTACAACATATCTAGCTTTAATTTACAAAAGTCGTTAACCTGAAGCTATTGCAATTGAATGCAACATTTATATACGTAATATTATGTATGTGGGAGTAACCTATATGAGTTTGATTTAATTGGCTACCAGCTCGATAAGTTATACTTCTCTGGTAGCCACCTCATCTGTGTTACATTGCTCTTGAATTGTGTTGTATATTATCTGGATGAGGAAATAAATTTACTTTACTTTACTTTACTTTACTTTATATTAATGAATCTATCCAGGCTTATGAAATAAAGTTAGAAAGAGAAGCAGTTTGTGAAGAAGCTGTTTGGTGTAACATAGTTACAGGAAACTTAAAGTTAACAGTTGGGTTAGTTTATCGAAGTCCAAACATAGAAGAGAATAAAAAAAAGTACAAAACGATATAAGGGAAGTGAGCAAACGGGACTGTATTATTATGGGGGATTTTAACCAAGGTCATATACAATGGAAATCTCTACAGAGTACAGGGAGTGAGGACCACACGTTTTTAGTTTTAGTACACGATAGTTTCCTTTCTCAACATGTGCTAGAACCAACCAGGGGTGAGAATGTGTTAGATATAGCTTTGTCCTCCAGAATGAATTAGATGACAATGGCAAGATATGTGAGCCACTGGGGAATAGTGATCACAACCAGATACGTTTTACCATCAAAGTAAAACCAGAAAGGAATAGTAAACGGCATTACAAGAGAAATGTCCTCAAAGGAAAATAAAAGAACATGAGGAAATATTTAGCAAAGATAAACTGGAATACCACACTGAAGAATAAGACAGCAACAGAATGCTGGAATATCTTAAAAAGGTAAATTGAGTGTATCGTCGATAAATTTGTTCATTTGAAAAAACAAGGGAAACGGTCCACCAAGAAACACACATCGAAAGAAACCATTACAACAAATTAGTACAAACAAATAATGTGGAAGTCATACAGACGTCCTGGAAATGATGAAGACTACAACATTTATAAAGAAGAACTTAACCAAGATACAACCAAAATTTGAAATTCAAAGAAATTAATATGCTTGTAATATAAAACAAGACAGCAAGAGTTTCTATACGTTCGGAGCTTGCAGAAAGTTATCTAGAAGATAGTGCTGGAAATATAATATCAGAGGGATGCTTACTGGCGGAAGACCTGAATGAGCATTTTAGTTCGGTGTTTACCAGGGAATACCAACCGATTTGTGTAGCTTAGTCGGCGACAAATCATGTCTGAGGGTGTCGGCAGGTGTCGCCGACTAAGGAAAATGCAGTGTCCGGAGTTACAACAAAAGACAAGGCCTTAGTCGGCGACTAAGGAACATTCCAAAATCGAATATCCCCGATGGTGTCCGTGTAACAAAAGACGCGACAAATGCAGTGTCCGTCGACCGGTCCTTGGTCGGCGACACCCCATAACATCGACAAAACACATGAGCCAATCAGCAGTCGCCTGGACACTGACGTCACACACGTACCAGTGGCCAAAAAAACGTAGGGTGGTGGTCAGTCGTACAGAGGGGGAGATGGGAGCACGATACTGGGTTGTTAGCTTTTCAATCGCAGGCTTGATCAGATCGAGTAGGAACGTGAAAACCTCTGGTGTCATCCGTACGAAATTACGATACACGTCTATATCAATTTTCCATTATCATGTGCTCCATGCTGCTCACGCCACGGGCGAGCAAATGAGCCTTGACCCACTGCTTTCGTTTACTGTTTTGCCTTGCCTTTTACTTCCTTCTGCGCTGCCACAGCGACGTCAATGCTACCAAGGATAATGCTATATCTCTCGTTGACTCCATCTTCTCCTGTGGTTATCAAATCAGTAATTGTAGTCACTATTTTGTTCTTTCTCAAAGCGACAAACAGACGTGTAGAAAAAGGCGAAATACAACGGCGTTCTATGCAACGTGTAGTCGGCGGGGAACTCACTACATTCCATAGGTGGCGCCAATTTTCGTAGTAGTAATCCTAGCTACCATCAGATGGCAGTAGGGGCTGCGACATGTCGCTACAAAACCGCCCTTGCAGTGTCCGTGCACAACGTTGCGACACGACCTTACAATTTGTCGCCGACCAAGCACACTCCCGACAGGTGTCTGTGTGCCATGTCGGCAATGTTGTTTGGTCACGGGCGGCCTTTAGAAAGATAGAATGACTAGAGGACATTAAGTTTACATGTGTGAAGGAGTGTAGATTATATATAAGAAAGGTATCATTTTCATATAGGACAGTAAATGAATGGAACAGATTATCTGCTGATTGTGTGGGTGAGTAGTAAAGGGGAGCGCGCTGGCCCCCGACTCGTGCCAAGATCAAAGGAGATCAAAGGCACCGCGGGTCACAAAGATCAACAAAGGTCAAGCAAGTTGACCCGGCACGAGTGAAAAATCTACTTATAAAAAATGAAATATCTTAATTGGTTTTGACAGCTTACTTATAAAAAACGTTATGATTGATGAGTTGCGCGGTTATGTGTAGCGCCCCCTGGTGGGGTGAGATAGTACCATTTCACTCTGCCCTCCTAGCGACGCGGCTATGCACTATAGCGGTTATGTGTAGCGCCCCCCTGCCCTCCTAGCAACGCGGCTATACACTCCCTAGCGGTGGTTATGTGTAGCGCCCTGACACGACACACGAGACGAGGCTATGACTGAGATGTGTCATGAGACTTACGAGGTCTGGTAGTCATTAGTCGACAGTATAATGGAGTCTCCTATACAGTTCGGCGGTTCGGCATCGTATCTATCGAATTTCTACCCTTGTCGAGTCAAGGCGTACGGTCTAAGTTTCAAATCCGTCGAGCACGCTTATCAGTTTAGAAAAGCAATGTTTAATGAAGACACGAAAAGCGCGGTGTACATCAAAGAGGCGCGGACGGCCTATATAGCGAAACGTCGAAGTTACAGAATCGTGAAGAAGAGAACGAGCGTCGAATGGAACGCGGTTAGGGTTGGGTGCATGAAGTCGCTGTTGACGAGTAAATTCAGAGGTTCAAAAAAGTTGAACGACCTCCTATTGGCTACCGGGAAAGTCGAATTGGTGGAGTGCGTTCCGTCGGCCGAAGGCTTCTGGGGTATCGGTAAAGACGGTAAAGTAGGTCAAAATATGCTTGGTAAATTATTGATGGAGGTGCGCGATGCGTATAGAATAAACGAATAATAAGTCATCGTTCGTTTCGTATACGCCAGTCGTCGATATGAGCGGGACATGGAAGCACCCTTTTACGTGTATAGTAGCCGGCCCTACGGGGTGTGGTAAGACTACTTTCGTTACTCGCCTGCTACAGTTTGCTTCTTCTATGATCGAGCCGCCTCCGGAGAAGTTTCTATGGTGTTACGGCCAATGGCAAAGCGCCTACACTTCTATGTCAGCCGATATAGAATTCGTAGACGGTTTACCGGATCCGAGGCTTCTAGACGGCAAAAAGAGGATCCTTCTAGTACTCGATGACCTTATGGAGGAAACCGATAGCCGGGTCACGACCTTGTTCACAAAAAAAAGCCATCATTGCAACGCGTCCGTCGTACAGCTTGTGCAGAATATGTTTCCGAAAGGGAAAGAAAACCGTACAATCAGCTTGAACGCTCAATATATGGTGTTATTCAAGAACCCACGCGACGCTGGTCAAGTAGGTCACCTGGCGAAGCAGATGTATCCGGGTCGAGTTAAATTTATGATGGAATCCTTCAAAAACGCCACGTCAGCACCTTACGGGTATCTGCTAGTAGATCTAAAACAGGAAACAGCTGAAAATATGCGGTTGCGCACTTGTATCTTTCCCGATGATCGTCTTCAGTACGTCTACGTGACGAGAACATACAAGAGGTGAGCGTCACGTGTGGGCCTTCATTCGTCAGGATGACGCTGAAGCGTATCAAGAAGCACGTCCTCATGCTAGAGCTCTTGAATAAACATAAACATCTTAAGGTGAGCAAGGCTATCATCAGAAACGCGGACTCTGACTTCATTTGTAGCCTGTGTGACTGCGCGTACAACATATTGAACGGGAATGTAAAATTTACGGCGGCGCATAAAAAAACACTGATAAAATACAAGAAACATCTGCGACGTTTAGTGAATAAAAAGACGGGTCTTAGGAAGAAGCGGCAAATCTTGCAAACGGGCTCGGGCGCCTTTCTGACGGCGCTGCTAGCGCCGTTGGCGATCACCGTCCTGCTGCCGCTGCTCAGACAGGTGATCGGCTGATGCAGTACGCTAAGAAGATGGCATTGGTAGACCCGCGGTTGGTGGAGAGCCTCCTGCCGTTGATCGACCAGCCGCCGAGCACGATCCGTTCGCGTACGATGAGCAGCCTGGACAGCGACATGAAGGACGTGCTAGATCGATCGGAGTTATCCGAACGAGCGAAGGTGGCGTCGTACAATCGACTGTTGAGTCGCTACAATTCGATCGAGGCGATTCGAGCGGCGCAGCCGGTACGCGTGTCCGTGGTGCCGACCGAGGGACCGCCGCCGCCTCCTCAACCGACGGGTGGCCAGGCGCCGCTGCAGGGTATAGAGCGCGAGATCGTGGAAAGCGTACCGAAAACGTTGAGAGGGAAAGCCCTCCTCCTGATCGAGAAAATGAAGACCGACCCGTTGTGTCGATGGAACGATCGCGGCGAGTTCGTGTACGCCGGTCGCCCTATCGCGGGGAGTAACATGGTCGACCTCGTGAACGATCTTATGCGGACGAGGAAGAAGGGGGTGCCGCCGGTCGGCTGGGAAGCGTTCGGGGATGGTATGAGACGACTGAACGTGCCCATGGAGCTCGTCGGTAACGCCCGGCATCGAGCGTACATACAGCAGCAGCCGAAACGATCGAAGAAGGAGGAGGCGGAGGAGACCCCCGTTAGGGGCCGGTATCATCGTCGTCGACGTACCTGGGATCTACCGCCCAAGTGGGAGGAGGAGTCGTATTAAAGAGCTTGAAACGTCGACGTCCGAACCATTCACCACAATGGACCTACGAAGGACGGTAGTCGGCGTCGTCGTCCACGTCATCGGCGCGGCGGCCTTGGTGTATATATTATTCGTCGTAAACCGATCGTCGTCGTGGTCATGGTGTCCCGGTGGCCTCGTGGTGGTGGCACGCAACGAAAGCGGCGTGCTCGACAACGAGACGACGACACCCGCCTGAAGCGCGCCTATTTCAAACCGAAGCAGGCGGGCAGTTACGGCGGTGTCGACGCCTTGCATCGGGCGGTGGCGTCGACGGTAGGCAAACCGGCCGTGAAGCAGTGGCTAGCGGCGCAGGATGCTTACACGCTACACAAACCGGTGAAACGACGTTTCAAGCGACGTTGCGTTATCGTAGGCGGTCGACACCAGCAGTGGCAAGCCGATCTCGTCGACGTCGCTAAACTGAAAAAGCACAACGACGGTGTAACGTTCCTATTGACGGTCATCGACGTCTTCTCGAAGGTGGCGTGGTGCGTCCCGTTGAAGAGTAAAGCCGGTCCGGCGCTCGTTACGGCCTTCGAGCACCTGCTACAGCGGCGGCGTGTGCCGAACGCGCTGCAGACCGATAAGGGGACGGAGTTTCTCAACAGACCCCTTCAGAAACTTTTGAAGGACTACGGCATCCACCATTTCGTGACGCATAACGAGGAAACTAAAGCGAGTGTCGTCGAACGTTTCAACCGAACCTTAAAGACGCGTATGTGGAGGTACTTTACGAAGTATCAGACACTGCGCTACGTAGAGGCGTTACAGAACTTTGTGCGGTCGTACAACAACACCTATCACCGAAGCATCGGTAGGACGCCGGCGAGCGTCAACGCCGCGAATCAGGAGAGCGTGTGGCAACGGTTGTACGGCGATCGAGGTCGAGGAGGCAGTAAGCCGAAACTACGAGAGGGAGACCGCGTACGCGTCAGTAAGGCGAAGGCCCCTTTCAAGAAAGGGTACATGCCTAACTGGTGCGAGGAGCTCTTCACCATCGTAGAAACGCACCCGTCCGACCCGCCCGTTTACCGCCTGAAAGACGACGCCGGGACGGTGGTCGACGGCACCTTCTACGAGCCGGAGCTGCAACGAGTAGTCGTTCCGAAGGATAAACTGTATCGTGTGGAGGTCGTTCTACAACGGCGTCGTCGTCGGGGTGCTGAGGAGGCGCTCGTTAAATGGAGCGGCTATCCGGCCTCCTTCAACAGCTGGATCGCCGCCAAGACCCTCGTCGACTATAAAGGGTAGGGTACCGTAACATCGGCCGGCAGTTGTTATGTGGACACGACGCTCGATGTGCTGGCGCTTACTACGTGACGTTGCCGTCGACGACTACCCTACAGCGTGCAGCGTTAACCGACGGTGGTGGTGCTACTATGCCCGACGACGCGGTTACGGCTGGTCAAGCCGACTGCGAGCGCGACGTGCTCGCGGACTACGTCGACGCTACCGAGTCTACGACCCACTCCGACCGTGAACACGTTCCATGGCATTTCTGCGGGAACGAATGTCCTAAAGCCGAGATCATCTTCCTGTGTCAGATCGTCATCCTGTACACGGTTATCGTCGTCAGTATATACAATCTAACGCGGGGTCAGGGCGACTCCAACCTATGGACGGCCCTGTTGAGTAGCTGTCTCGGTTACCTACTCCCGAGTCCGTCTATGAAGCGGAGAGGGGATGGCGGCGACTAACTTTTACCTGACCCTACCGAGCAACGCGTCTACGGAGGCGCACCCCGAAAACACGTTGACTCACTACATTACGAAACTACCGCGACGCATCGACCTATAGGGAGAGTGGGAATGCGGTCTGGTGACGCTACAGTATCCGCATACGTGGTACAACGTGAGAAAGAAGGACGCGTACTTCTACCTGTCTTGTGTGACGGGTGATTACGGAATGTACCGCTCCGCCGACGGTACTTTGATTTACCGGCAATGCACCATCCCGCACGGATTTTACAATAGCGCTTACGAGTTGAGGGATAAAATCAACGAGGCGCTGTTGAAACTGACTACCGACCTCGTCAAGGCCCGACTGGAGTACTGCCCCGTCTCCCACCGGATGACGTTGCGTCTATCACCGGGTGTCGAATTTAATATACCCCACTGGAGCCGTCTGAGGGCCGTACTGGGCTTCGAATTTGGCGTCATCACGAGCCCGCCCGTCAATGACGATACCACCCCCGTCGCGTATACCTACGAGCACGAGGGTCGGCGTACGGTGGATATGAACGGGGGAGTCGACACCCTGTACGTATATACGGACCTCGTGGAACCGCGCATCGTCGGTGATGTATTCTTCCTGCTCCTTCGAACCGTACCCGCCTACGGGTGGAACGGGGGCATTATTTCGGAGGTCTTCGACCGCGTCCAATACGTACCGCTCCTGCGGCGAGAATTCGACTCGGTCGAGATAGATATAAGAGACGACATCGGTCAACCGATACCATTCGAGCAGGGGAAACTCGTGGCGACGCTTCACATCAGACGCTGTAAATCTAAACTGTTTTGAAACGGCGGAGGAGGAAAATGACAAGAACCGCCGGTCGCAACAACGTGTACGAGGACTACTACGTTCGACAGGTCGGTGGTCAGCTACCGTTCTTCGTCGGCGGCCAGGGGCAGCGGGGACACGGCTTGGGTAATCTGTTCGGGAGCCTGTTTCGAAGCGCCATGCCGCTTATCAAGAGAGGCGCCATGGCGTTGGGGAAACGTGCGCTCAAGACGGGCGTGCGCGTGGCGCGGGACGTCGTCGCCGGCGGGAACCTGAAACAGTCGATGAAACGACGCGCGAAGGAGGCCGGCGCCGATCTTCTCGACGGGCTGTTGAACGCACCGCCGCCGAAAAAGCGACGCCGACCACCGGGTAAAGCGGTAACGGCGACCCCGCGTAAGAAGAAACAACAACGCCGTCGCCGTCAAAAGGAACCGCACGAAATATTCAGTAGCTAGGACGGCAGCGTTCGTCGTCAGCCGAATAAAGCCACCGGTCGAAGCGGCGAGTGCAGTCGGAACGGACGGTGGCGAACGGGACAGACGTCGACAGCAGCAGCAGCTAGAATGGCGTTCGTGCATCCGCAGTCGTGCGAGGGTTTGAAGAGCGAACTGGACCTATTCACGCCGCCGCTAACGCAGACGAGCGTCGAGAGCGGGCAGTGGATCGATCACCAGCCGCTGACGACGCTCGACGCCGGCGGCCCCATCGAGTTCCTCATCCCGGGCTCGGGCGACGAGTATACGGACCTGTCGAGCGTTAGACTGTACGTGCGCGTGAAAATAACCCAAGGGGACGGTGCCGATATCGCGCACAACGCTAACGTGGCGCCGTCCAACAATTTCCTGCATTCCCTGTTCAGTCCAATCGACGTGGCGGTGAACGGCACGTTCGTGACGCCGTCGACCAATACGTATCCGTACCGGGCCTACCTCGAAACCCTGCTGAGTAACGGGAGCGATGCGAAAAAGACGCAGCTCACGGGCGGTCTGTGGTTCAAGGATACGGCCGGCTTCATGGATGCGACCGCGGGGGCTAACGGCGGGTACACCTCGCGGCGTCACTATACGCGGGACGGTCACGAGGTGGAGCTGATGGGCCTCCTGCACGTCGACGTGTTCATGCAAGACCGGTACCTGCTGAGCGGCGTCGACATAAAGCTTCGACCGGTGCGCGCGAAGGACGCCTTCGCGCTCATGGGAGTGGCGGGGGACTGGAAAGCCGTCATACTGGAGACCTACCTACAAGTGCGAAAAGCTAAAGTGAACCCGGACGTCCAGCTCGGACACATCAAGGCGTTGATGCTCGGCACGGCCAAGTACCCGCTACGGCGGGTCGACTGCAAGTCGTTCTCGATAGCGCAGGGGACGATGTCGCATACGCACGAGAACGTCTACCTGGGCGCGCTCCCGCGACGCGTGTTCCTGACGTTCGTCGACAACAACGCCTATAACGGGGACTACACTAAAAACACGTACAACGCGAAGCACTACGACATAAACTTTCTCGCTCTCTACGTCGACGGACGTCAGGTGCCGAGCAAACCGTTGCAGCCGGACTTCCCGAACGGTCATTACATCCGCAGCTACGCGAACCTCTTCGCGGCGACGGGAAAAGCGTACGAGGACGAGGGGTTCGATCTGACGCGCCACGACTACGGTAACGGCTACGCCATCTTCGGCTTCGACCTATCGCCCGACTGCTGCGATGGCCCGCATTTCAACGTCGTGCGTAAGGGCGCCCTTCGTTTCGAGGTCCACATCGCGACGGCTCTCCCGCGCACGGTGAACGTCGTCGTGTACGGCGAGTTCGAGGCGGTGCTCGAGATCGACAAAAGCCGGAACGTCCTGTACGATCGCTAACATGGACACTTTTCAGCTGCTACGTCGCCTACGCCTCGACCCGTTCACTAGACGCGTGGTCGTCGGCGTCGTGGCCAAAGACGAGCTACCGAAACGACGGCTCACCGATCTACCGGCGGCTTTCGTCTCTTTGGTCTCTAACGTATGCGGACAATATTGCGTCGCCTACCTGCTCTTACGATGCCGCGGTCTACCGCTAAAGGGGTTCCAGTACCTGTTCGGCGCCGATCGGGTGACTAACGACTGTCTCGTATTCGACTGGCTAAATCCGCATTAGACTCTCATTAACTACTAGTATCGCTTTTTCGCTTTCAAGCTTGTTACCGCTACTACTACGAATAAAAGACGATGAAACGTACTGTAGGTGTTGTTGTTGCATTTGTTTTATTTCGTACCAGGACCCTACCTAACTACCTACCCTACCCCTAGAGGGGGGCCGCCGCCTACCCCTTAGAGGGGTAGGTAGTCCTTTAGGCCCTGTCCTCGCCTTAGAGGCGCCCCTTAGAGGGGTAGTAGTAGTTCCCCCGCCTCGCCTACTACACGAGAACGGGCGCCGTGGTGATGCCGTCGTCGAGGACGCGACGCTTAGCGTAGAAATAGCTCAACGCCGCGCGCTCCTGAATATACGTCAGCACGGACGATTCGCGCACCTGGAAGCCGCGGTTCGAGCCGCCGCGGCTCCGTCGATCGCGCAGCACGGCGAGGAAGACGTCCTTGTCGATGTCGTTCTGACGCTTATTCAACCCCTTAGTGCTGTACTTGTCGTCGTCCCGACCGAAACAGTAGTATGTTTTACTACAGAGCGCGACGATTCCGCGCCCGGACCACTCCTCCTTGAAGAGCCCCGGCGTTCGCCTGTCGTACAGGCGTCGTCGAGCGCAACAGGGCGGCGTGTCCCACGTTCGCCCGGCGAGTCGGCACTGCGCGTACGCGTCCGCGTGAACGTCGCAGCATTCGGCCGGGAACCAGTCGCCGCGATGGCGAAAGTAATGCTCGCGTTTAGCCTCCTCCACCAGGTCGTCGACGTTCCGGCCCGCGAGGGCTATGTACGCCGAGTCCGTATCCATGGCGCAGTACTGGAAGAGGGGTCTCGGGATGTAGAATGCGATAAAATCGTAGTAAAATTCGAGCATCCGTAGCTTCGCGTACTGATAGACGAAGTAGCCTATCTTGTTTGGTAGTTTGTAGCGGACGATTCGCTTGTTCAGCGCCACCTCGTAGACGCTGCCGGGTACGACGACGTCGAGCTGTCGGAAGCGGCGGTCGTTGACGAGCGTCGAGGCGCCGGTCGTCGTGCAGTATTTCGTGTCCCTGTGGAGATCGACGCGCGTGATAGTCTTCCCGTAGGAGCTGTTGCCCATTAGCTTAAAGGTGTCGGCGATGATGGTTTTGTCGGTGTCGGTGTCGCCCTCGCGTCGCGCCGCCGAGACCGTGTCGCCGAAGCGGCGGAAGCAGGCGACCGGGACGTACTCGACGATCTGGTACACGCGGTCGACGACGAGGTCGTGCTCCAGATACCACCGTAGTAGGGGCGTCGCGAGTAGAATCTTGCTGCCGAAAAAGCTACCCACGAGCGTCCGTTGAGGCCGCTTCAGGAGGTCGTGAGCTTCGGCGTAGCGACGCATGAACGGGCTGAGATCGTCGCGGTCGATGTAGGCGTTCTTGAACACCGGCTGCATCTCGGCGAAGACGTCGCGCAGCGCGTCCGGGACGGCGATGTCGCACTCTACCAGCCCGAAGAGGGTACCGTCGCGTACGCCCTTCAGGATCGTCGACGTCGTAACGACGGCGCCGGGGGCCGTCCAGCGACTCTCCTCGGGCGGCGTCGGTGGCGCCGGCGGTCGCAGTTCGCGCCATTGGCACTCCCACATCTCGACGACGGTGACGAACCGGCGAAGGTAGGTGGTGACGGCGTTCGTCTCGGCGTAGAGGCGACTCATCGACCGCCCGTTAACGTCGTTCATTTCGCGCCCCGTACACGGGCAGCCGTGAAAGAAACACCCATGGAACTGGTACGCCGTTCGCGTCTCGCGACACCAGCCGTCGACCCGGTACTTGCCGACGCGGTGTTCGCCCCCGTTGAGCATGTGTCCTATGCGCACCCCCGTCCTTCGGCCGTAGCGGTGTACGCGTTGCGGCCGAAAGCCGGTCTCCGCCCGCCGGCGCGTATACCACCCCGTCGGCATATCTTGGGTGATCGCCCATAGGTAGAGCCCGTTCGCGTCAAATCCCACGATCGAGCGACACGGGCGGCCGCCGTGTAGAACGGTTACGTCGGCCTCGTGATAGCGCGCGAAGATGATCGAGGGACCGCCGACGATCTGCGTCTGTATGAGCCGGTGCAGGTCCTTGTTCGACTCGTTGAAGAGCGTGAAGTGAATCGACAACGGGAGATCGTTGAACAGGTAGAGGAGCGTTAGACCCGGGACGCTGATGCCGTCCTTAAACATATCGATGCGGTGCTGCTGGTAGAAGGTGAACTGCTTGTCGACGGCCTCCAAAAACGGGACCACATCTCGGTTATTGTACCACACGAGGAAGTCCCTTAGCGTGGTCATCCCTTCGGCGCGCCATACCGCCGCGCAACCCTCGTACGCCTCGGCGGAGATCCCTTCGCATTTCAGGTGGCTGTAGAACGCCTCGCGCGGCGGTAGTTTGTCGTCGTCTAGTTTCCCCAACGCGTCGACGTACTCGTAGGGGAAGTAGCCCTTCGTTACGCTGCAGCCGTAAGCCTTCAGAAACTTATCGTAGCTGAATCCCGGGGCCAGGTAGTTAGTGATGTCCAGGAACTTGAGCGTCTCCGTCGACAGGCACATGAAATTGTTCTGCCGTTTAATCGCGAACGCCGTCGAGGTAGGCTGACCGACGATCAGGAAGAGGGGCGTGAGATACTTTTTGACTACGTTCAAATCGTACTTGCCCGAATTGAAGCCGAGGACGGGGAGTTGGCGTAGATGCGTCCACAGGCGTGTGGCGAGTGCGGTGTACGGGGTCTTGTTGTCGGTGTCGCCGGCGGCGACTCGCCATTCGGCGTCGAGCGCCTCGATCGCTTCGAAGACTCGGTCGTACGACGGTCGCAGAGCCGCGCACGCCGCTTCGCTCACGGCCTCTAGGGCGACGATCAGGCGCCGCGCGAGATCGTTCGAATCGCCGGTCGTAACGAAGCATTGCGCTCACTCACGCTGAGTAGCTCGTGCCGGGCTATCCACCGGCAGTTGGGGCTATCCGCCGGCAGGTCGCTATCGTCGAAGTAGCACTCAAAATCGAATGTCGCTCTGTACGGGTAGTAGCGGAGGTGGTCGTGCACGCAGATGCCCTCGTCGTCCAGCTGCTGAAACACGGACGGTGTCGGGCGGTAGACACCGCCGGGAAAGACGTGGCGAACGCCACCCTCACACGTCGCTTCGTGCCGTCGTAGCATAGAGGGCTTTCGCCACAACGAGTCACCGCACTTACTGCACAGGTACGATCGCGTATACCGCGAGACGTTGGGTATATACGAGTAGTGAGTGTCGTATAGATTGACGTTCATGGTAGTGGGGTATCGGTAGAGGGAACGACGGACCAATTCGGCGGTCGATCCGCCGTCGGTCGTCGTCGGATCTATCAGTCGATACACGAAGACGTTGGTTTCGAAGCACGTCTCCACCCGGTCGAGCTCGTTCAGCGGCACGCCGTCGAACGCGTAGGGACTCACCACCCCGTCGTTGTAGTCGGCGTAGAGCCGTAAGGCGGGGGTCGTCAAACGGGTGGTGTTTACCGTGGCGGTCGGGGCGGACAGTAGTCTTCTTCGGTGTAGGGCCAGGCACCGGAAGAGGCATAAATTATCGGTGTACGGCTTACCTCGACGGTCTTTCGCGAGCGCGATGATCGATCTGTTCGCGTACAGGTAGGCGGGTAGTTTAGCGTTCAGACACCCGATCGGGTGGTGGATGATGGCATTGAGGAAATAGGTAACATTTGTTACCAATTCGACGACCCACCCCGAGTCGGGGCGTTGCATTATCGCGTACTGCAGAACGTCGGGTTGTCGGACGGTCTCGAGGAAGCGGTCGAACGAGGCGGCGTCGGTAACGAGCATCGGGGCTTCGAGGAAGCGACCGCAACAATTACAGGATGTATGATAATACCGGAAACGACCCGTCTCTTTGTGTCTTAACACAAACCCGAAACTTAAATTGATCTTGAACGCTGGAGTTTGTTCCTCAAACATTTGTCTTAGTCGCGGTTCGAGAACGGACGTGTCCACGCAATGAGTCAGCTGGTGATTGTATCTCGACTGAAGAGGGCCCTGGAATATCGACGTTCGTATACTCGACCAGTGCTCTTGCACTGTACGCCGTAGACCGGCCGACCACCCCTCATCGTCCGCGTCATCATCATCATCATCGGGTTGTGGCGGTGGCGGTGGCGGTGGTGGTGGTGGTGGTGGTACTACCTTTTTTTTCGTGCCGCAGGTTTTCGAAACTCTCATATGATTCAACAGAGAATGTCGATGAAGAAAATATTTACCGCATTTCGGGCAGGCGATATCGTCATCTCGATTTCCGTTAACGCAATTCTTTAAATGTCTTACTAGGACCCTACGCCCGTTATACGTCTGATCGCAATTCGGACATCGGTACCCCCGTGGTTTACTACTACACGTATGTCCCACCAAACTAACGACGTCTCGATTGCATACGGGACAACGAGTAGGCATGTTTGTTGCAGCCGGAGCGAACGATAACAAACACGTTATTAGTTGAAAAGAAGCTCTACACGCCTCTATATACGGGTGGGTGGGGTGGTGGTGGTGATGATGACTGTTACCGTCACTCGCCGCCGCCGCCGCCGCCGTCGCTATGACTACTACTATTGATTACCGGGGTTGACCCTACGGCGATCTTTGCCCTAGTTACGGTGAGGTGGAACGGTGGAGCTAAAAATAAAGGGCCGCCTTCTACTATGTGTGTGTTGTGTGTATGTATGCTGCAGCCTTTATCACAGGCGAGTGTAAGTATAGGACGGGAGTGGTGATTTTCGTAATAGTAAACAACAAGAGTGTTTATACGTTTCAACGTTTTATTAAGCGTCGTACAACAAGCAAAACGTGCTTTATTAAGCACCGCATATTCGAATAAGCAGGTATATTTTCTATTAAAACGTTCTCCACAAACGTGTGTTATTAAGCGATATTCAGCACAAGTGTGCTTTATTCTATTAAAGTTCTTCTTTTTCGGTTATATAAAATAAAGTTCTTGATCTAATGTTCGTAGATGTATTAAGCAATTCTCGCCATTAAAGTTCATTTTTTTTAAGCACTGTTCAGAAACCGGCTCTTCCCAGTAGGTAGGCCGTTACCGCCGACTCCAGTCTCACGTATTTGGGGATGCTGTGGAGCCAGTCGGTCTCAAGGAGCCACGCGGTTACCTGGTGTACGAGGCGAGCTTCGGCTTGACGATCCGCGTGAGGCTCGTATCGGTCGTGTACGTTCAGGATCATACGCGTCAAACACGGTATTAACGATCGATCCGTGTAGTCGGTCAATACGGATTGGAAGAAGCGAGTGCATATACTGGACACATCCGTGAACATTCGCCGATAGTGGCGGCTAGGGCGCCCGGCTCTGTACCCTTGTATATGTACAAAGGGGCACCCTTCGTTGGACTCGCATTCACCGCAGTAACGGCGTGCACGATCGAGTATGCTTTCCCCGATCACCTCGGCGAGATTTCTCATCAGCTCCCTTATCAAATCCGCATCCTGAGGTGGCGCGAAGCACACTCGGGGCGGCCTGGGCGACGGCAACTCGAGAAACGGTGACGCCGGGCCGGACGATCCCTGTTGCGCGTTCGAGTCTCCCGATGATATTAGCACGGTCGATGCCGCCTCATCATCCGCCGCCGCCGCCTCCGCCGGTCTGTCGATCGGGAGCGGGTATAGGCTCGTATACGTAGGCGGCGGTTCGCCACGAGTTTCCCCTGCTCGAATGGTATCGGTTGACCGATGCGGCGGCGATGCTGTCGAGCTCGAATACGCCGGCGGTGAGTCGCAAGCGACTAGCAGCGGCGGTTGATAGGTAGTCTCGACCAACAAGGGTGTCCACGGAGTGGTGGCGGCCTCGAGTAGGGCGAGGGGTGTCATCGGTGTGTCCGCCGGTAGCAGATCGGCGGCGGCGGTGGGTAGGGCGCTCAAAGCATCGATGATTATAGAGTCGAGGGCCCGCGCCCGTGCCTCTTCGACGTCCTACAGTACACAAAAACGAATCGTTAGCGGATAATATACTCATCGGCGTCGTCGTCGTCGTCGTCATCATCGTCGCTTTTCTTAGACGCCACACTCCGAACGGTGTACGACGGCGGGGCCCCCGACCCCCACGTTGTCTTTCGTACGACGAGCTCCTCGATGACCGTGCCGACGATCTGTAGGACGGTGTCGCGCAGTGTGTCGGGGTTCATCGAGGCGAGATAGTCGGCCTTGTAGGGGACGAGGTCGGTCATCGCGTCGTCGAATAGGCTGATCCATAGCTCGGCCGACCCCTCCGCATCTTCCCTCACCATCATCCGAACCGCGAAATAATGTCTCACCTCGCGCTGTACCCCGTGGGAGGCGCATACCTGAGCGCTGTTCGACGATCTAAACACCTTACGACGGCATTGGGTACAGCCCTCGTACGTGCACCGGGTTCTCCATGAGATAGCGGCCACCTTTACGCTGGGCGCTATCGAGTAGAGACCGTCGTCCGCCTGTAGAAGCTCGCTTACACTCACCGAAGGTGGAAGGACGAGTAGCGGGGGTGGCGACGACGCACTGCTAGGCTCGGAGCTCGGCGGCGGCGACGTCGCCACTGCTACAGGGGCGCAGATACCGGCAACGATGGTCGACGGTCGGGCTACGGGCGCGCCCCGGCTGCTGCTGCCGGCGACGGCGGGTGGCGTCGATCGGGCTCCGGATGCGTTGATGCCGACGGGCGACGTCTGATCTGCTGTGGTGGCCGCCTTCCCCTTCGCCTTCGCCTTCTTCGTTCGTTTGATAGGTGGTGGTGAACCCGTCGTCGACTGAGAAGACGACATGACTGCTGCGGCTGAGGAAGCTCGTAAACGTTAAAACAATCAAAACCGAGTGAATACATAGACGCTCTTAGCCTAACTACTTATAAGCGGACGGTGAATAGCGCGCGTGCGCATAAACACGTATACCACACAACAGCCGAATCTGCCAAGGTTATTGAAACTAGAAAAAAGCGCTCGGTTATGAAGTGCACAAACGGCGTATTGCTTTTATAGAGACTTATTTTTAAATATATGTTTACCATAAGATTCTCTAGTCCTTACAGCTCCTTATAGATCGTTTATTTTATGCTTTTAAGCTTTTATTAAAAATGTTTAACATTACGCAACCCGGCCTACGTGACGAGGCCTACGTGCCGCGTGTCAGGTGGTGTTATAGAACCTTCTAGAAGTTCTACAGTAAACAACATTCCGTTACAAGGCGTTTATGGAACTACACGGTCTTTTCGACTAGTCTAAACCATGGCATATTCACGGACGGTACGTAACTACCCATATACCTTTTTAACATTCACGCAGTATTCTTCTATACGCACGCTTTCTTTTTAATATTTAAGCGATATTTACAAAACTACAGTTCCTTCGATACCGTGGGTCTATTTTATTATTTAAACTGTAGACCCTTTTTTTAATCACTGTAGTATATATTTAATTATTATTATTATTATTATTATTATTATTTAAGACTTTGTTTTCTTACAGGACAAATGCGCTATAATATCACCACCAATTTAAACTGTAGACCTTTTTTAATCACTGTAATATTATAGTTTATTATTGTTTTCTTACAGCACAAATGCGCTATGCCGTTTCCGTTTCCTATCCAGGACGTACGGTACAGGGACCGGAAGAATAACCCTGATGAGGCGCCTCGGCGGTTTGACGATGGGTACTGCGCTAGGCGGACTCAATCGACCACTGTTAGCCGCTGGGGATCGGGGTTGCCTGCAACCGACCGACGCGCTTCGCTACGACAGGAGGCCTCTCCGGTGTCACCGCCACCGCAGCCGCCCGAGGCGGTGATCGTCGACCCGGACACGCGACTACCGCCGCCGCCGTTATATCGAGCTCCGCGGTACCGGCCGCTCGCACGTGTATCGTGACTGGCGTACGATCTCCCGATGAGCGTGCCTTGCTGGTGGAGGCTCGTCGAAACGTCGAGCTAGGCGACGGCTTCGGACCTTACACAGGACCGCCTCGACCTCTCTATAACAGTATGACTGGCGTACGATCTCCCGATGAGCGTGCCTTGCTGGTGGAGGCTCGTCGAAACGTCGAGCTAGGCGACGGCTTCGGACCTTACACAGGACCGCCTCGACCTCCCTATAACAGTACTAGTGGTGGTGGTGGTGGACCCCCCAGTGCTTACGGCGTACGATGGGGATAGTAGAATATAATAATAATAAATAGATTGCTCACCGCCTCGTTGTCTTTATGTTCACACCGTTATTATCCGTTTGAACTCTATATTCCAACTAGTTGTCCTGAATCCTCTATAAAGACAAGCTTACATCTACCTAGGTTACGGTATGAATAATACAGTAGCATTATTCTCCAATGCAGACCAGTCAGCCAGCATCGTTCAATGGACTTTGGACGCCTGTTACCGATTACGCTTGGTGTCAACAACAACAACAAGCGTCATACCGGGTGAAGGTTTGTTAAAAAGAATGGCGCGAAAGAATAGCATAGCCGCTAGCTAAGGGGTCCGTTCAAAGGTCTTGTTATAACATACAAAGTGCTAGAACCGTTACCTAGAGGGCGCTACTAATATCGTTATATAAGTTCGGTGTAATATACCACCGCTAGGGTAAATAACCGCTATATAACCTTCTTTCGTACTAGCATAACCATCTCCGAACCTTCTAGACGAGTATCCTTCTAGTACAAGACACCAGGAGGCGCTACGTCGCTAGGGGGGCAGTGAAATGGTACTATCTCGCTACACCAGGGGGCGCTACACATAACCGCTAGAGTGTATAGCCGCGTCGCTAGGGGGCAGCAGTGAAATGGTACTGTCTCGCCACACTCATCAATCATAATGTTTTTTATAAGTAAACTGTCAAAACCAATTAAGATATTTCATTTTTTATAAGTAGATTTTTCACTCGTGCCGGGTCAACTTGCTTGACCTTTGTTGATCTTTGTGACCCGCGGTGCCTTTGATCTCCTTTGATCTTGGCACGAGTCGGGGGCCAGCGCGCTCCCCTTTACTACTTGGGTGCTAGTAGCGTGAATATGTTTAAAAACAAAATCGACACATACCTCAGAAGGGCGGGATAAACGTAGATAAAAAGGGTTGGACTCTCGATAAGCCAAAAGGCTTCCTTGTTCACCTGCCATTTAGAGTTAATTCTCTGGATGGTAATCTTGTTAAATTGTGTACTTATACTGCTACTACTACTACTACTACTACTACTACTACTACTACTACTACTACTACTACTACTACTACTACTACTATATAGATTTCAAAGCAAAATACACTACACTCAGATCTATATAATGGCCTTGTTAAAAATACCCAGAGTTGGGAACAATCACTCGAACAACTGTATACATGAAACAGATGTAGTGTCTAATCCTATCTCCAGCCCCCACCTAACTTATTGGTGGACTCAGCCCCGCACACTTGACAAATCATCTTATTCAGGTCAACTATATGTTATTCCTACATGTTTGTGACATTATCCATTTATGACAACAACATATGCATTTACCCATATCGTATCGGCGAAATTGCATTTACACCGATATAGATCCACGCATTGATGACATACAAATAGTGGTGTTACATGAATTAGTCAGTTAACGGAATATGCCGTTTTGCCCAAAATTCTGGATGAAACCTTTTCGAAAAGTGTCGATATTTATTCTAAATCACTAGACTTTATTTGATCACTGCAATGCAAGCAAGCTACTAGTAAAGTGGTTTAAGTGAAATATCTACAATTTCTTCAACGAAAAAACAGGCATCACAGACCGATGCTATTTTACAAATTGACCATGGCTGCTGTGAATAGACTCATTCTAATGTTAGACGCAGCACATAGCTAAATCAACCGCACGGGGTCGATCGATTAATTTCTATGATCAAAATTATCAGTATTTCCGTATATTTGTATTTTCTATCACTTTCATCGATGTTTACGATTTGTGATGCAGTAGTGCACTAGATAACAAAAACGCCTTAAAAACTTGTCTACGTACATTTTATTAGAACATGTTAAATTAGTAGGACAGTCATACTGTTAGTGAACAATACATCTGACAATTCCGTACTTAACGAAATATCCAATACAATATCAAGGCTTACGCTAAAGATAATAAATTTGTGTGAGTGACCAAACCATACAAGGTAAGTATATAGTTGTTATCGTTTTGGAAGTGTGGAGTCACGCTGCGTGCGTGCGTGCGTGCGTGCGTGCGTGCGTGCGTGCGTGCGCGTGTCTGTGTGTGTGTGCGTATGTGTGTTTGAGTGTGTGTGTTTGTGTGTGTATGTGTGTGTGTGTGTGTGTGTGTGTGTGTGTGTGTGTGTGTGTGTGTGTGTGTGTGTGTGTGTGTGTGTGTGTGTGTGTGTGTGTGTGTGTGTGTGCGTGTGAGCGCGTGTGTGCATGTGTGTATGCGTGCGTGTGTGTGCGTGCGTGCCTGTATGTATATGTGGATGCGACCAAGAAAGGGCGTTTTCCTTGGACAAATCAACATTATAAATTATGTAGCATATATTATCAGTTTGAAGGATGGGCACACTATGTTTGCAGCCCACGTCAAATTATTTGAATGCGTCAACTGCGACAATCGTGATGCATGTGGATGACATTCAGCACGACACCGCCACGCCTACTGACGGGAAATCCCAGTACGAAATCAGTACATGTCAACATTTATGATACTTGCGGAATTTCCCAAAGTGCGTCGTACGCTGTGCCACCGACGTCTAGTTTACACCTAGTTGTTTCCCGCACTCAGAAACGATTTATTAACTGAGTAGTGTGTACATATATTGTGGTTAGAATGTTATGGTCTCAATCAACTAGTCAGCCTTTTGCGGAACATTATCGCCAAGCTGACCTTTGTATTCTGACGCTGAGGGTGGTCACTGCCAGGGAGCCTGTCGTCATTAGTCGTTCTTTTTACGTCCCAAATTGAGATGGGACCGACATTATCGTGTTCTCCGAGTCACGAGGGATACACAGTCCCCAATGTTGAGAGCCAGGTTGTTACACCAAATATGCCTGCTTGGTCCATGTTTCGAAATCAGAACGCTGGCATGCCTGGCGGATGTGCTAAATACTGCACTATTGCGCTCTCACAGTAGCCACAGTTGCCTAACACGAAGTGTCACTTCACTCTTCCAACGACGTGTATGCACGGAAAATCTTGACATCCCTCGTGTTGTACTACTTTCCATAATGCTTTTCACAATGAATATGTTTGGAAATTCGTTGCATGTGTTGTATGTTGTGCCAAAGAAGCCACACACGAGGAGTTACGTCATTCTATCATTGATAGTTACGCGCATGCGTTCAAAACCTTGTTACCTCATAGTGCACATTTTGCATAATACTTTTCAGGGTAAATCTGTTTGGCTAATTTTGCTAGCTGTAGGACTAACTTTTATATATGGTTTTTATCTGATAATGACAAACGTTACTTAACATATAGAAGAGCAACTTTTTTTTATTCCAGAACTTATTTACCATAATCATGGTTGCTGTGTAATTATTTTTGTGACAATAAATGGTAAATTACACCGCTCTTTAACATCGTACTTTGGTTTTCAACAATGCTAATCAGAACCGATTACAAATTTACTATATTTATGTATAGTGTATTAATGATTCACCTACTCTACGACTGGTGTAGTGTTGAGCGATTTATTTTAGCAAGTACAGATTGTTTACAAATCCACAGTATTTGATATTCTCATATTTCGTATAGTTTACTATGAATTTGTGCTGGCCAAAACATATTTGTTATACCCACGTAAGCAAACCCTTTTCGTTTTTACGAAACGTTATTGAAAGTCTAAGGACAAGCCAGCAGAGGTCGCTGTCCTGTAACTGCTATGCGCAATCCTTATCGTACACTATTCCGCAAAGGTTCCCAGTTCACGTGGCACCTGGTAAATTATCTTGAGCGCACTTGCCTATATTCAACTAAAGGTTTATCGCCCACTTGCGAGTGAAAATAAGTTACTGCAAATAAGCCATACAACTTTCTTAAGAACCGAGGAAAGCATTAGCTCTGTCAATCAGGTCCGGTTTTATCACACCGCGAGATCTAACTGAGATATATTACTCAGCGCCAGGGGTGGCTAATTATACGCTGTTTACGCTTTTTCAATGCCACCGACTGTGACGCAGCGAACCGTGTCCACTTTATGTCGATGATTTCGTTCTTCTCTAGAAAATCTCAGCTAGCTGCAATTTAAACAGGTACTACTAATGGTATAATTATATGTCTTCCAAAAGCAGTACACGCACGAACGCACACATACACACACGCACGCACGCAGCTCGCACGTACGCCCACGCGCAAGCAGGCACACACGTATGTATGCATGCACGCTCGCAAGCACGCGCGTATGTGACTGTGTATATATATCAAGAACACAGCTTAGGGAAGTAGACTTTGTAAACATGTAATCCATGTCATCATACTTGTGCAAAATGCCGCCGATTCGGCGTTAGTGTCACGTCGACCGATATATTAACCACAATAAAACCATTTCAAAGTGAACCTAGTACGCCCATATATATGGCATTTTCTCACGTACATGTTTATGTGGCCTTTTATTAGGGGCGATTTATCCCCGTGGCAGCAGGGAACGTATAGCGAATTGTAAACAGATGTCTAGTTTGAATCAAACTACTACCAAATAGCTGCGACGTGTTATTTAACAGCATATAACAGCATTTTACTGATTTAACTGTGGCTATATCCACGACCACGGCGTCTAACGCTTTTATGTGAGGCTTTAAAACCTAATGTCAGGACACGAACAGGGAATGAGTAAGGAATGATCGTTCATAGAGAGAGAGAGAGAGAGAGAGAGAGAGCATGAAAAACGAACAGGGAATGAGTAAGGAACGATCGTTCATAGAGAGAGCATGGAAAACGAACTGGGAATGAGTAAGGATTGATCGTTCATAGAGAGAGCAAGGAAAACGAACAGGGAATGAGTAAGGAATGATCGTTAATAGAGAGAGCATGGAAAACGAACAGGGAATGAGTAAGGAATGACCGTTCATAGAGAGAGCATGGAAAACGAAGATCGGGGCGGACAGAAGGAAGAACACGATTAAATCGGTATTAGTAGGAATCCTGCAGTCTCGTGAGACCATGGATCTGCGTCCTGATGTGAAAGATTAGTTGGTAGAGCAGCGGCTGTTACGGCGGTAGAGGCATATTCGTGAGTGACAGTCCTTGTGGAAACTGCTGCACGTCAAGGTGCTTTCTGCTCAGCTTTCAGCCTGGCTGCTTTTCTTGCGGCTGCGTTTTTCTTCGGCTAGTCTAGAGGTTACCCTTTCCTCCTTTAAGTCCACTGCTTAATTCCTGCCTCCACGTGGATCGGTCTTTAGGAAACTCCACGCCGTTGTCAACATCCATGTCTAGGCTAGCAGTCTAGTGCCATCAAGTCTTGCTTGCACACGGCCTTTAAGCGTAGATGGGGACTTCCTGCAGCTCTCTAAAGAGCCAAGAGTGGGGAAGAATGACAGAGGAACAAGATCGGTTTAGACGACTTGTCCGCGGAACAGACTATGTGATGCACCCTCAACTATAAACAGATCAAAGGGAAGAATAATAAGTGTCCATGTTCATTTGTGTCACTCTATATAGGAGATGCGTTCGAAAGACCCAGAGTTGCATTGTTTCACAGAATACTAATTACGGAGTTTATTTGACTAATGTGCCGTTATAATGAATAATAGAATTGACATTAGTTTGTGATTAAAACAGTAGGTCAAGTCATGCACATTCACATTATCAAGCTATAAATTCATGTTTGCACACTGTACCCACGCTTCAATGTTATAAAACAATACGGTTCTATGTCTGTTTGTCTGTTGTGGACCCGTATCTCCGTTAATATTTGTATGTATGTGGCTGTCATTTTATGCGCGCTCTAGCCGGCCCTTTGGGGTTTTGATTAATAATTAATAATAGTTAAATGAATTAATAATTAATAATAAATGTTCTTACTGAAATTCATCCGGGGCGGTGGGGATTTCGGGGGTCACGTACACATGACTGCCTTTTCCCCGGGCAACGACGGGTAACTCGGCTAATACGGAATAACGCCATTATACATGTTGTACAAGCCATATGCAATCATGCGACACTCTTCAGACTGCTCTAAAGAATATTGGCTGGATGCCAGCTTAGTTCCAACACATGCATGCATTTCAAAATGAATTAGTCCATTAATTTTATAATTACCTTATGCTTACCACGTCATGCTTTCGCTCATGGCGTTTTTTTGACAACAACACAATTTTGTGGTTCACCTTTCTGCAATCGAACAGGTGGTTTAAACCATGGGAA
>OZ023213.1:20170352-20180352 GCA_963995525.1 Escarpia spicata
AGTGCCAAGCACAGATCCAGACCGGTATAGACAGACGTTTAAGTAAGATTACAGATCCGTCAGTTTGATGCTCCTACATCAGGACGTAATTAAAGCATACCGAAAAAATAAATAGATGTCGTTAATCGGTTTATGTACTTTGTAGCGATTACATAACTATCATTGCTTGAAACATGGTTATTCTGTTGATTAAAAATAAAAACTACATTTGATATAAATGGTATATACTATCATGCATAATGTTATAATGTTTTTGATACGAACCCCTTTGTGAAATGTCTTTCAAAATAGCGTACTGAATAGCTAACAAAAAAGAAATAATGAGGCTAAATGGTAAAGAAATTATAAAGCATATGGGGTTGTTGTATACCTAAAGAACTCCTAGCCATGCTAAGAATTGTATGCTTTTTTATAAGCCCCTACCACACGTCTTCAAACTAATCCTCTCCGACGTTTGAACATTAGAGCAAACCGCCTAGGCAAATCAAATACGTCTTCAGTTTCCCATAACTAGATGTAAAGTGCCAAAAAAAGCGATATGTTAGACAGACAGACAGATACACACACACATAGACAGACAGGCATACAGGCAGACAGGCAGACAGGCAGACAGGCAGACAGGCAGACAGGCAGACAGGCAGACAGGCAGATAGATAGACACACAGATAGACAGACAGACAAACAGACAGACACTTTACATGTGAGCACGGCATAAGCATGGTTTATAGAGACATGCGCTAGCAACCTCTTTTCTGAAATTGTGCTGTATTTGTTCATCACCCTTTTACCTAAAATGACTCACCGTTAAAACATTGCACACATTTAATTTCAATTATGAAATTATCAATACAGTTTCTAGCAACTTATAATAATCACTTTGAATATATCAAATCTCTAAGAACAGATAAAACGGTAACCCGGATGTAGACGAGTGCGCACACAAATCAACATCTTGTTCAATATAATTAGTTATTAAATTGTTTCATTCGTGATGCAGTGATGATCGTGTTCTAGTCATATATGACATTATATACCTAGAAGAGGTGGCTAAGATTTAGGTATGCAACTGTAAACGATTTATAAAAGTTTTCGAATGCATGTTGTACAACTGACATCTTAACGTAACCTTCGAAATTAAGATTGTATACTTAGGAAAACAGTTATCTGCTTTCTCTACAAGAACGATCTTTGAAAAGATCGAAGTAATACTTCGAATTTCAACTCACTTGTAATAGCACGGAGGATAGATCTTTCCAAACTTCGAGAAGCCACCGCAAAAACTGTACTCTGAAAATCATGTTGACATTTCTCAAGTTCGTCAATATATATCATTAACATGCTTAATTACAAATCAGTGTTATTATGCAAATGCCAACCAAGTAATGCTGCATAGTAGACTTACTTTTGTAGCAGTAGTTGCTAATCAGCTTGTAGTTAAAGTTGCAGAAATATTGATATATCCCCAACGGCTTATATCTATTCACACGTTATGAAAACAAAGAAACTGTTTGTGTTAGACACATATATAATTGTAGTACAAATTCACGCACACACACACACACACACGCGCGCGCGCACCCATATACACACACATGTCAAATACTCATCTAGATATAATCGATATGTGACTGAGTGCTCGCATGTGTGTGTGTGTGTGTGTGTGTGTGTGTGTGTGTGTGTGTGTGTGTGTGTGTGTGTGTGTGTGTGTGTGTGTGTGTGTGTGTGTGTGCGTGTGTGTGTGTGTCTGTGTGTGTGCGTGTGCGTGCGTGTGTGCGTGTGTGTGTGTGTATACTTGTGTTTTCGAAACCACGAACCACACGTTTTCCACCTAGCACATTCCTTCTTGGACTTAGTACAGGCCACTCCTTCGATTTCACCTTTCTTCGCGTGAAACATTCCACAGTATTTGTCTTTGCCTGAAAACATTTACCGGTATTACATAAATTAGCAAAAATGCCCGTCCCCTGATGGAATGCCTTGGTAGTTAACAGTCGTGATATTAATATTTGCCAATTGTCAATAAAAACATAGCATCGTTACATAAACACCGCAACCCGCTCGCAGCTACTCGTTGTATGTTCAAAAAGACGAACGTCGCAGAGAATGAATAAGTTCACGTCCACCCATAGGCCCTAGTCGTGATACACGCACACATACGCACACACACACACACACACACACACACACACACACACACACACACACACACACATACATACTGACACACATACAAGCATACATACATACATACATGAATATTTGCGTACAAGCGTACATGCGTACATGCGTACGTGCGTACATGCATACATGCATACATATATACTTACATACATACATACATCCATATATACATACATATATTAGTGTCATTATAGTAAGATTCATACAAATAAGATATACAGTGAAATGGAGAATCACGATGGTTTATTCATTATCTGTGAGAATAAAATGCAATCGTGGTGTCGCATATCAATGCAACAGATATGTGTTTCTTTTACGATAATGATAATAATAAATTTTTATAGCGTCTATTTTCCAAGGAATCTGAGCTCATAGGCGCAACATACAAGAATCATTAGGCTGGATCGTGAACAGGGACGAGCAAGAGTCATCATTAGAGCAATGGACCGCCTGAAGGGTAGGGTGGGAATGCAATTTCAAATAAATATGACTAGTTTTTGTACGAAGCGTAGCTATAGTTTCAGATGATTTTAAAATCATAGGTAGTTGATTCCAGTTTTTTGGTGCAGCTACAGAGAAAGCACGTTTGCCAATATAAAGCTTAGTTTTAGGGACAGCATGTTGTTGTTAAACAGATGATCTCATCTTCCTGGGGATGTCTGGAAAGCCTAACTAACCAAATAGGATGACTGTTGTGTAGAAGGGCAAGGTTTGCAATAGTGGCTAATTTGTGCCAGTTCAACTGATTAATAATTATCATTCATCATCGTTATTGCGCAGCCGTAGTGTCCCATGGTTGGACGAAGGCTTCAACGTGTCGTTTCAGTATCGTTTAATTAACAAATAACAATAACATAAATAACGTATAAATATGAATAACAATAACATAGATCTAACATACACAAAAAAATACAATTTCCTGTTTTATATCCCGAGTGGAGGATTTCTGTTCAGAGGTGCATAAAATGCAAGCTTTTTCAAACAATAACTGGTGTATTAGTGGCATGCATTCACAATTAACATATTCTATTTGGAAAAGTATATGTATCAATATAATAATAATAGTACATATAACAACTATGTAGAAATACGGATAACGGAATTGTTCTTTTGAACACAAAAGTATGACATGCAATGGAACAACACTATTAACGTCAACCTTAGGACTAAACAAAATAGGCCTGAATGACGAGACAACCATGACACTAAATTCCTATGCTTTTCTGCTATAGAAATAATTTAGGTATTATCCTATGATGACCTTAATTGCGAGGTGGCTGTATTACCGAGGTGATCGTAAAGCAAAGTTCCACTGCGCGTCTTTTTGAACACAACAGTGTCTTCCTCTTAACTACATACCGTGTCTCTTTTGCCGACTCAGCACATCCTTGTAGGTGTCTCTAGCAACTCTCATCTCGCCCTCTAACTCGGTGTCGTCATCGTATTCCTCGTTCTGACCCGTCCCCTCTGCCTAACGTCGCGCTCTAACTCGGCGTCGATTTGTTGCTTCTGCGCCCGAGCAGACACAGCGCTATGGTTGCCCTCAAGTCATTCATCGTTCACGGTGGCTGCCTGCAAAAGTGGCCAGATACAACAAAAGGAGAATAATAAACTAACAATAAAATAATGTGTGATCTTACATAGCGAATGTGCGAAATATCCCACAAATGATTGTACAAAGAAGGAATTAAGACTATGGTATACGTCTAGACAGGGCGTTCGTGGCGTTTACTCCGTTAGCAGAGCACTCTCTTTGACAGCAGCCAATGCGGCAAGTTGGTGGCATTAGCCCTGTGAATCGTCATCAGTTTTCCATTTGCCACTTGATATATGTTTTATTTTCCCTGGCACAAACAACAGGGAGAGAGGAACAAACGGCAGTTAGGGACTCTTCCGAAGGACACACGGAGTGTGGAGTGATCGAAATTGTCAACATTTGGAAGCAGCTCCTATCAGTTCTCCTGTCAGTTCTCCTACCAGTTCTCCTATCAGTTCTCCTATCAGTTCTCCTGTCAGTTCTCCTATCAGTTCTCCTATCAGTTCTCCTATCAGTTCTCCTATCAGTTCTCCTATCAGCCTGTACTAATACTGCGATGATAGAAATTTATGTTACTAAATACAATACAATAATGCTTGTGACGCTGATCATGCGATGTATTTACTTTAGATTTTTGTATGTTGATGAATTATCCTGAAGGGATTGGCAAGAAGGCACGAGTCGCGCCCCTCTACACGGTATGCCGGCGACAGGCTGTCTACGTCTGTTATACTCCAGACCAGAACTAGAGCGAGCCGATGATGTGTGGTCATAACATCTTCTTCTGCACAAAAGTCATACATTACATGGTACGATTCGAACGTCCGCGACTATGTTACCTGCAAGGTGGAAATAAATCACTGCAGAAATGCGCAGAGGCTAGTACTATAGAAAGGTGTGCAGTCTGCACACCAGGTATCTTTTTCCCTTGTGTTCTATATACTGTAAGCATATTACAGTCGGTATGCTGTAATTAATATAACAGCAATCAAGGGTGTTTTGGTAAATGTCTAGTATGATTATTCTAAATGTACAAAATGTGTCGTACATAACATGTGTGGTCCATCACTCTGTAATCTCGATGTACCTGGCTGTGCACAAGATGTGACTATTGTATATATTATATGTGCACAGTGGCAATCCCTGTGTTAATAAATTTGATTGCCCAATACCAACCTACCCTATAGTTGGCGTAAATTCAGTACAAACAGAGAAAGGGCTGCATGAACATAACACGGATACACCGGGAATAGGGGGGGGGGGGGGTACCGAGTAGAGTAGTACACGAAAACACATGTACAAAAGAAAGTATTTATTATTTGTAATGTACAGCCTGTTTATTAGTATACGCATGCTAGTTGTCCCAGGGGTCAAAATCACCCGCTACCACTAGTGGGCCTGGTTGATTTATAAAATGCGTTCATCGGGTATTGATTTGTGTTGGTTCTAGCAGAGATTCATAGACACAATTATTGTAGACCCGACCCTAGATATGTGTTATGTTAAGTATCCCACACTATTCCACTTGAAAGTAATTACCCCGGGAAAACCCAACAAATTTCCACGAATTAATACCGCATGGCAGTTTTATTCCCCGGTGTTACGATACTAATTTGCACACCTTCGCTTGTGGCAGATCTACCTCTCCGGATAGCCGTTTTTCACACCTTTGTGTTCGACCAGCTTTTACGATGTTGTAGTTTCAATTATATCGTTCTTTGAGAACAAATATTAATCAATCTCATATATAGAAATGTATACCAAATTCAACGCTGCACATGCCCGAGCGAAAACATAAAAACAAATAATTATATATCATTCCAAATTACATGATTACTAACACAATACATAATGTGACAATAATTATGTAGTATTTTACTAATATAATATACTATTGCAGATAAATGTGTTGTGCGTGAAAACTGCATTACACCACGAAAATAACTAAGGATTCTTCGACTTCTACGATGAACTTGGTATAATAAAATGTGACAGAACCATATTATAATATTGCATATATGTATAACTTATTTTGTTTCTATCGTATATGTTATATGTTACGCAATAATGTTGTGGCCATTTGAAGAAAAGTGCAATTTCCATTGAGTGAATGTTTAAAGAATATTGCAGTGATATGTTGGGTTGGATTGATCGTAGCATGGAACGTTCTGGCATAACGATATGTATTCGTGGTTGCTCTATTATGGGAATGGGAAATTCCCTGTAACACCGGCCATAAATGTTCGTCGAATGCGAAGATAAATTAACTCCTGGCGACTACAAGTCGCCATCTGGCACATTGCCATTGCAAAAAGAACACAATGTGTGAACTCTCGTTGCATCGCTCCGCTGTAGAAATTAAAGCCTGGCACACGGTTGGCAATTCACAACTTGGCAATTCAAGACCCCGAAGTCCAAATCTAGACTCTAGTCATCTCTTCTAATACAAGTCAAATTTAAAGTTCTGAAAAGTACACAGCCGACTCGAGCAGACATAGCTTGGTTGATTTAATGCGCACGTTCGCCAAAACCCGGAGAATGGCATATTGTATTTCTCCATTTAACCAAATACGGTCATGTTTTGCATAGGAATATAAAAGTGATATCTTCTTTCGTATGCTCTAAACTGGAAAACGAATTCCTGTTTGCACTGTTTGCGAGCATGAAGTTGATTTACAATTCTACATCTAGTTTTTCCTGCACAAATGCGTGGTCGGTTAATCCCTTCAAAGGCGCTAGAAACCGTACAGTTTAGATACACATACGTTCTTTTGCTCAACCGTGACGTAAACACTTTCATACTTTACACGTCTAAAATGAATCGACCCATTCTTCGAAAAGCAGCAACCTCAATGTTTATGCAAGGGAAACTGTGATATGTCACGCAAGTGGGTGAATACGTCATCTACAATCGCTGTACCGCTTGGTTCATATGTGGATGCACGTTACAATTCGTTGCTCTCGAAGTTTAGGTATGACAGATGTTCTTTTCTTTGTTCCAAAGGATTAATATTTTAGGGTACATAGGAAAACTACAAAAAGTATTTGGTTATTCAGATAAATATGAGAACAACATGTTTCCATTATTTTGAGAGCAATAGATAGAGGGCTACGCGGCATCACATTTATGATTTGTCTTGTATTTTTTTTATAATTAATAATTTATCAAGTTTTCTTGTGCAAATAATCTTCTTTCCTTTTCATTGAGATCCAAACCGACTTCTGCGTCTGTGTGTGTGTATGTGTATGTGTATGTGTATGTGTATGTGTATGTGTATGTGTATGTACGTGCGTGCGTGTGTGCGTACTGCCAACCAGAGGATGGGCATTTTGTTTATGTTCACAGTTTGGAACGTTCTTGTATTTCTTGTATTGACACAACTTCTGGATCCGCCAAATAAATAGAAGATTCTAAAATGTGTTCTTTGTTGACTTTTACATTTAAAAAAAACTTGCCAAATGTAGGCTGAGGTAAGTTTATTGCTCACTCCAAATTTGACATTTATTAGTAACATTCAAATTAAAATAACGTCAGGTGACGATGAGCTGACACTGCGAAATAAATTCTAGCCAATGACAGAGAAACACGCTGGCGTCGCAGAGCACCCCCTTTAATGTATTAGTCAGACTATAGCAACAATAAATTCACGTTCGAAGTGACCTTCGAAGAGACCTTCTATTCTCACCTCACTAAATTGATTGCGTGGAATTTCTAAATTTACGAGATGTTCTGACTATAAAAGACCCCAGAGATTGGTCAACAGGCAAGTTGAAACCTCGCTTCCGAACAGTGTCGTCGCTTCCAGGAAGACTCTACAGCCGCAACAACTACAGAAAAGTAAGTTACCGTTACATTATTATTTTAGTCATAGTTGAAAGGCTGTTTCTTCGTCGATATACGCTTTCGCAAAATTCATCCTAATTAAAGGAATTCTACCGTAAGATTAAAATGTTAAATCCAATGTCACGCCGCTGTCGCTGGTGTTGGCTATAATTATGTATAATGCAATTATTTTGCAGTGATTTTCTAAGAACATCGATGAATGTATAATGTTGTATCTGTTGACCATATTATTTTTATTAGAACAGTTTGAAATAAGCTAATTGTGAATATCTGATACGAGAGAGAGAGAGAGAGAGAGAGAGAGAGAGAGAGAGAGAGAGAGAAAGAGAGAGGGAGAGTTTGACAGACAGACAAACAGAGAGAGACAGAGAGAGAGGTAGAGGGGGGAGGGGTGAGAGAGAGCAGAGAGAGAGAGACATAGGGAGGTAGGGGGAGGAAGGGAGGGAGGGATGGAAGAAGGGAGGGAGGGAGGGATAGAGGGAGGGAGGGAGGGAGAGACGGAGGGAGGGAGGGACGGAGGGAGAGAGGGGGGAAGGAGGGGAGAGCGAGCGACAGGGAGAAGTGGAAAGAGACACAGAGAGAGAGAGAGAGAGAGAGTGGGAGGGAGGGAGGGAGGGAGGGAGGGAGGGAGGGAGGGAGGGAGGGAGGGAGGGAGGGAGGGAGGGAGGGAGGGAGGGAGGGAGGGAGGGAGGGAGGGAGGGAGGGAGGGAGGGAGGGAGGGAGGGAGGGAGGGAGGGACGGAGAGACGGAGGGAGGGAGGGAGGGAGGGAGGGAGGGAGGAAGGGAGGAAGGGAGGGAGGGAGGGAGGGAGGGAGGGAGGGAGGGAGGGAGGGAGGGAGGGAGGGAGGGAGGGAGGGAGGGAGGGAGGGAGGGAGGGAGGGAGGGAGGGAGGGAGGGAGGGAGGGAGGGAGGGAGGGAGGGAGGGAGGGAGGGAGGGAGGGAGGGAGGGAGGGAGGGAGGGAGGGAGGGAGGGAGGGAGGGAGGGAGGGAGGGAGGGAGGGAGGGAGGGAGGGAGGGAGGGAGGGAGGGAGGGAGGGAGGGAGGGAGGGAGGGAGGGAGGGAGGGAGGGACACACACAGAGAGATGATTCTCATTTATAATAAGCCATGTTTGTGTTGCGCCTAACCCATCTTAATCTATTCCCGTGCATTAGGATGACTCGTCTGAAAGCAGCCTTGGCAATCTGCCTGCTCGGCCTAGTAGTGGCGTCGCTCGCCGAGCAGACAGCCGAGGTCGACGAAGACACTGGTTTGGCACGAGACTTGCGGGAAATTAGTGAAGACGTCGCTGCCGACAGCTACACTGACATCATGACTCGGGATAAGAGACATAGTGAGTGATGTGGCTATGATGATGCTGATGATAATAATAATAATAACAATAGTAATACAAATTATAATAGAAATAATTTGTTATGTTATTTTCATAACGATTGTGTCATATTTATGATATGAGTTGAATGTTCTTTATTATATTGGTCTGACACAGGTATGATTTCTAATATTTAAAATTAAGATTTTTATATGTATTTAAAAAAAAAATAATCGGCATTGTATTTATAGAGTTAACTGATTCAGTGTTGTTCGAATTTGGAGGGTCTATGACCGCCTTATTTGCCAGACACCCGAGACGTCATCAAGGTATTAATTCTATAACGTTCGAGTATTGTAAGGTGGTCTCCTCCGAGACGCGAAGGACCATTCAAGTCTTTCTATATTCCTTCGCCTTCTTGGATCTTTGGCCTATGAAATACCAATTGCAGATATATTTCAGATCATACAAAAACACTTATGTAGATTTATTTAATGTAAACTACACTGCGATAGGCAAACCGTATGTATCAACTGCTGTTTAATACCGTATTTTATAACATCGTTGTTAATAATACTAAGACACTCAGTATATGTGCAAGTATTTGTGACACGAGTTCAATCGTGTCTCCGTCTTGCTTCTTAGTCAGGGACCTTCTGTGTGGAGTCTGCCACCCGAAGAAGTACATCAAGGTGGAGCCGCCGTGTCATAAACGGAAGTGGGTGACGTACAAGAAGAAGAGCAGGTGTGGCTGGTGGCGCCGACGACACACCTGCTACAAGTACGTATTTATATAAAATAGTGCAACGATCATTCTGAGATAAATTAACCCTTTTGTATTGGTGCGACTCCGAGCTTGGTTTCCGAGGATTTAAGCGAAAAAAAATTTTTTTTTTAATCTTATTATTATTATTACATGGTCTGTTGTAACAGTCGTTTTTAAAACAATAATGAAATGTTCATATGACGTTGCGTACAAGCGAAAAATAAGTTATCTTATTATTATTTTTACATGGTCTGTTGTAACAGTCGGTTTTAAAACAATAGCAGTAGTATCGTTGTCATGCACTCGATTATTGTAAACACGATGATCACGTCATAACTTATAGAAACAGTGCGGATATGAA
>OZ023213.1:20185352-20207852 GCA_963995525.1 Escarpia spicata
TATCAGGAGATTCCATTAGACATGCCATTATATTTAGTAATGTTCCGTACAGTATGAATTTCGCCTTAGTGCCAAGCATAGATCCAGACAGGTATAGACAGACGTTTTGGTAAGATTATAGATCCATCAGTTTGATGCTCCTACATCAGGACGTGTTATATATGTATGAAAGCATACTGTACAAATATATGTCATTGAACGGGTTATGTACTTTGTGTCGATTATGTAACTATCATTGCTTAACATATGACTATCCTGTTGATAAAATATCAACTACATTTGATCTAAATGGTATATACTGTATCATGCAAAATTCTATAATCTTTTTGACACGACTCCGTGTGTTTAATGTCTTTCAAAATAGCGTACTAAATAGCTGACGAGAAAGGAAATAAGGACGCTAAATGGTAAAGAAATAATAAATATATATGAATAATATGGGTTGATATATATAAATAATTCCTAGCCATTCTAAGAATTGCATGCTCTTTGATATGGCGCTACCAAGCGTCTTCAAACTAATCCTGTCCGACGTTTCAACATTAGAGCAAGCCGCCTGTGCAAATCAAATACGTCTGCAGTTTACCTTAACTAGATGCAAACTGCCAAAGAGAGCGAAATGCTAGACAGACAAACAGACAGACAGACATACAGACAGACAGACACACACACAGAAACAGACAGAGAGTCAGAGAGACAGAGAGACAGACAGACAGACAAACAGACACACAGGCATACAGACATACATGCACACAGATAGACAGACAGACAAACAGAATCTTGACATGTGAGCAGGGCATGAGCATGGTCTAGAGAGACATGCGCTAGCAATCTCTTCTCTCAAATTGTGCAGTATTTATTGATCACCTTGTACCTAAAATTATTCGCCGTGAAAACATTGCACATGTATAATTTCAATTATGAAATTATGAATACCGTGTCTAGCAACTTATAATAATCGTTTTGAATATATAAAATGTCTAAGAACAAATAAAACGGTAACACGGATGTAGACGAGTGCGCACAAAAATCAATATATTGTTTAGTGATATATTGTTCAGTGTAATTAGTTATGAAATTGTTTCATTCGTGATGCGATGATGATCGTGTTCTAGTCATATATGAAATTACAGACCTAAAAGAGGTGGCTAAGATGTAGCTATGCAGATGTAAACGATTTACAAAAGTTATCGAAAAGCATGTTGTGTAATTGATATTTTAACGTAACGTCCGAAATAAAATTTGTTTACTTAGGAAAACAGTTATCTGCTTTCTCTACAAGAACGATCTTTAAAATGATCGAGGTAATACTACGAATTTCAACTCACTTGTAATAGCACGTAGGATAGATCTTTCCAAACTTCGAGAAGCCACCGCAAAAACTGTACTCTGAAAATCATGTTGACATTTCTCAAGTCTATCAATATATATCATTAACATGCTTAACTATAAATCAGTGTTACTATACAAATGTCAACCAAGTAATGCTGCGTAGTAGACTTACTTTTGTAGCAGTAGTTGCCAATCAGCTTGTAGTTAAAGTTGCAGAAATATTGGTATATCCCCAACGGCTTATATCTGTTCACACGTTATGAAAACAAAGAAACTGTTTGTGTCAGATACACATATATAATTGTAGTACAAATTCACGCACACACACATGCGCGCGCGCACACATGTACACACACATGAATTCATAATTGTATAATAAGTCAGCATGATTGATGTTAGAAATCATGTAAAACACATGTCAAATTCTCATCTAGATGTAATCGAGCTAACGAATGTGTGTATGTAATAAAGGTATATAAGTATGAATGTATGTATGTATGTATGTATGCGTGTGTATATATGAATGCATGTATGTATGTATGTAATAAAGGTATATAAGTATGAATGTATGTATGTATGTATGTATGCGTGTGTATATATGAATGCATGTATGTATGTATGTATGTATGTATGTATGTATGTATGTATGTATGTATGTATGTATGTATGTATGTATGTATGTATGTATGTATGTATGCATATATGTATGTGTGTGTATGTTTGAATGTGTGTATGTGTGAATGTATGAATGTGTGTATGTGTGTATGTGTGTATGTGTGTATGTGTGTATGTGTGTATGTGTGTATGTGTGTATGTGTGAAGGTGTGTATTTGTGTATGTGTGCATGTGTGCATGTGTGCATGTGTGCATGTGTGCATGTGTGCATGTGTGCATGTGTGCATGTGTGCATGTGTGTGTATGTGTGTATGTGTGTATGTGTGAATGTGTGTATGTGTGTATGTGTGCATGTGTGCATGTATGCATGTGAGTGTGTGTGCGTGTGTGTGTGTTTGTGTGTGTGTTTGTGTGTGTGTATGTGTGTGTATGTATGTATGTATGTATGTATGTATGTATTAAGGGACTCGGGTTTGCATCTCGGGCGCCATATATTCAGGGGTTTATCTACAACCCCACTGGGGAATGGTAAGTCTTCTTTTTTATTATATATATATATATATATACATATATATATATTGTTTGTGAAAATTTTAAGGGTACGTGGTTATGACAACAGTTTCATTCAGGAAAGCCTACAAAATACATACCGAAGTCTGCACGCCAAATACCTGGCCCCGGTTTTGGAAAATCCACCACATGAAGCGTATTCTATAAACAAATTGTCATTGCATATTTAACAAAACCGGATCAGCGTTGCTGGAACAACCAATTAAGAAATACTTTGTTACGACGGTTCACATAGACTCAACTTTCGATATTTTGTATGTTTTCTCATTGGATAACAAGTGTGCGCAGTACATTAATTTAATTTAAAACATTCTAATTACAATTTATAAACATACTTTGGATACAAACATCTATGTTTACATAAACTATGTTGCAATAACAATCTTTCTATCAAACGTAGTAGGTCAAAACTGTGATATACCGAAATGACACAACCACGACATCGAAAGTTAAAACACTCACACATGTTAACTAACATTAATACAATCATTTTACATCGTGAATACTTATAGTTGAATTAATTCATTAAACAGCATGTGAAAATTTATTATTCTCTTTGCGAATATCGTTACATAGCGGCTATGTATATTTCTGTTACAAACTATTGACTAATTCTACTAAATATGTTCTACATTATAATACAACTCTTGCTGTCATGTCTGTATGCCAGTATTTTGTAAATACATAATGTACTGTTATTTGAAACATGTTAACGTATTAGTACTGACGTACTAATGTACTGTTATTTTAAACATGTTAACGTATTAATACTGACGTACTAATGTGCTTGGTTCCCATGTAAGCAAGATACTGACTTGTTCGGAGACACACTGGTCTCAACATCGGATACTTTGGCCGCAGCGGATAGTACGTATCCACATTACTGCAGCACCACTTTTTCACCACAACCCACTTCCATTTCCTGAAGAAAAAAAACAGTTATTTGAAACTAAACAGTCAAATAGTAAAACAAAAAATAAAACAATAACTATGAAAACCCAGACATCAGCACATATTTTCAACGTACAATTCTATAGTTCATAAAAAACACTATAAATATTGTACATTACTGTGATAATTAAACACGATATGTTTTTCATGTGATACTATCTATTGCTTAGTTGATTGCTATTATCGTGACAGAAATAATTGTCCGCACCCCCACACATACACACTCGCACACGCACACACAGACCACGCACACGCACACATACACATACAGATGCAGACATACGCACACATACAGATTCAGACGCAGACGCACACGCAGACGCACGCACGCACGCACACACACACACACACACACACGTCATAATATTACCCACCAAACAGCAAGTTGAGACAGAAGAACGCGATACCTACTTACAACACTTGTGTTTTCGAAACCACCAACCACACGTTTTCCACTTAGCACATTCCTTCTTGTACTTAACACACGGCCACTCCATCGATACCCCTTTCTTCGCGTGACACATTCCACAGTATTTGTCTTTGCCTGAAAACATTTACCGGTATTACATAAATTAGGAAAAATGCCCGTCCCCTGACGGGATGCCTTGGTAGTTAACAGACGTGATAGGAATGTTTGCTAATTGTTAATAAAAACACAGCATCGTTACATAAACACCATAACGCGCTCGCAGCTACTCGTTCTATGTTCAAAATAACGAAAGTCTCAGAGTATGAGACGTTCACATATTCGTATCGTTATACTATTGACATAAGCATTATTATGTCAACGTCTACTTCATACTGTCATGTCCATGACGGAGGAGTCATTTTCCGGAAGTATTTGCCACGCACGCGTTGTTTCAGTGATTACGTTACGTTTTACGTAATCGTATCATACTATGTATCTTGACATGTATGGGATGTTTTGTTTAACATACAGGCCTTACTTCCAATTCACGTGGTTGTAGGCTAATCCCTGAAACTGTGGCGCTCGAGGTTCAAGCCGTCTAAGAGAAACATTTTAACTACCCGCATACATACATACATAAATACATACATACATACATGCCTACATGCCTGCCGAACACGCGCACACGCGCAAAGGCGCACGCGCGCACGCGCACACGCGCACACGCGCACGTACATACGTACATACATACATTAACACAATTATAGAAAGATTCACACAAATACGATCTACAGTGGAATGGACAATCACGATGGTTTATCCGTTATCCGTGCGAATAAAATGTAATCATGGTGTAGCATATAAATGCAACATATACGTGTTTCTTTTACGATACTAATAATAATATATTCCTATAGCGTCTATTTTCCCAGGAATCTGAGCTCAGAGGCGCAACATACAAGAATCATTAGGCTGAATCGTGAATAGGGACGAGCAAGAGTCATACTTAGAGCAAGGGACCGCCGAAGGTTGGGGTGGGAATGCAATTTCAAATAAATATGTCTTGCGTTTTTTTACGAAAGCTATAGTTTCAGATTATTTTCAAATCATAGGTAGTTAATTCCAGTTTTGTGGTGCAGCTACAGAGAAAGCACGTTTGTTAATATAAAGCTTAGTTTTAGGAACAAAAAGTTGTTGTGAAACAGATGATCTAATCTTCCAGGAGATACCTAGAAAACGTAGGAAACTAACCAAATATCATATTTGTGTTGTGTAGAAAGTGCACGATATGTAATAGTGGCTAACCTGGGCCAGTGCAACTGTTTAGCAATATCAATCATGTATTGATATGAATAACAATAACATAAATAACATATTAATATGAATAACAATAACAAAATCCTAACATACAGAATAATTACAATTTCAATTGGCAAACTGTATCTATGTAGCTGTTTTATCACGATATTTCTTACAACAACCATCAGAAATGAAGTGTAGATAAATGTGTTTAGATGATGATACATATCAACAATAATACTAACAATGTTTGCTTACAACGCGCCGCGTATCCCGAATAGAGGCTTTCTGTTCACAGGCGCATAAAATACAAGACTGTTCAAACAATAACCGGTATATTAATGGCATGCATTCACAACGTCAAAGTTAGGACTAAACAAAATTGGTCTGAATGGCTAGGCAGCCGTGACACTAATTTCCTATACTTTTCTGCTACAGAAATAAGTTGGCATTATCCTATGATGACCTTAATTGCGAGGTGGCTGTATTACCGAAGTGACTGTAAAGCAAAGTTCGACTACACTTATATGTGAACACAAGAGTGTCTTCCTCTTACGTACTTACTGTGTCTCTTCTGTCGACTCAGCACATCCTTGTAGATGTCTCTAGCAACTCTCGTGTTGCCCTCTAACTCGGTGTCGTCATCGTCTTCCTCGGTCTGACCCGTCCCCTCTGCCTCCCTAACTTCGCGCTCTAACCCGGCGTCAACTTGTTGCTTCTGCACAGTCTCTTCGGCGAGTAACGCCGCCAACAGACCAAGCAGACACAGCGCTATGGTCGCCCTCAAGTGATTCATTGTCCACGGTGGCTGCCTGCAAAAGTGACCAGATACAACAAAAGGAGAATGATAAACTAATAATAAAAATAATGTGTGGTCTTACATAGCGAATGTGCGAAATATCCCACAAATGATTGCACACAGTAAAAGAAGGAATTAAGTCTTTGGTATTCGTCTAGACAAGGCGTTCGTGGCGTTTATTCCGTTAGCAGAGCACTCTCTTTGACAGCAGCCAATGCTGCAAGATGATGGCATTAGCTATGTGAATCGTCATCAGTTTTCCATTTGCCATTTGATATATGTTTTATTTTCCCTGGCACAGACAACAGGGAGAAACGAACAAACGGCAGTTAGTGACTCTTCCGAAATACACACGCAGTGGGGGGGGGGGGGGTGAACGAAATTGTCAAAGTTTGGCAGCATCTCCTATCAGTTTGACTGCACTAATACTGCGATGATACAAGTTCAAGTTACTAAATACAGTACAATACTGCTTCTGACGCTTATCATGCGATGTACTTACTTTAGGTTCTTGTAAGTTGGTGAATTGTCCTGAAGGTATTGACAAGAAGTCGCAAGTCGCGCTCCTCTACACGGTATGCCGGCGACTGGCTGTCTACGACTGCTATACACAAAAAGATAATTAGAGCTAGCCGATGATTTGTGGCCATAACGTCTTCTTCTGCACAGAAGTCATACAATACCTGGTACGATTCAAACGACCGCGGCTTTGTTACTTGCAAGGTGTACATATATCACTGCAGAAATGCGCAGATAACACATGTACAAAAGAAAGTATTTATCACTTATAAGGCACTGCCTGTTTATGAGTATACGCATGCAAGATGTTCCAGGGGCCACAAAATCCCGCTGTCACTAGTGAGCCAGGTTGATTTATTTCAATGCATTCATCGGGTATTGATTGTTTTAGCGGACGGAACTATTGCTCGCAGTCAATGGTTTTTGTCATTCATGTAACATAGTTTTGTCTTGACGATGCGACTCACTCATGCGTCTCCAGAGGTAAGTAAGATGTGTTGGTTCTAGTAGAGATGCATAGCCACAGTTAGTGTAGACCCGACCCTAGATCTGTGTTATGTTAAGTGTCCCTCACTATTTCACTTGAAAGTAATTACCCCGGGAAAACCCAACAAATTTCCACAAATTTCCACGAATATTTTATGGCAGTTATTCCCCGGTGTTACGATACTATTTTGCACACGTTCGCTTGTGGTAGATCTACGTCTATGAACTAAGGAAGAAAACAGCCGTGTATGCAAACATTTTACACCTTTGTGTTCAACCAACTTTTACGATGTAGTAGTTTCAATTATACCATTCTTTGAGAACAAACATTAATCGTTTCAAATATATAGCAAATTCAATGCTGCACATCCCCGAACGAAAACATAAACAAATAATTATCTACCATTCCAGATAACATAATTACTAATACAATATATAATATAACAATAATTAGGTAGTATGTATTTTACTAATATAATATACTATTGCAGCTAAATGTGTTGTGCATGAAAACTGCATTACACCAAGAACATAGCTAAGCATATTGTCTACCAATACGATGAACTTGGTATAATAAATATATGAGAATATGAGAGAACCATATTATAGTATTGCCTGTATTCATAAGTTATTTTGTTATTCCATCATATATGTTACGCCATAATGTTGTGACCACTTGAAGTGCAATTTCCCTTAAGTGAATATTTAAAGAATATTGCAGAGATACGTTGGCTTGGATTGATCGTAGCATGGAACGTTCTGGCATAACGACAGGTATTCGTGGTTGCTCTATTATGGGAATAGGAAATTCCATGTAACACCGGCCATAAATGTTCGTCGAATGCGAAGATAAATTAACTCCTGGCGACTACAAGTCGCCATCTGGCACATTGCCATTGCAAAAAGAACACAATGTGTGAACTCTCGTTGCATCGCTCCGCTGTAGAAATTAATGCCTGGCACACGGTTGGCAATGCACAACTTGACAGTTCAAGAACCCCAAGTCCAAATCTAGACTCTAGTCATCTCTTCTAATACAAGTCAAATTGAATGTTGTGAAAAGTACACAACCGACTCGAGCAGACATAGCTTGGTTGATATAATGCGCACGTTCGCCAAAACCCAGAGAGTGGCATAATGTATTGCTCCATTTAACAAAATGCGGTCATGTTTTGCATAGGAATGCAATAGTGATCTCTTCTTTCGTATGCTCTAAACTGAACACACGAATTCCTGTTTGCACTGTTTGCGAGCAGGAAGTTGATTTACAATTCTACATCTAGTTTTTTCTGCACAACTGCGTGGTCGGATAATCCCTTCAAAGGGGCTAGAAACCGTACAGTTTAGATACAAATACGTTCTTTTGCTCAACCGTGACGTAAACACTTTCGTCCATTACACGTCTAAAATGAATCGACCCATTCTTTGAAAAGCAGCAACCTCAATGTTTATGCAAGGGAAACTGTGAAATGTCACGCATGTGGGTAAATAAGTCACATAACCTACAATCGCGTGTACCGCTTGGTTCACATGTGACACAGCTCGGTCCGTAGATGTGTTGTTTTTGGAGTTTTGTAGGTTAACCGTTTGCGCTTAATGTTGTAATATTAATTAAAGCTCTCTTGGCAAGATATATTCTTGGCCCGTTACAACGGATTAGTTTGTTTCGTGTGTTTGTGTTTGACGATATTGTCCGTTATACACGTGGAGCTATTTCGAATAAAACACACATTCAAACTGAGCTTAGGCTGACATGTGTAGCTCAAAGACATCACCTCTCCAAGCAAGTCACGAAATCGAGAATCGCTTACAAGGTTATTCCTACTACTGTTAGTTTCGAGCTATATACCTAAACAGATGGGGATACAAACTAGAGAGAAACGACGACGGCACAGGACATAATAACCACGCTGCCTTTAGGCGTCGGTAAAAGTAAACGTTCTTATACAGCGGCACATCCAAAACTTATGACTGCTCAAAGCGTTTTACACTTCACCCCCTGCAGACCTGTTCATTCGACCATCACATATATTTCTATGAGTAGCTTTCAGCCACGCTGCAGTTATTACGCGAAGACACGCCATGCAGAAATATCCACAATTATCTACTGCCAGATACTCATTCATGTGTACTTGAGCAACATAGAGTGAAAACGAAGTTGCCCGGGGTACGAAGCAGGAGGATGTGAACCTAAAGTAGTCTTATGCTATAGTTCCCATTCTTGAACAACTACGCTATCACATTAGTACTGCACGACACAGACATCGGTTTCCGTCAAGGTGTATTCGCTTAACTACTGGCTCAGATAAAAAGTCTGCCCGCAGTGCATCATCATATGTACAAACGTCAGTTGGACACGCACACTACACGTCAGGGACACCATGCTGCTGTTACGAGATCCCCAGTCTGATAGGCCCCATAAATAACTTGTACCCAGATTTAGCTGTAGTAAACATCTTCATAAATATCACAAGTGAAAAGATCGCCACCTTTATCACCGTATACACAGTGACTTGTTTCGCACGTTGACGCGGGCCGTCATGTACCGTACACGAATGTGGAAACCCTGCTGCTATGTATAGTAGACCTGAGACGTTGAGGCGGTGGTCGAATGAATTGGTCTCCTAGGGAGTGAATTGATAAGCGCTCGGAGCAGTCTTGATGAGTGCATACTGCGCTATATCCGAACTTACCATGAGATTTTACCTTTACCGTTCGGTAGTTGGTTTAATATCCATGCGGATATTAGTTTCACTTAACCGACTCTCGCCTGGCTGCGTGACTTCGCCAGGAAGATAATCTTGCTCAGAATCGCGTTTTAACTGCCCAGTTGTTGACAGCCATGACAGCTGTCACCTAGTGAATATACATGTGATTAAAAGGCACTAAACTACGAAAAAAGTTTAATGTCGGTTATTTTTGTGTGTAACATGTTTCAGTATAAGTTTAATGTTGAATAGTTGTTATAGTATAGTATTATCTGATAAAATGAATCCTTATTTAATTTGTTATTTCATATTTGGCCTGAGAGCCAATCATCGTCTCTAACCGAATCTTGGGTAAAGCCCCCAACGGTAACATTGGCAGGGACTTAATATTCCAGTCCGTAGTGAGGTGGCCAGTGCTGCCACCTCATGGCGCCTGGGTAATCGAGGCTATGCTTATATGTCTATTGACGTATACATAGATGATTGATCAACGTCTAAGATGCAGTATTATTAAACTATCACACACATTTGGTATCACGTTCCTAAAAAATTGATATTGTATACCACCGAAAATTATGTCTTCCCCGCGTCTAATATAATACCTTCAACCAGTGTCCCAAACTTACAATACTTAGTGCTTCCGTAATTACATTTGGTGCATAATATGTGCAAAAAAGTGTATAATACGTAATTCTCAGAAGAAATGCACGAAAGTGAACTGAAAGTGAGTATTTGTGTGCGTGCCTTATAAAGACATGAACAAAGTGTGTACATTTCAACGAAGCATCGGGAAAAACATAGCTCACGGTAATGATAATGGTTTGTTAATTATAGTGCAGCTATCTTCATCAGTTACGTATGTATCTGACTGTCACTTTGTAAGCGTGTTGGCAAACCTACACGGAAGGATCTAGGATGCATACGTTTGGCAAGGTGTAATATTTACAAAGTATCTAAAAGTAGTCCATGTTGTAGTTGGTCCAATATTGGGCGTATCTACAATATACGTTCTTGCCTTGTTGAATGTAAATTAATACTTTGTGTACACTGTTATACATCTCTACTTTATGTTGGGTTCACACTATGCTGTGGCAAGATTAACCAGGGTACGGTAGTGTAATTAAACAAAATACCAGTTTTACTGTAAACATTACACACACGCGCGCGCACCTACACGCACACACGCATGCACACACACGCACGCACGATTACACATACACACACACCACACATGCACCTGCATACAGACACATACACGCACATGGACACGCACGCTCACGCACTGCATCACAACAGGTGTGCACAACAGCGCAGCGCCAGAAGGCCGGTTAATCAAACAATTAAGCAAGAATAGAGAATAGGTAGATGAAACACCGCATACAGCTAACTATTATTCAATCAGTTCTTCAAGAAAATCATGAACCGGATGGGACTCCAGCCGTTGGTGATGCACTTAAACAAAGTCGCATATTAATTATCACTGGATTTACATATTGGATTGAATGTATATATTTAATATAGACGACGTGTGATGTTATGGCAAGATGAATGTTTGCACATATCTACCATCTCACTTTAGTGACCGATTTTACACTCATGACATACGCTCCATAGACCACCATACATTCACTTTGATATCAAATTACAACATTATTGGTCATCTGTTATTGAAATATGTCAGCCATTTACAATAAGTTGCACAATTATTATTATGAAATTGATTACACAGTTCGATGTAGGAGACAAAATGGCTGAAGACGCTATTAATAAAGAGTCTTACGTTGGAGAGCATCCGTGGATTTAATTTACCTGTTTGCTCTCCTTGACCAACTCCAATACATTCCTTCATGTATCGTTATTAACAGTCAGACAGGTGGCAACACTGTAGTTATACTCGAATTTCGATGTTTTCATCTTCATTTAATCAAATTTGATTTTATCCACGTTACTCCAACGTGGCTGCCGCTGGGTGGATATGGCATTTCTGCACTTGCGGGTATTTGTGATTTGTGGAACTACATTGCAAAGTAATAAATATTACAACAGCGTATCAGTTTCGTTAAAACATATATAGAACACTCAAATGTCGATTATTGTAGGGTAAGGTCGGGCATTATGAGCATAGTTTTGTTTTCGGCCAATATTTTGCTAAATATATATCCGAATTGCTCCATTTAATGTGCGTGGTGTCGACCTTTACAAACTCTTTCTGGAAACTGCATTGGTTTCGCTGTATGTTTTAATCAAATAATACAGCATGGAAATAAGTAATTTGAAAAAAGTGTTCATATTACCCGAAGCGTCGGGCAATATGAGCATGCTTCTAAACTGTTTGTATGACTCATGTTTAATAATTATAAGATATACGATGGCTATTATTTGACCATTTATTATTACTTGATAATACACGGAAACTTATCCATTATATATCTTAACTAGAAAATTAACAGTACTGTAACATGGAACGTTTTAAAACTAGAAAATGCCTAAAAACAACCATGGCACGTGAAAGTGTCATCGTCAATGAATCCGGATTCCTCGGCGCACTATTCATTAAATTACTGGATAATACATTGAAACGTATCACCAAAATTCATAATGTATCTACAGGGCCTAGATATATGATCCGTGGAAGATTAACAGGTACTGTAAGAAATTGAACGTACCCTAGGCCAATAAATGGTAAGTAGAAAATGTATAAACACAACCCTGGCATGTGAATGTGTCATCGTCGAGTATTCCAAATTCTTCGCCGCATGATTCGTGGAACCATTCACCACATGGTTTGCACTGGATCCAGTCTTCATTTCGCTTGTGATCTGATGCGACCCCGAAATCGACGCCACACTTATAACATAGGGTTTTAAGCCGAAGTTCCTTAACAGCTACTTTCTTCACACGAACACGTTTGGTCTTCGGTGGCTATTAAAAGTGACAAGAAACACAAACGCTATATATATATATGTATAGCCCCACCCATAATACCATATATGTTCAAGTACACTCTCTATTTTGTTTTCGTTTGTGTGTGTGCGTTTGTGTTTCTTGTCACTTTTAATAGTACATAAATGTTTTTGTTAATTTATATTACTGTAGTTATTTATTATATATGTATATATGTATATATATACAACTACATATCTATATAGAACATAGATATATAATAAATGACTACTATAAATTAATGTTGTTTCTAATATTAACATACACATATACAAACGTATAATGTATATTATATATATATATATATATATATGTTCCTAGAGTGTCTACATTTTAAAATTAATGTAATGTTCTTAAGACTATACAATATATGTTAAAGGTATACTGCCCGCCAAATTGTGTTCAATAAGTCGGTAACAATAGCCGCAATTTGAAAGCACGATCACGGGTGCATTTTCAAATAGTAAACAAAACATGCAGTTTCAAAACCAGCATATATATATATATATATACATATATATATATAATATGTAAGTGAGTGAGTGAGTGTTTTTTTTTTCACTTTTAATATTACGTGTATGTTTTATGTTTTATGTACGCGCCTATTTTCCAACATATATGTCGCTATACAATTTTAGTAATAATTGTAATCATCGTCATTATTATTATTATTATATATATAACCATAAACATTTCAGAAATGACACCGTGCGCCTACTGCCATATTGCTGCGAGCCTTACGTGTTTGTCGTGGGGACCGGCAACTGTTTGTACAAACCCAACGTGACAACGACCACCCAACTAACAACTGCTACCACCAGTTTAATAACAACAACCATAGAACCAACAACAAAAACAACTGAACCAACAACAACAACCGAATCAACAACAATAACCGAACCAGCAACAACAACCGCACCAACACCCAGCCAACAGCGACATTGATCCAATCCACGACCACCACATTCCAAACAAAGACGAAGATCCAACAAAAGACGAACCCATCCAACGGCAGACACCGTCCAAACGACGAACACCATTCAAACGACGAACACCATCCAAACGGCGAACACCATCCAAGCGACGAAAACCGTCCAAACGCCGGCCACCATCTAACCAATGACGACATTCCAATCAACGAAGACGAAGAGAACCATCCAATCAACTTCGAACACTACAAAACCAGTGACGACGGCCCCCCCCCCCCCAACAAACGATGACCACCATCAAAACAAAATGACCACGATCCAAACAACGCGACCATCACCAGCAAAACCAGAACAACTACGAACGAATCCAACGCGACATACGAGCATACACAACTTAAGACGAAATGACCAAGTAAAATCCTTGCCGCCAATGTTAGACGTCGTTTAAGGCATGATTACCTGTTTCTGTGTTGCGATGTCAAATGTTAATAAATATATACTGCAATAACATATGACCGAGTTTCAATGTTGCATTTTATTAAATATCATCATGTCCCAAGGACATCGATGATTTATTCAAACACATAAACAAAGATGACTAACACCTATCCATTGTTGAACACCACCCACCAACGACAACCATCACCGAAATAACGACGACTACCACCCAACCAATGACAACCAACTCCCAAGCAACGACAACCGACACCCAACCGAGGACGATTAACACCCAACCAACGACAACCAATTCCCAAGCAACAACAACAACAATCACCCAACCGACGACAACCATCACCCAAGTAATGACAACAACCATCACCCAAGCAACGTCGACCAACTCCCAACCAATAACGATGAACAGCCAAATAATGACAACCAACATTCAACCATCGTCGACGAACACTCAACCAATGACAACCAACATCCAACCAGCATCCAACCACCGACGACCAACACTTAAGAAATGACGACCGAATCAAGCCCGACATCTCTGTTGACAGCGATCAGTTATGAAAAAAAAACACGGTTTGTTGGTAAACACGAGAGTGTTAGAAGCCAAATAAAACTCTCGATTGCCACAGGCATGAGTGACTTTTATCTGGCTGCTAGCACTCTCGTGACATCAATAATACTCCCCTTATATAACAACAAATAACGTATGAACGTACATGTTCATTTCCTACCTTTATAGATATGCAGTTCCAGTACCACAACATTATATGGTCGCAAATTTTCAGCCCGCCACTACTGCCGTGATCTGCATACCAGCTAATTCGAATGTTTTGCAAGACATATTGTATTCTTAAAGTTCCTTTGTGCCTTAGTTGCATTAAGATCACAAGTAATGTACAACATGTATTTTTAAATAAAAATATAACAGTTTTGCCGAAACATTAATTTACCCCAATATATGTGCGAAATAAGAGTTCCGTGTGTATAGTAGACAACATTATTAGTCGCTAGATGGCTGTACCATTTCTTGCGCACATTATTTTCTATCGGTTGTGTCTAGATATGTACTTCTGCTAATATACGACCAACTGCCAACACCGGACCGGGGATATCCGGGGATAGATTGTTGAGACAAAGGCTCAATGTTGTTTCATTGAGTAACGAGGCCTCACAAAAATGCGCCTAATTAAAATACAACGTGAACATCATTGCACACATGGTCCTCGTTACTACAGAAGTGGACCATTCCTGTTCAGTTTCTTGATGAGAAGGGGCACTGGGCAAATAATGCAAATGATTAAATTGCACTAAAACTTAATAGAAGTATTGATTAAAACGATTAATCTTTTTCGTGTCTGGTCATACAATATTGAAAGTGTACTCGCACTGTGTCTACGTTGTCCTAGCATCGAAAACACTTTGCCAAAATGATCACATTTTTCAACTCCTCATATGAAGAGAAAAGCCAACATGGGACGGGCATGGACACAGTAACTATGGACATGGGAATGTGTATATATTCTAGTTGATCTTAATTGTAATGGTAACTGCATTAGCCCAAATGGCAACACGGCTTTATTCGCTTTGTCCTACACAGGCGATACTCACTGCCAACTGATTTGGCCAAAACACGACTACTTGAACTTTATCGATGACTACGTTTTGTATGTATGGTTATGTATGGTTTTCTGTAGTCATGTACTGTATATAATGCATATGGAAACTTTTCACATACTGTAAACAACTGACTACGAAAATCAATCGAAAACGGTGAAACATTACAAACAAAATATTAAATCAATCGTTGCAGCATAGCGCTACAATGTCGAATGCCGCGCACTCTAATGGTAATGATATGATCTAATGTTTTCATAACATCCACATTGGATTATTCTGTTCAATCAATTAATCAATCGTGCATTATTGTGCCGACAGTACATGGTCTAATGGTAGGCTGTGGCTTGACCCTGCAACAAAGGTAAGTTCTTATATAGCGCAGTATCCATTCCTCAGGACGGCTAAGCGCACTTTACAGTTTACTACCTGGCAGGCCTGTTCGACCGAACACCATCTCGACTTCTCTGGAAACTTTCAGCTACGCTGCAATTAATGTGCGAAGACTATTTCTACGAGTGTATCTATCACCGTATACAGCTGGGTACTCATTAATATAGCTGAGTGAACTGGAGTAACGTAGAGTGAACGAAGGATTCGAACCCGGGTTCTCAAGATTGGGAATCCGATAGTGTAATCACTGCGCCACCACACTCCATACTGCCTTATCAAGCCGTGGCCCCGCCCGAAACGTGTAGCGTCACAAATCGTTGTTTACGTCTGCAAACCGACGTGTTGCAGTTGAAAAAAGAAATCCATCAACACAATATAAAGACATAATGTCATCAACAAAACCGTCTGATGCCAAGGTCATAATGCTCTATCACCTCAGGAACAATTTAGTGGACATAACAACAATTTAACAACAATTCACCCAACGCCGCAACAGCGTGCACGGGCAACGCAACGCATATCGCTACTTCTAGACATTCACCGCAATGACGCACATAAGTTTTCGTTGGTCCCAAGCAACGCGAAATCATGGAACAAATGCGCAGATCAGTAGTAAACTATCAGTTGACTCATTTAGAAGTAACTACTACAAAACGTATTGTGCGTTGTACCCCACAAACATGAATGTGTGCACATTTGCCCGCAATGTACTTTATTTGATACATCATCATCCAAATCACACACATACACACACACACACACACACACACACACACACACACACACTTATATATATATATATACATACATTCATACATATATATATATATATGTATGTATGTATGTATGTATATACATATATATGTGTGTGTGTGTGTGTGTGTGTGTGTGTGTGTGTGTGTGTGTGTGTGTGTGTGTGTGTGTGTGTGTGTGTGTGTGTGTGTGTGTGTGTGTGTGTGTGTGTGTGTGTGTGTGTGTGTGTGTGTGTGTGTGTGTGTGTGTGTGTGTGTGTGTGTGTGTGTGTGTGTGTGTGTGTGTGTGTGTGTGTGTGTGTGTGTGTGTGTGTGTGTGTGTGTGTGTGTGTGTGTGTGTGTGTGTGTGTGTGTGTGTGTGTGTGTGTGTGTGTGTGTGTGTGTGTGTGTGTGTGATTTGGATGATGATGTATCAAATAAAGTACTGACATTTGCAGGCGATACAAAAGTGTTCAGAACAATAACAACACATGCAGATAAACACAGATTACAAGGTGATATAGCCAAATGGGTTAAGTGACCTGAAAAATAAATTGCAAATGTTATTCAACTTTGGGAAGTATAAAGGCATTGGACATGGTAATGTGGACAAAGAATATATCATGGGTAATTATGTTAGGTAAAAGAAAAGGACTTAGGAGTAACATTTAGTGCTGACATGAAAGTTTCAGAGCAACGTGGAATAGCAGAACTGATTAGGAGAAATATAACTTATAAGGAGAAAGAGCTAATTGTTAAACTGCACCAAGCAATAGGTACGCCTCGTTTGGAGTATTGCGTAAAAGCATGGAGGCCATATCGTAAAAAGGATATCGATAAGCTACAAAGAGTACAATGAAGAGCAACTAAGCTGATTCCTGAACTAAAATGATCATAGGTGTAGTTGTGAAAGCCGCCCATTAGATAGTGGGTTTTTAACATTAGAGACAAGGAGATTAAGAGGAGATCACATAGACGTTTATAAAATATTGAATTGTTATGAAAATATTGATAGAAATGTTTTCTCCAAACTTAAAGAAGGCAATAGAACCAGAGGGCACAATACAAGTACTAAATATTAATCATAGGTACCGGAACGTAATTAATATTGGGGGGCTGAAGCTCATCAAATACTTTCATACGTCCTTGGGGCTCACCAAAACTCCAACTACACCTTCCCTGCCGATATATTAGGGGATAAACGTATCTTCCGCATCCCGGTTCCGACGCCTCTCTTAGTCATAACAAACTCCTACCAGTTGTATGAGTCTTTTTTAAAATTCTCCATCATTTATTCAGATAATTATATTTGTGTGCAATAGGGTGGACGGCGTAATGATTTACTAATTTGTTTTTGAGCAACTTAAGCGCGACGTTCACCTTTGTGGACGCACTTTTTTTGTTGAAATGTAGTTATTTTAGTTTCATAGTGCTATCCATAAACGCAGTCCTTGCATAAAACGCGAACAGAGTATCGGGTGGTGTGAAGAAAGACAGAGTAAACAGCACTAAATCGCATGCTTCACGTCGTCGTGACAAGCGGCGACCACACCTGCGGTACGTAACGCCGAGACTGAAAGGAAACGAATCCGTGATATGTGGGTTAATATTTCACAAAGTGGAGACACAGTGTCGCTAATATTCAACTTTTTTTAAACGCACTGAATATGTACAGATGCTTTAAGCTATGTATTGTATATATTTCCACCTGTTTATGTGATCGTTGGGTATTTTTGTCTTTTGAAAATTGTCACGTGCAAAGAAAAAAATACGACCGACACTGGTGCACCTCTATCGAAATGACGTGCCGCCATAACAAAGCGGCGCAATTACCAGCTGTTAATTCTGATGATATGCATTGTTTAAACATATGATAATACATTACATGGGACAATCGGGAACTCCCTTGCTAATATATGGGTATGAGTTAGAAAATAAAGCGTGTTTTTGATTGTTTAAGCATATCAAATAATCTGTCGCCAATTTGTTGTCATTATATTAACGTTGTGTCAAATACTACTGCAGTAATTTTGACGCTAATGACACCAGGATATGCATCTATTTTAGGCTTTAAATTATCCCTGTATCCCAGGTTGCTGGGTAAATCATGGACATGGGCATATTTGTTGCAAACGCTTCTCCATCAAGTTGCCAAGACTATTTGTTTATGATAATAAAACGATTCAAGCAACAAAAAACGTAACAATTTATTTTTGTGTTATCATTAAGTACTACAAAAAATGAATTTGTCACGTATACCTTTTTCATTCAGGAAACATTGAAGTGTGTCTACAATTTGATTAAAATAAATAAAAAAGAAAGTGGACAAAGATTGTATTGCATGAACTACATGGTGAAATATAAGCATGTGACGCTAATGACACCAGGGTCTACATGTCTACACGTGGTATCCTCCTTGAATCCCAGTATGCAGGGTAATGCGTGGATATGGACGATTTTATGCACTCCAGACATTACACAATAACATATGGGCTAAATTTGTTCACTTATTCGAAAGAAAAATTAGTCCGAAAAAAACTTTATTTGACCAGTTATAAAATATTCACCCATTTGGTACAGCGCCAGTTTGCAACGTCGACTCTGTTTTCCGTCGTTAATCGTATATATGTGAACATGAGGGAGTGGCAGCGTAGGCCTTTCAATACACTCCCATTTTAAGACTGCGGTAGTGTTTTGAAGAAAGTTGCCCGGCTCTGCACGGGAACAAAATACATTTTCTACACAAAGCCACATACCAATGGATATCTACAAATATCCAGTCTTACACAAAATAGTATTTACTCTTAGACTAATCAGCGCTGTTGTTTTTTTGTGACCTCAAATTGCACAATTTCCAATGTAGATAAAGATGTAAACACAAAATAAAATTGCAGATTCATTGTTATTTATATTTTTTAAATTAATATAATTTGGTTTTCCGGAAAGGTAAGTAGGGGAGACCGGGGCACAGTGGATCAAGAAGAAGAGTGAATCAGTGGCTATTTATAGAAACTGACACATGGGTATCCAAAGATGCTGTCATCAGTTTACGCCTCTACGCATACCCCGTATAAATTTACGCTTCTATTCGAGACATATATGTCGCTGGTGGTGAATAGCTAAGTAAAGTGTGTTTTTTCACTATCAAACGTACAATTTCATGACTGTTGTTAGTGTGATTTAATCATCCAGGAGTAGGAAACCAAGCACATGTTAGTAATTAGAGGGATGTATCATGAAGTTAACGAGCATGTGCTCTCTTCGCTGCAGATGGTAATTTGTAGAAAAATGTCACATGTATGTATTGAGTATTCGGGGTACAGTGAATCAGGGTACCGTGGCTCAATATGCGAGGCATAATAATGATGTTACTTTTGTAATCTTTCAAAATTTATAATTCTTAACATAATCCTATAGCATTATATTTAGCTGTAATTTGCATACATTTGCCTAAAACTCTTGATTGAAATTATTTATTTTTTGATGTTTGCCATTAAACAAATTATTGTAATGTCAGCATAATATTGTATTATGGTTGCATTATGGTTGAATGTAACAGTTACCGAATTAGGTTATTTATTTAATCAATGCAATTTTCGAAAATAATCTATTAAAATCTATTGTTTGATTCATTGTGCCCCAGGTAGTGATCTACTCTGCCGCAATACTGGGGCACAGTGAATCAGAATTATGTTTTTATTTTCAAACCGCTTTCAGAAAAAGAGGCAGTTGGCATGATAGGAAGAATCATATTTTACAGAGAATATGTTCATCTACCATGCTATCAATAAGCCAGGAGAAATACGGCCAAAAAATGTCCGATCCATTGTTCCCTGGTTTCCCCTATCATAGGCGTATACATGGGGCCTGGGGGCACGTGCCCCCTAGACCTTTGTAATTTGGCGTGCCCATATACTTTTTGGATGGGCCCACGTGACCGTACCCCCTAGACTCTTGGAAATGTGCTCCCAATCAGGTAATAATAAGCTGAAGTTACGCCGACGGGGCGGCGAAAAAAAATTGAACAGCGCACCCACTGTCTTCCGATGTCACCAATCGAGCTGAGAAAGCGGAGAAGCTGAAGTTACGGCGGCGCGGAAGCAAAACAATTATCTACACGATTTGGCTCGGCCGCCAGTGGAGGTTATTGTGCCCCCTATAGACTACCCACTCTGGATCCGCCCCTGCCTAATCCAGAGAATACCATGTTTAATTAGGAGCTCAGCATTCAATTGTTTGCTGAAGGAACACAGTTTTAGAGTGTTATTCCAACATACCAAAGTATATAAACAATGCGTAGTTACATGGGTGACATAATTATTATTATGCTCAGTAATATACTTGCATACACGTACACACTGTAATAACGTTAAAACTATGCAACATTTCTGCGTATACCCAATGGCGTTTTTTTGTAAATACTATTTGTATCGTTACATTGACACCAAACACAAATAAAATTTATGCAATTTTGTTTGACCTGTCAATATTAAACTGCAAATTTTCAAACTGCGAAACATGAAAACTATATGTATTCATACTACTGCGTGCTTCCAACGACATATTTCTATATTACATTATTAACTCATTATAACAAACAATATACATCAACAAATTGCTACCGCTACAATTTCAGGCACAGCCTTTTGAAATGTTGGGCGCCCAAGATTCCTATCCCACCAAGGCTCTCGGGTGAAATTCAAAAAACGTATGAGTCTACGAACCAACTGAAAGACCTATAAAAGTGTAGCCCCATACATGCGAAACTGACGTAGATATGCTGGATCGGCACATCCTCAGACAGACAGACAGACAGACAGACAGACAAAAAGACACACAGTTGCATAGACAGACAGACAGACGGACATACCTACATTTTCCACATGTCATCTATGGAAGTAGGATCGTTAGTACCATCAACAGATGAAGCATGAGGTATATTTTTCTTCTACGATTTTGATACGTTTTTTTAAAAACTAACTGTATCTTTAGTATGCATGAATTTAGCCATGGCGTCTGCTCGAGCCATTTCTTTACGTTGTTGACACTGTTTAAGCAGACATTTAAAATGTAATCACGCCACAGAATATAACAATTCTGGCTTCAATGTGTACCTTCTTTATATAATCAGTCCAGCCAGGCAGGCGCAATGTAATCTTGACACAATGCTTATTGCATGTGCTAATAGCTTCAAAACTAGTTACCCGAAGTGCATTGTTTATATCATCAAATAGGTTATCGACGTCACATATATGGCGTCTGTTTGAACATTTAATGTTAGTGAACATAAATGACTCTGGAAGGTGTATTTTGTCCAGATGTACAGCACTACTCTTTCCATATTCTCTGATGTCAAAATATTGTGCTTTGGACCATCTAAAAATAGGAGGCTTTATCAGTAAATGAACACTGGCAATTCAATGCTCCGCTTTAGGATGATACTCCACACAGCAGACACGTAATTTGTTACCATAATAAAATCATGAAAATTGGATTTCAGACCATGCTGGACATCCTACGATGTCATTGTTAAATGGAAACAAATGAATATCTTCTAGCTCTTAGGAATAGTTAGAGATTCGGTAGACATCATTTACCAAGACAGTTGGCGATGGACCCAACGACTGCGCCTGCAAGAAAAGCTCATTGCTTCGGACAGAGCTTTATACAACCTAGACCAACTGCACGGCGCCGTACCACAATGCTGCCTCGTTGTTAATCAATAAGAATACACCGAACGGCAGCTACA
>OZ023213.1:20212852-20365352 GCA_963995525.1 Escarpia spicata
CAAAAGAGGCATGGGAGTTAGCTAAAAAGTGTTTAGAAATTGCGGAAAAGCGAGTGGACGATAGCAAACAGAACTTGAAAGATGCACTGGATAGAAACAACGAGGCTAAGGATGCTCGAAATGCAGCAAACAATAATTTGCAAGAAACAGAAAAGGTTGTAAAGGAAAGTACCAACAAAATGGAAAGACTACAAAAAAGTTGTTGCTGCGAATGACAAGCGGACAGATGCGAAGAAAGTAATGGACAAATCCAAGAAAGAAGTACGTGTTGCAGCAAATGCACTCCGTAATGCTAAAGCGGATGAGCGGACCGCTGATAAAAAAGTAATAATTACAAATAAAAAATTAGTACAAGAGAAAAACGCGCTCGTAGATGCGTATCTTCAAGATAAACCGTTGCCCAAGAAACATATATATATATATATATATATATATATATATTATGTAAATATGCTAAATATTCATAAATGTGTCCTAATGTACCGTTCCACAATGGGGGTAAGTCATTTTATATAAATGCGTTTTATGGAGGGTCTTGAACTTGGTTAGTGCTTCTGTTATAATTAAGATGGTATTTAGCATAATATAATGTAAGCATTAATTTTAAAAAACTAAGCGAGTTTAAGAACAGAATGAAATACAAATTTGGTTTGATGGATACTTAGTTACTGATTTCAATTAATTACTGATTTTAATGTCTTTTTACTGGATAACATGTTTACATGATTTATGAGTTGTACAATATTCCAATTCAGCTACATTGTTTTAATTGATAAAAACACCGTTTTCGTAAGAGTTGTAATATATGCCATGAAACAATTACTAAATAAAACTGTTAGAGGCTCTTTGTAAGATATGAAGTTAGTTTCTCACAAATGCCCATGCAGTACGATTCCTTTGATACTCTTTAAAACTGTACTTTCTTTTTTAGACCATTTGACGATAACTTGTATTAAAGCCATAGATCTTTAATTTGTTTTGGTTAATCCAACTAGTACTAGCGTTTAATCGCGAGAATCCATTTTACTAAGCAATATAGTTTTTTGCAAATTATGTGTCCATGTATTCCTTAATCAATTAAGATAGAACATTTTGTAGTATTTACAAACCAGTTTTGTGTAACCAAACTGTCGTAATGAAACGTTTTAACCAGCAATCTACTCACCCCTTACAAAGATACCTTGGCCACGGTTTCCATTCTGGCCACTCGGGCCAATTTGGGTAACTTGGTGGCCACTCCGGCCAATTTGGCAAATCTGGTGGCAAGTCTCGTGGCAAATCTGGTGGCCACACCGGTAACCAATTTGGTGGCCACTTTGGCAGCCACTTTGGTGGCCACTTTGGTAGCCAATCTGGTGGCCATTGTGGTGGCCACACTTCTGGCCACTTTGGTGGCCACACCTTTGGCCACTTTGGCGGACGTATTGGACGCCATCTCGGTGGCCAATTTGATTTCCTGGGTTTCTGCGGAGTTCTTTTCGCCTTCTTCCATGCCTCGTACGCTAGCTTCCATGCTTCCATTGGTCCCTTCCCTTCCTTTCTTGCTTGATCCCACGCCTCTCTCGCTCGTCGCCATGCTTCCTTTTCTTCAGTCCACGCCTCTTTTAATCGCTTCCACTTCTCTGTTGCTTGGTCCCTTTTCTGCTTTTCGACTTCCGCAGCCTTCGCCAACTTTTCCAGTGCATCACATATCGAATCGTTCACGTTCCGCGTGCAAGGTGCCTGGGTATGTGGTGTTACGTGTGGGACGAAATAGCAACCACCACATTGTTCACCTGAAAATAATTGTGTCACACTGTTGCATCATACATAAAGGAATATGCTTGATATCTTTCTCGCAATTAATAAATAACTGATGTTAAACTCATTTGTGTTTAGTCGTAGTAGTAGTAATAATAACAATATGATATTAATTATTGTACTCGTATCATTAGCAATTTATCTCTTTTAAAGCAAGTTAAGAAAACCTTTGTTAATGGTATGCTAATTTGTTCTACTGTTTCAGTGGGTTGCTTTTGTATATTTGTTGCCAATATATATTGCGTGGTTCACAACTAACTGTCCAGAATTATTTGATTTAGCTTCCTGGTCGTTGGCCCACATCATGTACTGCTGAAGACATAACATATGATCTCTTGCAAGTATTGCATCCATATTTCTAGTCTTTCTTTAATCACCCACCATATATATTAAAATAGTAGAGAGAGACGCAGTAATATATTGACGTAACCTTTTGTATTATTCACATTAATTGACGTACTTATGGAAGTTGTTTCCGGTCCTTGTTCGGTGGTTGTGATTCCATCGGATGTTGTTTCCAGTACTATTTTGGTGGTTCTGTCTCCGTTGGATGTTGTTTCAGGTACTTGTTCGGTGGTTCTGACTCCATCGGGTGTTGTTTCCGGTACTGTTTCAGTGGTTCTGACTCCATCGGATGTTGTTTCCAGTACTTGTTCGGTGGTTCTGACTCCTTCGGATGTTGTTTCCGGTACTGTTTCGGTGGTTCCGACTCCATCGGATGTTGTTTCCGGTACTTGTTCGGTGGTTCTGACTCCATCGGGTGTTGTTTCCGGTACTGTTTCGGTGGTTCTGACTCCATCGGGTGTTGTTTCCGGTACTGTTTCGGTGGTTCTGACTCCATCGGATGTTGTTTCCAGTACTTGTTCGGTGGTTCTGACTCCTTCGGATGTTGTTTCCGGTACTGTTTCGGTGGTTCCGACTCCATCGGATGTTGTTTCCGGTACTTGTTCGGTAGTTCTGACTCCATCGGGTGTTGTTTCCGGTACTGTTTCGGTGGTTCTGACTCCATCGGATGTTGTTTCCGGTACTGTTTCGGTGGTTCCGACTCCATTGGATGTTGTTTCCGGTACTTGTTCGGTGGTTCTGACTCCTTCGGATGTTGTTTCCGGTACTGGTTCGGTGGTTATGACTCCATCGGATGTTGTTTCCGGTACTGGTTCAATGGTTATGATTCCATCTGATGTTGTTTCCGGAAATGGAACGGTTGATTTGGTTCCATATAGTGTTGTTTCGGATGTTGATCCAATGGTATTCTTTTTGCAGTTCAAGCTTTTATCCAAGTTATCCAAGGCTTTCCTATATTCGGCTGTGACTTCTTCAAGTACTCTTTTCCATACCTCAAGTTCATTTTTTGCAATCTGCAAATCCAAGTTCGTCTCGATCAATTTCATATCTGCATTCTCAAATTCTGTACGTGCCTGTTCACAATTCTTCTGTTTTTGTTCGTGCATCTCTTTGGCAATTCCATGAACATTCAAGGCTTGTTTGTGCGCTTTTGCAGTTTCTTGCAAGATTTTTCCGCATTCTTCAAGTGCAGTTTTGCTTCGTCCGACTCTTTTTGACGCACTATTCAGATTTTTCACTGCTTTACTGTAGGTGCTCTTTGCCAATGCAACTGCACGTTGCGCGTCAACAACCTGTTTCTTGGGCAACGGTTTATCTTGAAGATACGCATCTACGAGCGCGTTTTTCTCTTGTACTAATTTTTTATTTGCAATTATTACTTTTTTATCAGCGGTCCGCTCATCCGCTTTAGCATTACGGAGTGCATTTGCCGCAACACGTACTTCTTTCTTGGATTTTTCCATTACTTTCTTCGCATCTGTCCGCTTGTCATTCGCAGCAACAACTTTTTTTTGTAGTCTTTCCATTTTGTTGGTACTTTCCTTTACAACCTTTTCTGTTTCTTGCAAATTATTGTTTGCTGCATTTCGAGCATTCTTAGCCTCGTTGTTTCTATCCAGTGCATCTTTCAAGTTCTGTTTGCTATCGTCCACTCGCTTTTCCGCAATTTCTAAACACTTTTTAGCTAACTCCCATGCCTCTTTTATCAAGTTGCAAAATAATTTATCCCGGAGGCCTGAAACAAGACAACGATATATATATATATATATATATATATACGTGTATATATATATATATATATATGTGTAAATATATATGGGTGTTAGCATACATATTATATTATAAATATATATATATATATGTATATATATAAAATATATAATATGTATATATATATATATATATATATATACATATAATATATATTATATATATAATATTATATGATATATATATATATAATATATATATAATACACAAACATCACACATTCACGCACACATCCCTCCCCTCACGCACACTGTCTCTCAAACACAGACACACACACACTCACACACACACACACACTCACACACACATACACACACACACACACACACACTCACACACACTCACACACACACACACGCACACACATGCACACACACACACACACACGCACACACACACACACGCACACACATGCACACACCAACAACCAAACACACGCACGCACGCACAAACACACACACAATGAGATCAACTTTAACATCCATTTGATCCGCGTAAAGCGATTATGTCGTGATGCCATACTCGCATCGCGAAAACCTGTTTCGATGTAATCGAGTTACTGGATTTTCCGGCTGAAATTTAATTCCAACGCAACATTTGGAATGAAATTAAAACAGACACACGAAGTTCGGTGTGAGCGCGTGTACGGAATGGAAACATGCATACTCACAAGCACGCACTGGCGCACACACGCACGCACACACGCACATACGCACGCACGCAGGCATGCACGCTACCGTACACGACCATTCTAGCATATGCTACGAAATGCATAAACATACATTGTAACTAAAAATGGTGTTCTACATTTCCCTTCAAAACATTTGGCGTATGCACAGTTTCGTTCAGAGGGGCAAACATGGTGACAAACGGCTATGCTTTCTTGTCCTTGTTCTACTTCTCGATTGAAAACAAAGGTAACTATGAACATTCTATATTGTGTTCTAAATGCAATTGCGTGTTACAGTATTGTTTTAATTTAATTCTACAATTTTCGTTTCGACAAAATTGACAAGCAAGAGGCTCACCGTCATTTGTCGAACAACATGCAAACATGGCCTGTACCCCGTTGATAACTAGGGGAAGGCAGTGTTAGTTGAGCCATTTTTTAAATTTTTTATATATACGACAAAATTATATTCCTAAGTGAGAATTGTGTTTACTCATATAAACTATGATTATTTGCAGATCTTTTGCGGAAACTAAAATGTGTCTAACGTGAATAAATAACTAGATATAGCTAATTCAAAGAGTGCTGGTCAAGTGGTTCAACTAGCCCTATGTGTGGGGTAATTTGAGCCACAGTTGGTAAAGGCTTTAGTTTACGTAGGCCTACTAAAATGTCATAACTGGGCCAACGCAATTAAGTTTATACCCAAAGGGTACATAAACACTGCTCACTTACAAGTCAAAACGCATAACTACTAAATACACACACGTAATTAAGATACCATATTACAGTGCCATTGCAACCACAGTGTAACCACCACACCCTACCTGGAGGTAGAATTGGCCGATTTGCGATGTCTCTTTTGCGTCGTTCCAAAGCATTGTGCGTCAAATTGTCTGGCTCCTCATTGCCAATCTGGTTGACGTTGTCGAGCGGTTGGAGGGCGACTCTGGCGGTGATGTCGTCGATGTAGCAGAGCAACATTAGCAGTCCCGCGACACAGATGGCCGGACGGGACATCTTGCTGTTTCTTCACCGTTATGCGTGTTCTACGGTAAATATGACTATTTAAACGTTGTCAACGATATAACAAATAGCTCTGTTTACGTAAGCAGGGTGTGTCAACTATGTATGTGAAGATATGCCTCGGTACTGCGTCATCTATATTTAGGAAATTATTCAGCGCCGCTCAATCATACACGTTGGAACAGGGGAGGGGTAGACCATAAGCGCTGCAAACGAGGGGGCGGGCCTCCAACATTTTGGTGAGTATTTGGTTAATTATGACATTTTGTAGTCCCTTGCATGCTCTCAAAACAGCTCCTCCTTTCCCCATTATGTAACAGTACGTGTATCTGTTTGTATGTTTGTCTGTCCGTCAGAACATTTGCAGGAATGTTAGGTTAAAAACTACGCTAATGACGATAATTTATCGAGACAGTGGTCCGGAGGAATGTGGGGTGAGCTTTAAATGCAGTGTATTTTGAGGGTGGGTCGGACTTAAGTTGGACATTTGGGGTTGGATCAATTTTCAGTGTTCAGAATTATGCCAACACTATTTTTGTGTACAAAATTACAATTACAGTTCAGTGCAAATTATTCACGATCATACACATAAGGCATGCTCAGAAATATTCTGAACCGTCCACCAGACTTCGGTTACCTCGGCTGAGTTTACAACATCCAGCTGTTGTTTATGTCGCGGATTCAAAAACGAAAAGAAGAAAAATGGAAAGGGACAATCTATGGAATAAACGTAGAGGGACTATACCGGCAGCACATGTCAGATGGATTGATTGTTAACTGAGCATACGTGAAGACGTATACTCGGGCTGCATAAATAATCATCCACGTGGCAATAAGCTCAACGTGGTTCATGTAAACACAAACATTTACGGGCTATTTTGCGCATATAAGACTACAATTATACATACAATGCAACAAGTAAGTGGCAGAGAATGTTTACATCTCGAATATATCATTAGCTTACAAAGAATTGTTTTAACGTCGGAGTGTCATGGACGTCCTACGCTTCCACTCCCCAGCTGATTATATATATATATATATGTATATATATATATATATATATGTATATATATATATATATATGTACAGATGTATATATATATATATATATATATATATATATATGTATATGTATGATTAACCACAAACAAAAGAGTCGACTATTCAAACAGGCACTGTGCCAAATAACATGGATTCATTTCCTTTCAGTCTCGGCATCACGTACTGCACCGGTGAACGCCCCTTAACAGAATAGTGTGAAGCGTGTAATTTAGGGTTCTTTGCTCTGTCTTTCTTCACACTTCCTAACAACTTGTACGCGTTTTATGAGCGGACTGCGTTTATGGGTGACAAAACTAAACTAAAATAACCACATTTCAACAAAGGAGTGTCGCTTACAAAGGTACATGTCGTGCTTACGTTGCTCAAAAACAAATTAATAAATCATCACCCCGACCTGGACAATTTTGCAAATAGATCATACAACATGTGGGACCGGGGGCCGGAAATACGTTCAGCCTCCAATAGTTCAACAAGGTATAGTTGGCAGTTTTAGTGAGCCTCAAGACAGGTGTAGTTGAATGGTTTTGGTGAGCCCCCCCCCCCAAGTATTCACCACAGTTGCTACGCCAAGGTGCCGTATATGGTTGACCGCTGCAGGCTATTGGGAGCCAGAACCATTGATATGTATTTATCAATGTATCTGCTAATGGCCAAGGGCCGCTGTTCAATTGGTACTATATCATAAAATCTTCAGGGTCTCACGTAATACATGTACGCAACGTGTCACAGTTGCATACCAAAGGGAACCAGTCTTGTCTATTTTATGTGCTAATCCCCCTAGCTATATTTATTTTCCTAATTTATATCAGGGACTAATTTGTAAGTTACGTGGTATACCTAGGTATATAATAAGGAAATTGTATTTGTACGCAAATGTAGACATATTGAGGTTTATGGAACAACGATTTTTCTCAACCAATCTACCTGTGGTTTACTGCAATAACCATCAAAACTATGATGATTTTTTGCAAATTTTTGAAATGTGTCGTTATCTGCCACCTTGTCTTACTAAATGTAACTTAATGCACTTAAAATCAACATTTAAGAAATGAAAATGATACCTAGTGCAAAGCGAGACACTGGCCACGGCATGCACAACAATAATTAATATACGCATTATTGACCACCACAGAGGTGTCCTAGCAAAATACGACCTTGTTTTTGCTGATGTGGAAATATGAGAAATGGTCAAAGTCGGTCGGTTTCCAAAAGCTGCTATTCTTAAATCAGGAAAGCCATACAATTTATTTTATTGTGATATCCTTCACTGGGCCCTGTCGTATGGTGTGTAACAATGGGGTTCGCCTCAAGTGGACATGTGGCTGATTGCATGGCAATCGACACATATCGACAAATTTTATAAAAATAGAACATACAATTTATTGATTTTGAACCTTTGGATTATGGCGTGAAACCTCGATGCAAAATATATCACGAAGGTTAAAATAGCATGTATAATCAAGTAAACATGCGTACATAAATAACAATAGTGTGTTCCTTCGATTCTTTCCAGTAAAAATACTACATCGTTTACGTTATTTAATATTTATAATGACATCTAGAACATTTGTGGAAATATCAACTAATTAAATATTTCGGCGATGTAGTACAATTAGCATGGATCATTACGATTTACACTGCCGTATACGGATAAGGTAGGACACATACAAATATGAATTTTTCGTTGACTGATTTATTAAAATATACGTCCAAATATAACATAACCTGAACATATTGTCGATTTTTCACTATCTTTTGTAGCAACTTTTGAAATACACATAGCTTAAATATACACACATGACAAGACTATGCAGTAGCGCAGTGGCTAGAGCTTCGGACTCTCGACAGAGAGAACGCGGGTTCGAATCCTGTGCGGCGGTGTCGAACCTTGGGCAAGTTCGTTTACTCTACATTGCTTCAGTTCACTCAGCTGTATGAATGAGTACCTGGCTATAGACAGTGGTGGATATCTGTGTACGAATAGTCTTCGCGGAATAATTGCAGCGTGGCTGAATGCTTACCAGGGAAGTCGAGATGGAGTTCGATCGAACAGGTCTGCCAGGGAGTAAAACACACAAGTTGCTAACCCTGGCAAGATGTTTGCATTATTTGTTGGTATAACTACTTTGTTGGTACACATTAACTCGTTCAACAGAAGAAAATGTAACGGTCATGCCATTTGTTGTGCCAACGTTGCCTACGTTATCCGTTTTCAACAGATAACGTAGAACACCGAATCGCCCTGTAAACGATTGGTACAGATAAGAAACGATCCTAGCACCTATAGAACATAACTATATGTGCTTAAATGCCTTAAATGTTTGCAGTGATCTGTATGTTGTAATATGTGGGATTAGTGTGGCCACTATTACCTCCCATCGACGATCTCAGTTGGAATATGTTAGATTAATGTGGCCAATACATCCTCCCATCGGCGATTTCAGCGATTTTCTTACGGACGTCTTCTTACCATATAATTTCACTGCAACAAAGTTCTCAACAATAATCTCGTGTGTTTTCCAATAACGCATGACATCTCCAGATTTCTGAGATTAGTGAGTTGTTGATTCCTCAGTTGTCAGCGTGTCATCTTCGTCTTCTTTTGCTGTTTCATCTATGGTCACGCATGTTTCCTTTTTGTTTTACTCATGGCATACCAAGGCCATTTAGAAAGAATGTTTCTAAACGACCAGCAGAACGGATTGAAACACTATGTACTATGTAACAGTCGACTAGCTTCACAGCGTGAGTTCACATTGAGCCTTGGACTCTAACAAATCCGCTTGAAGGTTTTGGATATGTTTTTTCCCTTCACTGCATCGTTCATGTCTACGGTACTGCTGACGTCTGAGAAATACCCCATGCATAGAAGTATTGTGCTGTCGTAATATCTGTCTTACCTACCTACCCTAATAATTGAGAGCATGTAACAGGAAACACAAATATTATTCTGAAAGGCATAAGTATGATTCATTATTCTACAGTCTTAGATGACAATAAACGGCGACTACAAGTTACAGGAAAATACTGAGGGATATTGTTTAATCACAGTATCGATAAATGCTTAAAAAAATAGCAGCAAAATGTCTTCTACGTTATCCATTTGTATTCTACATTATCGATAACATTTTACGATATTGATCCTTTGCTCTCGGAGTGGCAGGCAGCTTTTGGCAGGTAACAAGTCTGCTAGTCTCCACTTCAATTCGAACACCAAAATGTTTCATTATAAGTGGAAATATGTTAGTAAGTTCTCAATGTCAACGGAAATTAGCTCAGACGAGGACAATACCATATGTGTTTGTTAGGCATTTAGAGATAAATAAAGACTTATTTTGGCTTTGCAAGCTGAGAGTGCCGTCTCCTAGCAGAACTACATCTGAATCTGGCACGGAAACGTCGCCATCTAAGGGTAGTGACACTCTTTTGGTATTTTCGACCCCTCTGGTGTCAAATTAGGTGTGCATGGCCAGCAGTGCCTTTGGTTAACAAAAAAGAAGCAATACATGTCACAATTAAACCTGAGAACATTCATAACTGAGAAAACTTGATAACGTAGAACACATTCTTATCGAGGACGCTTATCTGTACATTAGATGTGTTGTGACGACCAGTGAAGTTGATTTATCGTAAGACTTTTGCCGTTGGGTGATAGCCTCATATGTCTACAAATGGCTTATTTACAATGCCATCGCTTGAATCAACTCACCTCGGAATCTGACATGTTGACTGTGTGTGACGTCAACACTCCTTGCGTGCATCATTGCGCGTGCATGCATATTCGTTATACAGCTGTACTCAGGCTGCATAATTAGTCATCCACGTGGCTGCAAGCTCAAAATGATTCGCATAAACACAATTATTTATCGGCCTTTTGCGCAGAAAATACCCAACTTATGCATAAACATGCAACAAATATGTAGCAAACAAAGTACTTATGGAAAGCTATCATGTTTTGATACAGTACATCTCGAATGTATATTAGCTTACCAAATCCACCTTGAAAAGGGGTGACATTGACCTGGATTTATGTGCTCTCAATGTGGGAAGATGTGCCGAGGTGAGATTGGCCTGATAAGCCACCTACAAACACGTATCAAATGACGACAATCCATTCGCTACGAGAGATCGCCGAAGAGAGAGAGATATATTAGCTTACAAAGAATCGCTTTAAAGTCATTCCAAATATTATTGACCAAAGACACATTTCTAGCTACAGGGGAAATTTTCGGTAGTTTTAACCATATGGCACATACACCAGGTAAGAGGACCAACGATGTTTGGTGTCTTTTCTAAAAGTCACGTGCAAAGTGGGATGCATGACAATGCCCTAGTTTCGAAACGGCAGTCAATGAACGCTAACTCCGGTCTTTTCTATCGACACCCCAGCACTTTATCACCCCACTACCACGTACCCCAATTTAGTATCCATAAATTACTAGCTCAAAAATTCGTTCTCGAAAACGTTCACAGACCTTAGATAGGCATACGTTTGATGGGGTGGAACAGACGTCTCCTATATGTTTGTGAGGCGACATTACACATATTTCTATATGAGTATATTGACTGATCGCTTGTGTGTGTGTGTGTGTGTGTGTGTGTGTGTGTGTGTGTGTGTGTGTGTGTGTGTGTGTGTGTGTGTGTGTGTGTGTGTGTGTGTGTGTGTGTGTGTGTGTGTGTGTGTGTGTGTGTGTGTGTGTGTGTGTGTGTGTGTGTGTGTGTGTGTGTGTGTGTGTGTGTGTGTGTGTGTGTGTGTGTGTGTGTGTGTGTGTGTGTGCTAATATTCTCACACTGTCACGACGCATGTTCGCATGCCAATATTTACTCCTCAGACAATTTAAATTAGGGGTAAATTGTGAACTAATTACAATTTCTCATTTTGTGTTGCAGGTAGTGGTGTTCCAGAGAGCAACTCATGTTTACAGACTAAAACCAATAGTGGATAGTGTGGATTACACTATATGAACTGCTGCAACTTCATGTAAAACAATGGGTGTGATAAGTCGTCATCTCCCCCTGTGGACAATTGTTTTCTTGCTGCAGTGGCAGCTTGAGACATATTCACCATCCACTGCTGGTTGACAACAATGTGTTCGACTCTTGTTTCGACAACTGTTCAAAGTTATATTATAAGTAAGTTTATAAACATTGGACATTATTTACATTGGTACACTAAACGCTCATCTTACAAGACAAACGAAATCATACATTTTGATGTACATAAAGCGTTCTTGTGAAGTATTATGAACATCAGCCAGTCATTGCATTTGCAACAACAAAACATATTAAACTATTTTCAACATTGACAAATATGTTATGTTGAAATATATGCACACAGGAATATATTTATATTTCTTATAATTTACACCACAAATGTGTATTGAATATTACACAATAAAACAATTGTGGACGGTCGATCTCGGAATGCAACTTTAAAACCGTACACACACTTAATTTATTCCATTAGATAGGTGAATTTCTTGCTCATCAAGTGAATTATTTCAGAATACTTTCAAGTATTGTGTCCAGTTAGTTTAATAAAAAATTGCATTTTTGTATTAAGTTGTATTCATTTCAAAAATAGTGTTGGACCATAAGGATGTCGAGACTAGCTTCTTCTTCTTCTTCTTCTTCTTCCCCTTGCTCCCTTGCGGGGTGTGGTCCACGTCACTTGGTAGCTTCTTCTACTTTTCTTATCAGTTCTTTCCACCTGTCTCTCGTGGCCGTCCATTCATGGCTGTTCATGCAACCCTCCCCAGGTCTCGTTTTATGCTGTCGTTCCATCTGAGCCTTGGTCTTCCTCTCCTTCGTCTGCCACCCTCTTCTACTTTCCACGCTCTTTTCGCCAGTCTGTCTTCACTCATTCTATGTACATGTCGAGACTAGCTTAGCGGTGGAAATGCACAGTGGCGACGTCTCGTGAACCATCGAGAAACCCGTTACCACGGACGTGACGTAACAATCAAAAAACAGTGCGTCATTTCCGTACGTTTTTATAGATGTATAAAGCGCGGTCCCCAGTCCACATGACTGCTGAAGGCGTCTTAAACTTCCCCCACTGGCAGACCTTTTCACTCCAACACCATCTCGACTTCTCCGAGAAGCATCCAGCCACGCTACAATTACTGCGCGAAGGCTATGTGTGCACTCTGGATTAACCCGAACTACGACTGCACGGTGCGATAGGCAGCGAAGGAAAACATTCAACGCACTTGGAAATACCAATGGTACAGCTATTGTTGTAAGTTGACACATTATTCTAGTTTTATCATCCCTATTTATCCCAATCATCTTTAAAAACAAACACACAAATCAAGAAACTCACTCTGTGTGTGTGTGTGTGTGTGTGTGTGTGTGTGTGTGTGTGTGTGTGTGTGTGTGTGTGTGTGTGTGTGTGTGAGTGCGTGCGTGCGAGTGTGTGTGTGTGTTTGTGTGTGTGTGTGCGTGCGTGCGTGCGTGCGTGCGTGCGTGCTTGACATAATCTTGGGCAAGAGCTGAACTAATCCTCTACATCCACAGAAATAATCACCAGATCTACAATGACGCATTTGTGGTAAAGAACATATTCATCCAATATGCTGATACGGAGCACAATAGTTTGGAAGATAACTGAAACACGGGTAACACTGTTAGGACATTGACCTCAATCACAGGCTGCAGAATAGACATAGAAATTCCACCGGTTATGTTCGTGCGACATCAAACCGCTGTCTAACCGTTAATGGACTCAGGGCGGCTACTTTATGTCGGAATCTCTTTAGGGCGGGGGGAGGCTGTTTCAATGTTTGCTTAATAGGGAGCAGCTAGGCCCACGTGCACCTTCATTCGCTCGATGGTTAATGTTCCATAAAACATATAACAATTAGCGCGATTCACTTTTAAAAAGTTAAGTTACAACATGTATACATTTATACGTGAATTGATTGTTACTATTAAAACATAAAGCCAAAAATTTACGAACGCAGAAACTTGTACTCGGAGCACACAAACTATATCTGATGGTCGTTAAACTAGGGTTATTTCCATGAAGTTGAGTTTTGATCGTGTTTATTACTGTGCACTACAACGGATTTAACGTACCATTTACAGTTTGTTAATTCTTCCACGTGTTAGCTGCCGTGCTCCGTGTGTTACCAGAGTAATGCAATGCGTATATTACTCCACGCTATATTCGATGTATTCGTGATCTTGTAACACCCTAATCCCCCACCCGCAACCTCCGATCTGCTGATCTGCGTCTGCTGTTAGTTCCGCGCTACAACCTAGAGGGCTACGGCAGGCGGGCTTTCTTTGCGTCCGGACCAACACTGTGGAACGCTTTGCCAGTCAACATTCGCCGAACAGACAGTCTGACCAGATTTAAGACTCTCCTTAAAAACTCACCTATTTAAAGTGGATTGCTTTAACTAAAAACAGTGTTGTAGGACATCTTGTATGAACATGTGTTTTAAAAACTGTTTTATTTACTGTTTTTTTAATTTTTTTTATTGTTATTATATAATATAATACTTTACTTATTTTGAGCATATAACAACATAATTCATTTGAATTACATAAAATATGCATACTTTTTATATTTTAATATAATATTATTTTACAAGGATTATATATTTCTTAAACATTGCATATAAATCCACGTACATACACATATATATATATATATATATATATATATATATATATACATATATACATATATATATATATATACATATATATATATATATATATATATATATATATGTATATGGCGCTTTAGAAATGTTGGTAAATAATAATAATATTGAGGGATCCTAGCCTTACTACATGCGAAGATGGCCAGATACATTCTACAGAACCTAGCGTACAGTGACTAGGAGTGGTATGCAGAATCGCACGACATTACAGGCAAATTGTTTTGCATACACTCGTGTCTGTAGGGTACTGTACTTTTCGTAGCAATAACTTTTTTAAATAATGAGTTGACTGATAGCTTGTAACTGTTCTGCGCATTTGTTCCATAATTTCGTAATTTGTTGTTCTGTCCACAAAGCTGTTGCTCGTGCATATTACGACTTGACAGAAGTAAACATAATATTATGTTTCATACGAAATTGGGTTGATCGATTTCTGTTTTGTTTTCAACCGCAACGCGCCGGTTTGCAGAAGGACACACGATTTAGGACACCACACAGTATGGGCGGGGTCACTGTCTTAACATGGTTGTGTCGAGGGCGGTGGCTCAGTGCCTAGATCATCGGACTCTCAATCAAGAGAAACCGAGTTGGAATCCTGTTATGTGCGCTGCCGTGTCGAACTTTTGGCAAGTTCGTTCACGCTACGTTGCTCCAGTTCACTCGCTGCATTAATGAGTACCTGGCTATACGCAGTGATAGGGTAAGTCCTTAGATACTGTAACCCCTAAAGAGAAATGGCTATCATTTGACGATAAAACAAAGAAGGATCTGCTAACAAAGTTTGATCGAAGGCAAATATATCAAAGTACCGTCACGAAAAACTGTATGATTGTATCTCCTTAATTTTGGAGACAGAGCAAAAATTTAAAAATTATGTCAATGGTCCAATATCAAAACCCTATCATTAATATTGTACCAGATGGTTTCCAATATTGTACCAGCTGGTTCAATATTAAAACCTGTAATTTCATATTGGACCATTTTCAAGACTCACAGAGAAAACAATAAAAAGGCAGTTTCATAACTTTTATAATCACGCTTTTAATTGTGAATTAAAAGAAAATGAAGTTATATTCAATTTTGAAGCCATTTCTGTGGAGAAAAAAATTATTTTCCACTCCCACACCTAAGCAAAACAAACTAACATTCGCTGCTCCAAGACTGTCGACTTTAAAAGCTGGCATCTGCCGTTGTCAAAGACTTCAAATCTGGAATTTGATGTTGTGCACAGTATCTTTTGGCTGCCTATATATTACACTTTGATAATGTATTTATAAGATCACAATATACAAATATTAAATAAAACTGAACAAAAATCTTCCAAAAAGCCGTCTTTACCTCACGTTTACGTGGGAAATATGCAGAAAATGTAGCGACAGTGAAAATAAGTTTGGCTGCTGTTTAGTCAAGGCTTAATTTGCACACATCACAAACAAACTGTGCTCCGGGATTTCCTGCACAGAGAAAATGAACCCATCTACTGCACACCTGGCACTGTATCATATCCTCTTTACATGTCACATAAGGAGCAATACGAAGTATTTTCACTGTTGCCGTTTTCATTGCATTGTTTTAGTACATTTCGCTACATTGGTATTGTTTTTGTTGTGTTTCTCTTCTTTCAATTAAAGGAAACTACCGTCTTTTTTATTTTATTTTACTTCATCAGTGCCCTTCTTCATTGTCTTGTCGAGAGACATCTGGTATGGGCTTGCGGTTAGGATTTCAGCTTTCGTCTTTCTAAACATCGCTTCAGGAGACTAGGTTGCCTGACCGGCAGAGCAGCTACTTCTACAACTGGCACTCGCCTGGGTGATTGGAAGTTATGATCCCCTTCGTAGATAGGATGCTTACAACTGTTGTGGGCTGAAGAAGAAGGCATACCACTTTGGTCAGTGAGAGTAGACGGCTGCGTACTGTCGTAAGAAGTAAAGGAAGGCTACCCAGGCTTGTGAGGGGTGAAAGGCTGCCCACTTTCCTCAGAAGACGTGGAAGTCTGCCCATTCATGTCGGAGGAGGTAGAAGTCTGCCCGGTCTGGTTGAAGAAGGTAGAAGGCTGCCCTCTCTGGTCGGAGGAGGTTGAAGACAGCCCGAAGAGCAGTAATAAAATTATTATTTGTCACTCAGACAGAAAAATATGTGTAATAAATACACATACGTTGCATTAACATTAAGTGCAGCTGCGCAAGTCAAAAAAGTTTAAATAACCAAAATATAAATAATTAATAACTGGACTTCTGTAATAAAGACGTTTAAAATAATTAACAATGACGATTACAATTTACAACATGCGATCTTCCCTGTTTACTGACGAGTGCTGCGTGACAACCGATCGAGTGAGAAAAAGGCCGGCCGTGAGCGGATACAATTTCACAGGCGACACACCATTAACTTGTAACTTTGTCTTTCATCGACGCTTGCACTCGTTGTTGTATGAGAAACCCGGCACCCACCTGCAGTCTACTGAACCTGTTGATTTTCCTTGAAATTTAACATTCCGTGTGGTGTAGTTTACCCAAAATTGTAATGAAAACGCCATGCCTGTAATCGAACGAGCGATAATTCCGGACAACGAAGTGGGCTCCGGAAGTGTATAATCTCGTTAACTATCGCATCAAAACGGACCGGAAACGAGAATCACTTGCGTCCCCTATTACATTACCATGTCTGCGTGACATCTCATAAATCAAACTTTTCCGCATACAGTTGTCACTTTAGAAACTTTGCTTTATGTTTTTGTCATAAAGAAACACTTTTGTGGCCAGAATTTCAACAAAATACACGATCGCACCACGTGTTTGGCATCCATTTGTATGGCTTGACGGAGCTTTTGCTAGGCAACATGATGGATAGGTCAATTGGTAGATCATGGGTCGATAGTTCAAGGAAGCGAGCAAACAGTGGAAAGATGAGAGTGTACCTCTGTGTGTCCGGGCCCATAGCCAGGTGGTTCACGTGAACCTCCTTTTTGTGAATCCCCTTTCTCCAAAATGTGAACCCCACTCGAATGTCATCTTTAAAATGTAAACCCCTAATTGTATATTTAATATAATTCCATGTTTCTCAATAGCTGCAGGATGTTGTTCAAACATTATTAGGTATGCCAAGGAAGCCTGGTTTGGAAAAAAAGTTAATGAAAGAACCTTTATCTATTAAGTGATTCATTTGTGAATTAATGGGAAGCCTGGCTGTGGGGTCTTTCCCAATGCCTTGTGTGAAAAAGGCAGGTCTTAGGTCGGTTACTCCAAACAGCCCAATCCTGGGCTAACGCAGGAATCTGTGGTGCCATCCAATTAGCCACACAGCAAAATGTCACACTATCCCATGGCCTTCTGCTAATTAACTCGTGGGATAACAAATATAAAAGAAGCCAATTTTACACCAAATGTAAATGACTCCTAATTGTAGTAACTCACAGGTGACTGATGCCGATAAAATCCTGGTGGATGAAAGTGATGACGATGATTTAGCAATTAGGAGCACAGAAACAATGAATTAGGACATATAAAAATAATTCCTGGTTTCTCATCAGAACTCTTTTAATACGTAAATGAGTGGTGCGGTCTTTTAGTTTGAGTATGCTGATTAGGGTAACTATTGCCTGTCGAGGCTATTCTCAACAATCTACAACGATGTGTAGCGAGAGTATTTCTTTCAAGCTGCAAACCCGTAGACAAATTCATCTGGCTTGACACAAATCATAGTTTTCAATGAATATCATTGCGCTGGAACACGTATTTCAATTAATATTTATATTTAAACAATGAAAATAAAGTTTAACGGTAACTATTTTAAATGCGCGTGCTGCATGATGAGAAAACGGTAGTTGTGTGGCTGTATGGTTGTCGAAATCCTGTGGTTGCTAGTTGCATGTTTATAGATCTCAGAAAGGGGAGCTTTATCTCGGATGAGGAGGCAAGAATGTTTGAAGGGCCTTTATTCTCAATTATTACGTTCATTTTGTGTTTCGTATAGTTGTACACAAATACAGTTAACGTTTCCTGCAGTCAGTGTGGCGTAGAGGTTCTGGTATTAGACTATTTGGTACCTAGAATTTCATTCAAATTCCACAAGACAACTTTTTATAATCTAGCTTCTATAGAAATATATATATATATTTATGGTATATGTTTTACAAAGGTTTGTTAAATCACTAACTTAATTCTGTTTTTGAATAAATTATGGAACATTTGCACTGCAGATCAGACAAATATAATTTAGTAATTGACTGAAAACCGTTATTGTAAATGTCACGAAATTGTATCACTTTAAGTATTTATTCTAAAAAAATAACTTGGACGTACACACCCACACTTCTTTGAGCCTTGTTTTCATTATATTAATATGAATATATTCAAAATAACTGCGCACACGACGAAGGGTTTCGAGTAAATAATTAAGTTATGTTACATATAATATACTATCACTGTGTGTGCTTTTGTGAATAAAATTTGACGTAAATTGGGCTTAATCTACAAAGAAATGGGACAAATCTCCACGGACCTATGGAATCGCTCACTAGATCATGGCAGGTCAGGTGGTCATAATAAAACTAATTTCAACCAACCGTGGCTCGTGTTACATGCAATGTTTAAGAAGTAGATGCAGTTATTCGAATACATAATATCGCTCAGCTGCTCGTGCTAATGGGCGAACGAGTCATTATATATTGGGATTCCCAGAAGTCGTTTATCCGTCTTCAAATTGGGACGGGTATTTGCGCTGTTCTCACAGGTGATGCAGTCGCGACTGGCGAAATCAATTACTAATTAACTAGTTTGACTTAGCTAACTTCCGCACTTCGCGTAGGAGATCAGGCAGGGCTAGTTTTGCATAATAAACAGCCCTGGCGAAGTGCGGAAGTTTTACCATGGTTTATTACAGTGAATACCATATTCTACTATGATTTACTATGGTGAAAGCATGGTAAAATGCAATAGACTATGGTTTACTATAATTCACCATGATTTACTATAGATGTATGGTGGTTTACCATAATAATCTGTAGTACATTTTTAGCAGGGAGAACAGCGCAAATACCCGGCCACTTTGAAGACGGATAAACGACTTCTGGGAATCCCAATATATAATGACCAGTTCGCCCATTAGCACGAGCAGCTGACCGGTATTGTGTATTCGAATAATTGCTTCTACTTCCTAAACATTGCATGTAACACCAGCCACGGTTGTTTTAAATTAGTTTTATTATGACCACCTGACCTGCCGAGATCCACAAATCTAGTGAGCGATTTCTTAGGCTGAGCTTAAATTCAGAGTTTCGCAAAGCGATCAGCCAGGGGATACTGCTGGCTGGCACTGACGTAATCAGCAGCAGCGACCCCTGGCGCGCGAGGATGGGCTAGCTCCCTGGAGTCTGTATTGGGAAAACGTGAATCCCTTTGTGAAAATCCGGCTACGGGTAGCTGGTCTCAGCATCCTCGCGCGCTAGTCGGACGATAAGCTCAGCCAAATTCCGGTGGTTTGGGAAGTACACGTAGTTAGGTATTTGAATACACAATACTGCTCAGTGGCACGTGAGAATGGTCGAATGGGTAATTATATAGGAATTTATGGAACTGGAGCGCTTCGTCTTGGAATTGGGGCACTAGTCGGACGGGTTTCTGCACTGTATGCACGGGTGATACGGCGAAGTGAATAATGAGTTTGATTCAGCAGACTTCCATACAATGCGTAGGAGATCTGTCAGGGGTAGTGTACATAGTCACATCCCTGGCTGGCGAGGATGGGTCTCACTGGAGACAGACTTAGTGTGTGAAATAAATAAAGATGCGATTTCACACCAGATGGCGCCACCTAACTGGTTGTTAAATCATGCACTAGGTGGCGCCACATGTTTCAATATGCCCTAAGGCTAAGTAGCGTGAGAGTGTGTGCAAGTTTCAAACTAATAGATTTGTATAATTTTATAATAGAAAGATTATCGCAAATGTAGCAACATTTCTGGCCGTTACAATTTCAGTATATTTTGTTCAAATGAGTACAGAGCACATTCTTTGCAGCCTATCAGTTTTCTTATTTAAAAAATACACATTGATTTCGCATTTCTGTCATGGTAATCCAAAAGGCTGTGATGTAAAACAGGTAAATGCACAGGCACAACCACACAGACTGAAAGAAAGCAAACCGAATGACAAATGCTGCAGGGAACTGCCACTTGGTGTTTAGTGATGTTACTTTTGGTTTGACGATTTGATATATATTGAGCCAAATCACTAAAAAAATTGGTCGTTAAAAATGATAACTTAATAATGCAGCTACAATTGTGATGTTTAGATCTTGGGCAGTTTGCAATCAGATGTGAAACGAATGTTTTGTCAGAAGGCAATAGAACAAAGTAGTGGGACATAAATCAGAAGTCAATAGTTTGGGTGTTTTCCCTTACAAACTAATAGATTCCAGAGGATGGGCAAATTTTGCTAATACAGTAAACCTCAGTAAAACCTCACCTCAGTAATACAGCCACCTCACAATTAAGGTTGCCATAGGACAGTCCCAAATAATCTCTTTATCAGTAAAGTATAGGAAACCAGTCTCGCTAATATGGTCACCTCACCATTGAGGTCACTTTTATCCAGTCCGAAGGGAATCCCAATAGTAAGGTTCCTCTGCATAAACAAGTAATAAAAACAAACCATTTCAAACTTGGCCATCTCAGTGACAAACTATGTCTATCATCTGAAGTTTATTGTGATGTCGCACATATCTAGACACAAACACATAGCTTTTTCACCAATTCAATTAGTATTTACAAGCCACCAAACCACTCTCTCTTCTCAAACCACTCTGACCTTTGTACATAACATCTAATGATGTGGGTATTGGCAACAGATCCATACGAATGCTTGAACATGGCCGAGAATAAACTCAGACAAAGGAACAGCGGTGTTTTTGACAGTAACAAGACCCAAGTAAATGTGTATACAATATATTCAATTATTATTACACGTAAGGCAAGTTTTGTCAACACAACTGTGAAATCTTTGTATGTACAATCCTGTGCCATGGCATGTATTACTTGAGCAACATTTGAAACAGAATAATAACCTAGGTAAAATAAGGTTTAATCTTGAACTGATTCTGCCAAAGCAGCAAGACTATTTCCACTTCATCTCGAGCATTCGGTATTACACTTTGCCAACATACCACACTCTACGTTCAAATTTACAACTTATTTCCTTGTGAAACACTGCACAAACATAAACAACAGCCACAGAACAATTCATACAACATAAATAAGATAATAATAATCATTCTCTTCGTTCAGTCATAACTAGGACGAATCGACATAAATTGCATACCTCAATAAATTACTTACAGGCTACTCTTAAAAATAGGGGATCCATTAATTACCGACATACAGATTTGTTTACATGATGGCCTGAAATTAGCTCATTATTTACATCATCGGACATCTAGACTTGCCGAAACCAGCCGCTCCGATATGCATGTCTGCCGGTTCGACGCAGACATCAGCACACTCTGATAGCAGGTTTGTGAACATTCTCAATGAAACTAGATTCGCAACTTGATCATCACCCGTCTTTGAGGAGTTTCAAAACCAAGTAGTTTCAACAGGCCCTGAATTAAAGGTGAAATTGATCAAATGCATTAACCATTCTCACACATTTTCGCTGTATCAGATGCTATGTTCCATGCTGATGAACACAAAACTACACCCGCATTCATGTCCCATGTTGACGACGATGCATTGATGAACATGAAACTCAACCTGCAGTGATGTTCCATATTGACAACAATACGTTGATGAACATGAAACTTCACCCGCAGTAATGTTCCATGTTGATGATGATGCATTGATAAACACCAAACTTATCCCGCAGTAACGTTCTATGTTGATGACGATGCACTGATGAATATAAAGCAATCTGCAGTAATGTTCCATATCGACAACGATGCACTGATGAACATAAAACAACATGCAGTAATGTTCCATGTTGACCATAATGCATTAACTCTGACAACAAACATGAAAATCCACAACAATTGGCTGCTACCGCGTTCGCGTGTTGTGCTGATGACGTGGAATGCGTATATTGTGGACAGATCGCGGCATGGAAACCTTCACCCGGCCATCACAGTAGCTGGGTTCTTTGGCACATCGCCCCTGTGTTGACTCGCCCCCAGCAGTGGCTTGTGAATTGAGATCCGCGGGGCGATAGTTTTCATAGCAATTACGTTTGGAGCACCTGGGTTTACCGGGTGTGCTGACACACCCGTTGTCGGAGAAACAAGCTCTTTGAGCGCCTCCAAAAGATGACGTATCACGATTGCACGTCGTGAGTTAATGTCCTCGAACGTCTTCTCGGGTCTACGCGACTTCTGTGTTGTTGACGAGTGGCTCGGAGCTACGTGGGTCGTGATCGCCATTGATGCATACAGCGCTCTCCGTTGACTGGATCATTGAACTAGTGCTGCAACTGCTGCTCCCTTCACTGTCCGTCATCGCCAGAATACCTGCGGGAAGAAGACACGTCCATTTATTAGATTATATAATAATATATAACAGAATTGTCCTTAAAACAACAAACTTCTGCCAAACAAGGTACATATTTTACTAAACATATATAATAATATATAATAATTTATTTTCTTGCTATCACGAGATTGAATAAAATACAAGAAACTTGATAAAACATTATTTGTTAAAACTAGTACAATTTGTTAGAAAATAAATTAAGTTAAAAAACATTAAAAAAGAGATATATATATATATATACATACATACACACATTTATCGGCATTACGTATTTCTTCTTGAAAATAATAATACTGTATTTATTGAATGCTAAATCCTGTTTGGCAGATCGATGCGCTGTATAGTAACGCTAAAAAAATAAAGAATAAAACTATATGACACCAAGAAACTACCGACTGACTTGGGAGTATTGTGTGAAGAGATCTGGTGGAATTAGCATGGGATTGGCGAATGAGAAACTGGGAGGAGACCGCAGTGAATCGGAAGCAGTAACAAAAAAACGAAAGCAATATTTGAGGACCAGTATCAAGGTCAGTATTATCTTGAATCTGAGGAACTAGCAGGCTTCAAAACTCACCACATTTGGGGAGTCCAGTTATTCAGTCTATATGGCAACTGCAAGCCACATATGGTATAGAAAATCACACATCGGTGGAAATTACATAATAAAACCCTGGCTGCGTACCTTGGACGTATTTGTCGACTTTCCCACGGTCGTGACATATGAAGAGGGCAGTTGCTAGGAAGAAGCCACCCCCGAGCACGCACACAAAGCAGGTTATGTAGAGCGCGAGCTGCAAACTTGCAAACTTGGTCGCCACAGACTTCACAAAACCTCGACGACGACCAATTGCATCAGACACCTGCGGCACAAAAACACAACTCATAAAATACAGAAAGATGAGATGTATTACAGGTGGCCCCATAAGATCACAGTCTAAAAATATCTAGTGTTTTATACGGGTTCAAAGTTGTAGCCTTTTGTATTGGTTCAAACTTGTAAAAAAGTAAAGGTAAGTTCCTATATGTAGCGCAGTATCCAGTCCTCAAAGCGCTTTACACTTTACTCTGCTTTGCAATTTAGGTTTTTGAGCATTCTAAAACCACAGCAAATAGCTGCCGGATTCAACTGATGTTACATGGTTCTGAAAACATTACCCACTGGCCTGGTTCTGATGTCTACAATAGCATTAGTCAATATCTGCTCCACCCAATAGGTTGCACCACTGCAAAAACATTACCCACCAGGCTGCCTGGTTCTGATGTCTGCAATAGGATCAGTCAATACCTGCTCCACCCAATAGGTTGCACCACTGTGAAAATATATTTCCCAGTGCTACCACTACCAACCCACATATAATTTTTGGGGGCATTGCAAATTTATGCAACCACACCCCTTAAACTTACTATAGATTAATGAAAAAAACAGCACCATTTAATAAACTGGCAAGACTCAACATACCCTGTCATAGGGACATAACATTACAGCCAAAACAACATTTAATACTCAGTTCAATGACAGCTACTTCATTAAAGAGGTAAGTAGCTTCTGAAGTATTTGCAGTTCGACAACCTATTTTAGGAACAGTGCCGAAACTATTGCACTTGAAAATAAGAAGAACACTTCAATGCATTAGTCATTGATACATGACGTGTTGTAAGGTTGGCAAAGCTTTTATGCAACAAGGTATAAACTGTTAAAGAGAAATTTTTCTGTAAAACTTCAATATTTGTCAGATTTTTCTAATTTACAACAGAAGAAGAGTGCAGATATGCGTGCACACGTGGAAATAAAGTCAATAACAGAATCTGTTTTAACTTACAGCTCCAATGAGGTAGGGACTGCCAGCATCACCGAAGGCGTGAGATATCAGGATCTGTATAGCTTCGGCTGTCGACCGGCGTGTTGGCACAACAATGTACTGAAACATAACAAAAGGAAACATGCAGGGTCGACACCCGAGAACACTGTCAAGTTGTAGTAAAAGAAGGTCCAGACATTACACTGACTACTGTATTAACCAGCCAGCAAGATGCCAATGATCTTGTGAATCTACCAACATATACCATGTTTTATTATCTCAATACTTATACTGAACAATGTCCAATTCATAATTGTTATCTATGCAATACATGATTGAGTAACTCTCTACCTCCTTGGTTATAAATGACTTAATTTAAAAACCAGACTATTTGTATATTGAGCATGTGTACAGGCATATATACATTTATCTTATGTGATGATTCACTAATTGTACTAGGGATTTTCATATGTTTATATAAGTTAAATAATAGTTGAAATTATTTCATAGGGTGGCTCTTAAGACAACAACTATAATTAGTCTTAGTAGGAGTCTCCCGTCCCTTATATGACATCATCTTTTATTTTCCTATCATACATTATATACTTACCACTTTGTTTTTTACTTTTTAGATTCAATTGCAATATATTGTATGGTCTTATGTTTTTATAACAACTATTTTGTTGTATTATGTATTTAGGACAAATAAATATTTCCTGTTCCTATACCAGTTTTCGGACAATTTGATATAAAACAAATTTGCTGCTTTTATCAGCCAATTTTTTATGAACACATGCAAAAGGAGTAATTTATTTACTCACTATACCGTAATGACCGTATGTATTGGGCCACCATATGTTTTGAGACACCCTAAAAATCTAGACAAATTTTGGGACATCTTTGTAAATGCAATTATTTTTTCCCTATGTATTGGGACATCAATTATTTGTATTTCCGACGAGCGCGGACCCACTTTTTTTCTTGATGCAAATGTGTAAATAAAAACAGTGTATCAGTAAAATGTATTACAATCGCAGCTGCTCTGATGTAAACAACACAAACTTGTGTGATGTCAATTACTATAGCACAAGCAATGATGTTTTGCCCTTCTTTCTCTCAGCTACCAGCTAGCCTTTATACATTTAGGAAGTATCACAATTCGCATCTAAAATCCTAGCTGCAGACCCCAATGTTTAGCTGTAACGTGCAAAACTGCAGGATCTGTCTGCATTTTCCCAAGATTTGCACACTGTTTCACATATAGTTAATGTTTTAATCTGCATATATGGACCTTCATCCACCAAGAAATTGGTTACTAACAGTGAAATGGACAACATCCTGTTAATACCATGAAGGTTTGTTGCATTTCTGCACGTTTATCCTCTATAATTTGATAACAAACGTGTTTCTGTATGTGGTCAAGATGGGGGTGGGTGGTAATGCATGTATGGGCAGTACTGCAGTCAAATTCGGTACATGTCACTCAGAAAATAGTCATCAAACAAGTGTGGGAAACCAGTACCAGACAGACTAAACATTTCACATGGCTGAGGATGTAGTCCCTACATATAACATTTGCTTCACAGAATCTACAGCCATTCAGCTATTCAAAAAATACTTAGAAGCAGGGTAATACACGAGGTAACCATGGTGAAGTTATAAAGCCAGGTTAACAACTGGATAATATAATGGGGATGACATAACATCAGGATTCGTTCATGTCCCTAAGTACTGGGACAGCGAATCAGAATTATTTTTGCACACCCTATGCTTTGGGACAGCTGATAATTTAATTATTTTTAAGTGTCCCAATATATACGGTCATTACGGTATAATACAGTAACTCAATTTATCTAATATCCTAGTGATTTTTTTATTCATTTTTAGACAACAACCGAGTTTCTCTTGTAACTTCAATAACAAAAACACTGATTGTGCAATTTAATAAGTACGACTGCTGAAGCAAGGTTTTTAGTAATTTCTTGGATTTACAAAGGGTCGCAAATACATTATGTATCTTCTTTGTCAAGTTTTACGAATGTTTAGCGTCATCTACATTTAACATGGTCTTTCAATATTATTCTAAAAGACTATGTGGTTGGTGCCTGTGTAATACTATACATTTTGCTTAAATCCTGGTAAACTTCAGCTCAGAAATGCAACAAGCCAGAATCATTAAGAATTATTATGAAGACAGACACACAAAGTTATCAACACAGTGAACGACTGTTGAGGATTCACGGTGCCCATGCAATTTTGATTAAATGTCTTCAGTTTTTATGGACAGTGGCTATGACTATGCAGCGACCGGAAGTTCGTTATAGAGTCAGAGCGCAGCTACACAACAGGTTAAGCTTAGTTTCAGGAACAAGTTGTGAAATCTTACTGAACTTACCAGTAACATATCAGTGACTAGAGACCAATTGAGACAGAGCAGAGTCTCGGCTAAGAACACAAGCACCTGCAAGAGAGGAAAGAAGTTCAGTACGTGACACCTTCAACGTTGAAGCTCCACTTTACCATGAGTCTATATTTTTAGAATTAAAATATTAATTTACAAATAACATACTATAAACTTTACATTACTCACAACACACAGTACTTTTACAACCTGTTGATTTAGTTGTACCATGGTCTACTTTCGACAACTGGGATCTAATCGGATAAAAGTAAGCACACAGGTATTCCACACGAGTACCCTTCAATGGTGCCTGTCACTGTCAATCTTTAAATATAATTTATTTAAAAATGTAAACAAAATGTTTAGCTTCATCATCATTGAAACTGTGTTGTTTACTACAAAATCTGTTACAAACATGAAAGTGACGTTATTACATTCTGGCAAATGAGAAAGTGTATAATCTTGAAGCAATGGTAAATTCCAAAATTGCTCAACCAATTAATGACACTGATGTGGGGAGCCAATCAGGACCAAGATTACCATTAGATGCACCATATATAAATAATATTTATTTTATTTAGTGCCACATCCAATGTAGTTCTTTACAGATATATAGAAAATATGTTTAAAATTATGTATAATCTACATTGCTATGAAATAATTATAATAATTAAGAAAATTATTATAACATGGAATACTGATATAAATATGGAATAGAATCTACAACTCCAAGGTTGCTCACATGCGGATCCCGCTAGTATCACTTTGATAACAATAACACCATCATCTATGTCGACACACTTACCCATGTAGCAATGGTGTTTTTGTCGGAAAGGTAGATTGCGAGACAGAACAAGGGCGCGCTACTGATCAGTCCAAACGCACACACCAGGGGGTCGGCAAAGCCGTACGTTTTGCGGAGTCGACGCCCTGCCTCCGCACCAACCATCACTCCGATTAACCCCGCAAAGCAGGTGACCACCCCAAACTTCCACGGAACACTGCCAACCATAAACAAAATGGTCAACTTAACTCAACTGTTTGGATAAATATATGTTGTGGTGATCATACAAAAATAATAAGCAAGATTGTAAAGATAAGTTTTGAAATGATAGCAGAATTGTGTAATATTTTGAACTGATCTAACACCAAGATGATCAAAGATGAGTAAAGACAACCTTGCAGCATGTTAATAATTGTCGGTTAATGCAGCTGGAGAAAGCTTTAAAGCGTCCCGAGAAATAGTAAGTGGAGGAATGGAGATACATGGAAAATGAAGGTAGGAGAGATGGGCAGGACAGGACACGCATAGAGGATGAGTTAGGAGAGATTGAACAAGAGTGCATAGAAAACAGAAGAGGAGGTTGGAGAAGACCAACAATTAAGATGGATAGATACTGTTGAGATCTCAAAAAGGCAGGGGTGAACAGTGGAGAGTGGGGGAGAATGACAGAGGATCACGACAGTTGGAGACGACTCGTGAAGAGGGTGGAACAGTTATAAAATTATATGTCCCCTCACCTTTATAATGGATCATGGGGGAAGAAGAAATAGTGTAACTACTTTAAAACATCAACACAAAACTATGAATCATACTAAAACTAACAACTGATTCACATAAAACTTCCATGACACATAAAACAGTTGTCACTGCTACACCCGACTGATACAAAGAGAAAGCAAAAGTGAATATGCCGTCACCGGCAGCACATACCTTGACTCGAGATCCTTAGTAGACGAGGCATTGCCTTGGTAAACAATGGCGTACTCCATGAAGAGGGGAGCCCACAATGCAAGGGCTCCAGCCACAAAGGCCACACAGGTGAAGCCAGCCGTTGACAGCAAGAAACTCTTGCTGCAAACACACATTAACGTCATTAATTAACAAAATGCCATCATTACACAGACTAGTACCGTTTACTGACAGCTTGTATTTTATGGTTAAGGTAACAAATATTAATTTTATTAAAGAGTTTGCTATCATTTGTAATTTTGATATTATGTCATTTTGAATTGGAATAGAACATTCCAGTTGGTAATATAATCGGTAGCCATCTTGAATTTACAACATTCATGTTTTTATGCATGTTATCGTCATTGAAAATTGTGTAATTTGAAAAGTAACCACCAGAATCATCTGCCATCAGTATGGTGTAAAATAAGAAGGCTGTCTACCCAGTTATGAGTTAAGGTCAAAATAACGTATTAGTAGGCATAGGTGCCTGGATCGTGACTTGATCCAATTCGAAACTCTATACATCTTTGAATTTTGCGAAAATATGGTCCTTAGGAACCTAGAGTAGAGTGTATGGCATTAGGCATGTTCTCTAGTGAAATCTCAATGGAATACACAAAAACTTACTTCTTCATGAGTGACTTGACGTCGGTGAGCCACGAAGTGTTCGCCAGGTGTGTTCCGCCCTCAGCTGCACCCCTAGGGGGCTCTCTCAGAACTAGTATAATCAGCACCACACACAGGATGCCGAACCCTGGCGTCACCTGAACACAGGGAGGATCCATTCAAATAAAACGTTCAAGTCAAATTCAATATTACAATGGATTATAAATGAACGGTACAAATCATCTGCTGATTGCAGAGTCAATGTTTGAAATTTAATTTACAAATATCTCAAAATGGTTGGACTCTCGATAGGTCAAAGGCTTATTGCTCACTCCCCATATAGGGTTTGTTCTAGTGGCTATATTGTTCAATCTTGACTGCTAGTCTCAAGACAATTTGTTACAGACAGCAAATGTAAACTATTAAGGAGGATCTTATTTTGCAACAATGTTGATGTCTTCCACTAAAACACTGACATGCCACAAAAAACTACAACAAATCCTAAATTTACAGAGCAAACATTTCATGAAACAGTCTTTCACAGCACATTATTACTTCACAAGTAACTGCATTGAAATCAGGTCTTACAACTAAGTAGGTGGAGAAAATCGATCATGCAAACACTTCTAAAAAAACAACAACAACAGAAACGTGACACCTCAAAACAGAGCTGTATTTAGGACAGGACTGGTTTAATTTTAGAAACGTTTCTCTGAACACAACACAACACCAAATAGTCACCAAATAGAATACAGCTGGTGGTGACATACTAAAAGGTCATAAACACTTACCCTCAGTGCCCACTGCCAGCCACCCATAGCATGGGCTACGTTGGACCCAACAATGTACCCCAGACCACTGCAAGAGAAACCCAAGGGTTGAGTTTCTTGTTATTTACATGACAAACAAAGCCTTGTTAGTCTGTTTATTCTCACCTATTCTTCCAGTGCCTTTTGCACAGATTACTTGTTAATGTCACAATGATCACAAAGTATACGAAAACCTTGAGAATTTGTTGCAGTTTATTTGTAGTACCGGGTATGTGCCTCGTTTTGCATGATTTCTTCTGCACCTCTTTATACAGCCCTTGGTAAGAGTCCATGCGACTATTTTAGAAGACGACAAATCCATTGTTAAATTGATCAATTCAATGCCAACTATGGTCCATCAATGTGCATGTACACTGCTGTATTTTGAGTACCCGGTACTGAACAGTCGTACTCTATATTGTTTGTTTACAACTGCATGTGAACACAGAGTAAGCAATAAGACATGATTTCTATGGTAACAAGGTGAACTTGCCTGGCAGCCTGTGATCTTTAATTAAGAATGCCATGGTGTCTTAGCTATTATTGTGACCTTTGCTTGTTTCCAAATATGCCAAATATTCTCCATATTCACGGTAACTGGTCACGGCCATCCTATATTACAGACTAGGAAGTTTATCAAACAGATTAATCATTATTCGTATTATAATTATGATTTGCATGCGTTAGATGGTGAAAGTAAACTGGAAACCATAACCAAAAAACTATTACATTTTTTTATTTACAAAGAAAACTATCTGCCCTTTAAGGAAATATATAATTGCATACTAAACACATAAAAATACAAGTTTAGAATGATGGCCATGTCTCGAAAAATGGTTGGCCATTCTTGTACGTTTTGTTTGCTACTGAAACAGTCCAAATTCTCACCTGCCAAGTGGGATAGCGATGTAGAAGATGGTCAGTGCCTTTGTTCTCATGTCCTTCACAAACAGGTCGGCAATGATGGTGGGCGCAATGGTCGAGTAACTCGCCTCCCCGATTCCAACCATCGCTCGCAGGAACAGGAATGTGTAGAAATTCTGACAACAGACACAAAAAGGCACATCAGAGTCATTGAGAAACAACACTAAATTTGTGAGGACAACTCACAGTACTTGCTATGGCCAGCAGCTGATAGATAACACTTTGATGTTTATATGCAGGCCTTGACATTAAGGTTTTGTACCCACTGGCCCAGTAGATTTTAAAACTTACTGACCCGCCCAAAAAAGTTACTGGCCCGGATTTTTAAAAAAATACGGTCGTATGCTGTCATTCACTTCACTGTAGAAGTCCACAAAGTCTAAGGCTTGCTTGCAGCGACATCATGCTGACTTTCCGAAGTTCTTATTTGTGCACTTCATTTACAAAATTAAGACAGCGACTATAAGAAGTGATAACGTACAGTTATATGAAGATTTTTTATTGTGGTATCACTCTGCAGTCTGCTATTAATGTAAAATCTGAGACATCAACTATTTTCAGCTCGGGGCTTGATACTTTGGCTGGCTGTCCTCAGCACATCATGAGCATTTCTTGGTTTTGGCTGTGCCTGAGGCTTAATGCTAAGCTGGTATTGCCAGGATCAGGCACATTATACCATGATAAATGTGCTTCTAAACTGTCCAGAGTCCTTGCTCTCCTTCTGCCCATGGCACAGCTGTATTACAACATCCACCACTGCAGACATGGTATTTAGCAATGCTATCAAATGTCTGACAGTGTAACAAATTTCCTTGATGCCTTTCCATTATGGAATATTATATGCACTAGCATTTTATCATGCAGACAGTTCAGATTGCCTGCCATCCCTAGCCAACTTGTAACAAGACCGCTTATTGGGTGAATAATAAATGACTCCCCGCCATTGGCGCGTGAATGGATACAAGATTTAACAAGACAAGATTGCCATCCAGAAAATTACTCTGGATGGCAGTTGGACAAGGAAGCCTTTTGGCTTATCGAGAGTCCAATACTTTTTATCTACATGTATCCCGCCTTTTTAAGGTGTGTGTCGATTTTATTTTTAAACATATTCACGCTACTAGCACCAACACAATCAGGAGATAATCTGTTCCATTCATTTACAGTCCTTTGTGAGAATGAGAACTTTCTTATATCTAATCTACACTGCCCCTTTACTAATGTAGCTTCATGTCCTCTGGTCCTTCTATCTTTCTTAACTCAGAAAAAAAAATTTCTATCAATATTTTCATAACCATTCAATATTTTAAACACTTCTATGTGATCTCCTCTCAATCTCCTGGTCTCTAGTGTTGTTAAACCACATTCTTTTAGGCGTATTTCGTAACTAAGATCCCTCAGATTTGGTATCATTTTAGTCGCTCTCCTCTGTACTCTTTCTAGCATATCTATGTCCATACATGCCAACTCTTACGGATCACCCGTAAGTCTTACGGATTTTCTAAGATTTGACGGTCTTACGGGCGTAGGACAAATTCCTTACGGGTAACGCGTTTTCATGTACTTAGTTGTTTTATTATTATTTGGTTATACGACTCGTTATCATCAAACTAAATTATCCTTCCTGAATCGAGAAACGACCATTTGTCCAGATCATTTTAGTGGAGTTCAGTGCGCTAATCGAAGTCTCGCGAGATGCGAAGAATATATCCCAGATTGCAGTGCAGATACCTTTTTAGCATGCGCGGCAAACCATCTAGCGAAAATTCGTACCGCATGTAAATTTCGAAGAAGATGGAGATTCCGGCGAGGAAGCGAAAACAGAAGCAGTATGCCGGGACGTATCAGTCCAGTTGGAATGGTTTGTTTAAAGGCATCATTAGTGAAAGTAAGTTAGGGAGCAACTACGCATGGTGTACTGTCTGTTGTCGAGACATTAAAGTGGCCGCCTCCGGCAGGTACGATGTGCGCGAGCACGTTAAATCGAAGACGCACGAACGACAATTGCAGTGTTCGCAAATAACCAGCTTTTTCAAGCCCAACTCTACGGACTCCACCGACTCGACCACAAAAGCGGCAGACCATTTTACCGACCTGGCCCGCCAAATGTTCCCAGATAGTGAGATCGCTAAGCGATTCAAGTGTAAGAGGACGAAAACAACCCAGATCGTGAAACGGTGCTTGGCGCCGGCAGCTACGACGCCCGTCATGGACCGCTGTCGAGGCGGACCTTTCTCTTAACTTTGACAGCTGCTGTCATCAGTTAAAGGTGTCGCCCGCGATGCTCCGCGACGCAAAGCATGCGTGCTATGAGGATAAGCTCGAGCACCTGTCTGACAAGTGAAGGTCAATAAAGAGAGTTGTGTGAACAGGTGTTGTTGTTAATGCCGGTATATTAGATATCAGCTGTATTGTCCTGTCGCTACACTTGCAGCTTGCTTATGGCTGTCTTATGGATTTTTGCCCATAGTCTTACAGGTGTGGATCACTGAAGGTTGGCATGTATGTCTATGTCCTTCTTGCGATATGGCCTCCATGCTTGTATACAATATTCTAAATGAGGCCTCACTATTGTTTTGTACAGCGGTACTATGAATTCTTTTTTCTTATACGCTATATTTCGCCTAATTAATCCAAGGATTTGATTTCCCTTTGACGCTGCAATTCCGCACTGCTCTGAAACCTTCATATCAGCACTAATGGTTAACCCTAAGTCCTTTTCTTTTACTGTAGTACTTAGAACAGTACCCCCCATTTTATATTTTACCTCTTCATTCCCATGACCTGTGTGGAGGCATTTACATTTCCCAAAATTGAACAGCATTTGCCACTTTTCAGACCATTTGATCAACCTATCAAGATCATCTTGTAAATGCTGTCTGTCTCCATCACTTTTAATCCTTCTAAACACTTTTGTATCATCCGCAAATTTTAACACCTTGCTTGTTATATCATCGTCCAAATCGTTGATATCTATTAAGAATAATATAGGTCCTAGTACTGATCCCTGTGGTACCCCACTCAATACCGATTTCCAGTTTGAAGCCTCCCCATCAACTACTACACGTTGTCTTCTGTCATTCAGCCATTTTTCTATCCAGTTTATTATACCATTTCCTATGCCATGGGCCTTTAGCTTAAGGAGTAATCTTTGATGTGGTACTTTGTCGAAAGCTTTTTGAAAATCTAAATAGATGATATCTACTGGTGATCCCTCATCTACCCACGTAGTGATGTCTTCCAAAAAACATAACATATTTGTTAAGCATGACCTCGCTTTTAAAAACCCATGTTGAGATGGGTTTATCAAGTTATGTTTAACAAGAAAATCCACCATGTGATCTTTAATTAGTCTTTCTAATAATTTGCAAATCACTGATGTTAAACTCACTGGTCTATAGTTCTCTGACTTGTTTCTCGAACCTTTTTTAAATAACGGTATAATGTTTGCCTCTTTCCATTCTAAAGGAACCACTCCCTCTTCTAATGACAAATTTAAAACTGTTGCAAGCGGTGCGCTGGTTTGTTCTACAATTTCCAATAGTAGTTTGGGCGGAATCCCGTCCACTCCAGGTGATTTATTATCCTTCATAGCCCTTATTTTCTTAGCTACCATTTCCGAGGTTACAACTAACTGTCCTAAATAGTCTGAATCTGCCCCCTTGAACTTAGCCTCTGGTACTGGCAGTGAACTAATATCTTCCCTGGTAAACACTGAACTAAAATACTCATTCAGGTCTTCTGCCATTAAGAATCCCTCTGATATTGTATTTCCAGCACTATCTTCTAGAGGACCGACCTTATCCTGAACTTTCTGTTTGCTTCGAATATACGCATAAAAACTCTTACTGTCATGTTTTATATTACTAGCTAATTTTTTTTCATAGCTTCTCTTTGAATTTCTAATTTCAGCTGTAGCTTGATTAAGTGCTTCTTTATAAATGTTGTAGTCTTCATCATTTCCAGTACATCTATATGACTTCCACATCATTTGTTTATACTTAATTTTTCTAATGGCTTCTTTCGATAAGTGTTTCTTTTTAGACCGTTTCCCTTGTTTTTTGAAAGGTACAAATTTATCGACTATGCACTTAATTTCACTAATTAAGATATTCCAGCATTCAGTTGCTGTCTTATTCTTCAGTGTGTTATTCCAGTCTATCTTTGCTAAATATTTCCTCATGTCCTTATACATTCCTTTGTGGAAATTTCTCCTATACTGCTTTTTACTATTCCTTTCTGATTTTACTTTGATGGTAAAATGTATCTGGTTGTGATCACTACTCCCCAGTGGCTCACATATCTTGACATTGTCAACTAATTCTTTCTGTGAGGACAAAACTAAGTCTAACACATTCTCTCCCCTGGTTGGTTCTAGCACATGTTGAGAAAGGAAACTATCTTGTACTAAAACTAAAAACTTGTGGTCCTCACTCCCCATACTCTGTAGAGGGGAGTGAGGACCACAAGTTTGGCAATGCATACACCTTATCATATACGCATGACTAAGTTTGCCGTTATTTAATTAGTTATATCAAAAATGTAACAAAACAAACTTTGATTTAAATATCAACTAAAAAGATTATGCTTTAGGGTTGTCCTATTTATCTAGGTAGGATCGGGTTACCAGAAACAGTTTGGTGGTTAATCGCATTGAAACCAGTGGCCCGACGGGCCAGTAAAATATGAAAACTGGTAGCCCGACAGCCTCAAAAAAGGAGCCGGGCTAGCGGGCCAGTGTTAATGTCAAGGCCTGATATGCCAAAGAGAAAACAATGTAAAGATATATATATGTATCAATGTTATGATAGATTTATTGTGCAGATTTTATCTACAAAAGCAGCAAAAACAATGTAACATGAGGTTGTCAGCATTTTCTCTCCAGTATACCCTTTGACCCCAGAAACAATCGCCTCTGTACCCCTCAGAACATTCAGCATCCATTCAGTGATTATGACAGCCACTTTAAAGAGGTAAACAGATGCATGTTTGCAGTAGGACAACTTATTTGATGACCACTCAGTGTGGCAAAGTTATTGCACTTGACCTTAGTTTCTGCTGACCTCTGCTTTCTTCATGACCTCTTACACATAATAATACTAACATGTTAGTCATTATGTAATTACAGGTAGTGTGAAACTGCTAGTTCTACTTTAATTGTTCTACTTATAATTTAAGTTATATGTGCTACATTACATATATCTACACACTTGTGATAGTAAACGTTTGTGTGAAACTGTACGACAAATGCTGGTATCAAAACTTACCTCTCGCGGGACAAAAGAACCGGCAAGGGTGACTCCTGACCAGAAGAAAATACCAACGGCCATGATGATTTTTCTGTTATAGCGGTCACCAAGGTAACCAAATATAGGCGATAGAAGCATATAGCTGACGATGAACGACGTCTGTAAGAGACCAGTGTCTGCATTGCTGATGTTGTAGAATGACTGCACCTCACTCAGAACTCCTGCAACCAAAACCAGACAGTCTGTGAGCAGGCTGTTATAATTATGTAACAAAATGTCATTTAAGTCACGTTATCAAGGGCCACAATATGATGGCCAAAGATGCCATGTACAAAGAAGACAAGTTGTGGTGGAGATTAAGGGTAATCGCTGGTATGTAAGTTAGTGCATAAAGGTGGGGGGTGAGTTGGTCATTGCTATATTTAGCAGGAAAAATTAATCTCACACTGAGAATGTTCAAACAACTTAGTAGTGCACATTGTAAAGGGTCTGAAAGGTGGCTATACTTCCTTTCTATTCAGTAATGTTCTTGTTTATCCATTCTAACTTTATAATCTGATAGAGCTGGTTGGCAGCTGTGATATTTTCTGGACAAGTGCTTTACAGAAATATATCCTGGAAGTTTTTATTTACGTTGACAGCTCTGAGCATTGACATTGTCAGTCGTCTTGTAAAGATCATGTTTTAATATATGATTAGCGATTAATACCGGGATAGTCATGATATTAGTTACATGTTTAGTTTGCTTACTCATGCTGAGTTAGCTGCAGGTGTTGCAACCAGTGTTTTGACTGTTTTCATAGGTGTATCCATACACAGAATTACAGCCATACCTCCCAAAGGTTATTCCTGATTCTTAATGCTTTTCTAACTCTCAAATGAACATTATTCTAACTTCTTGTAGTTTATTTAATAAAGCCCTCATTGTGGATTGAACTAAGAATTTTTTTTTAAATGTTTATTTCTGATAGGTGCTTATAAGTTTAAGACTTTGTATATCACATTCACAATATGCATACAACATTCCAAATTATGTCAACCTTATTACTACACAACTGCAGCAACTAGCATCGCATGACTACACCGACTTTTTTATGCTAAAACACTACCATAATAAGTAAAGTTTTTTATATTAGAAATATATCAACTACTACCTCATAATAATATATAGTTGTTTAAAATGTTGTATAAAATGGTACAAAATCTGGGCTGTTACAAATTTCAAGCACTGTACATGTAGTAACAGGTCAAGGTACTGTGCTTACTAGTTCTGGTGACTGATGTTATGCAAGATTTAGGATTGGATTATAGCTGGGATCCCTCCAGGTACCAAGGGGCACTAGTCACTCATCAACATTCAACAGGGAGATGTGTGTTCTGACTAATAGTAATTGATCAAAATATGCATCACTGAAACAATTTGTTTTTGTGATGCTACATGTATGTCATGCATACCAGTAACATTTCCAAGATGGGTTACAACATATTGTAAACTTATAACTGTTTCAGTATCCAACATCACAGACTGACAATTAAGTGATGTTTCAGTTCACATATAAAACCATCGACTTGGCCATTAATGAGAATCTTTCAACCTCGTAATCATCATACATCCATGGGGACAATTACACAATATTTAACTTACTCTTTTCTGTATTTATTATTTTTATTAATTCTTGTTCTGATTACACACATTGCAAGGAGGCACTATTTTAGTTTACTTGCAACCAATATTGGTGAATTATTTAAACAGTCGTTATGTCTAATTATTCCACACATACATCATTTGTGTAATATGACAGTTATGCCATAGGCAGGGATCTCTCTAGGCACGTATCATTTTGAATTGGCCCGCGAACAACTCAACAAGTGGGTCAACCGGTTCATCACTTTGTCAATCAATATATTTAATTAACTTTGGCCACAAGTGAGATACAATCCTACATTCACATTAAGAATGATCTTAGTTAGACTTACAGTTGTGAGTTGATATTTGTTTTGTCTTGAACGTTTGTAGTCATATTTTACATTAGCGTAAGAATGAACTGTTAAAAATTGTAACTGTAAAACAAGTAAGATTTAAAAGCATGAACAAAAGTGATGAGACTCTTGCTAACACATAGACAAGGAGTAGTTTGTGGAACTCATTTGAAACAGTGCTGAAACAGTGGCAATAGCAATGATGGTACAACATTTTTGGCCACTTTTAAAGATGTCACATAAAAGGGTCTAACAAAATATGATTTAAATGTACGACACAGAACTGTTGTTTTCTAGATTTGCATATTACGCATCTACAATGTAAACAAATATAACCGACAGAAAAATACTGACCCACTCATCGCTGAAATGACCCATAATATTTAGTTGGTATGGGCCAATTGGCCCATGGCTATTTTTCCTTGGAAGATCCCTGCATAGGTCAAATAAAAACATCTTGAACTATAGTAGCACAAAAGGTATTCGCAATGCTGGACATGAAACTTTCCCCAACCTATTCCCAGTGAAAGTAGGGTAATAGTTTACTAGTAATGAAGGCTTGACCCTAAATTTCCCAATTAGCCTCCAACAGACTGGTAGGACCTTCCCTGCTCCCAGAAGTAAGACACCAGTGAAGGCTTGACCGCAGGTGTCAGCCCATACAGTTTACAGCAACTGCAAACTGCCCACACGGTTGCCATGGTAACTTGGTAACCTTCCTGGCAGCCTGTGCTCCTCAGGAATGTCATGGTGTCTCACCCACATTTGTGAGTTGTGCTTGTTTACAAATGTGCCAAATATAATTTCTTCCATATCACTTAAATTAGTTAGCATTCATGTTAATTAGTTTTTTATGTATTAACCCTCTCGTGGTCAGAACGCCCGAATCAACCCGAGTATGCCTCACGGCCAGAACGCCCGAATCAACCCGAATACAGGGGCACATTTAAACTAGTACCACGAAACAGTGTCATCCAATAACGGCCATTTATTTCGGCAGTTAGCATTTAATAATATTGAAGTTTCACTGGGACGCATCAAAAGTGAGAAATGATGGCGATTTCCGTGACTAAATAGCGCCAACCACCACGCGGTTTTGTAGTCGAACGCAGCGACACACAATTTCCGGTCCCTCTTTTACGCCACGCAGTGAATATTTTAATGGTGATTTTCAGCCAATGAGATTAAAGTTTAACATTTGCTGCGGGCATAAACATGGAAGCACCCAGGAATTAGTCCAAAACACGCATCCGCAGGCGATTTCTACGATTAAATGCTAACTTTTGAGCGGTCTATTTTGTTGTAAAGAAGTATTAATGCGCCGCGCAACGAAGGGGGTGGTGTTTTTTTAGCTTTGTTGTAATTCTCGACATTGTCATTATGTCGAACTCCAGTAATTCGGACTTTGACGGGATTTTCGAATCGAGTTTATAATGAACGCTGCCATCGAAGGGGAATGTTTTGTACTGTGATTACGCATTTTAAATATAACACCAACTTAATAGTTCAGACGGGATGACGGCTATGATCACAAAGAACGCCATTTTGTATAAAATCTTGAAAATACATGCACTCTGAAAAACTGAAATTATTTCAGTTTTATTTACCATAGACATTTAGTTAGTTTTCCATTCTGTAGCATAGTAATTTATGAACATTTCATACGCAGCATGTAACCGCTAATTATTAATGAAAAATATTTAACAAAATGAATTGTTGAAAATTATTTTAGTATTTTATTTTTGTCAAACTTTAGCAATTCATATTCGGGTAATAAATTGACATATATGTCACATACTTGGCTAGTTACACCAGGAATTAGTTCCTCAAATGTAGTGAAAATTTTACTTGAATCGGATCAAAAGTTATTTATTTGCATTCATGCAACCCGAGTATATCACATGATTCACTCACAGCACATTCTCTCGATTTAATAGGATTTAATAACAGGCACATATTTGCATTAATCTGGCCTTGAGAGGGTTAACACCTAATGTATGTATCAAGTGAAGCATCTTAGATGTGTGCATCATTTAAATTGGGTGACAGTCTGTTTTTATTTTATAATTACTGTTTTCATGGTTTTAGCATACCTATTTACATAATACAACAAAGTTATAAATATCTGTGCAAACGACATCACACCATTTATGTATACATTGTTGACAACCAATCTGAAATGAATTATATGGACTGTTATTACTTTTAATTTACTTAATTTTAACTTAATGAACTGCAGTACACAATAACATTAATTAGGTGGTCACTTATTAGTCTAAATAAACTGATACAATGCCATACATACAATATATGGGTCAATTGTGTTTACTATGATAGTAGATTTTACTACAAACATCCGCTTACTAGACTACATTCTTGTTATCATGCCAAGTCAACTCTGCACATTCATACCCACAACAGTTGTGTATATTCGGACAATTAAACTGTCAAGCTGACTTGGTGTACTGCCAGTGGCAGTGTTACCTACATCATGCCTGGATGAACACAAATCCAGTTAACTGGTCTGGTCCATTCCAATGACATACAGTGCAGGAGGTCAAGGTTGTTCTGACAGGTCAACCACTATCAGGCCATCCCCTAAAAATGGGTCATTACAAAATCCTTGCATCCTTGAAGGTTTGGCTGTTTGTCAACAAGTATTTCCAGATAAAATGGCCACCACTACTAACACCTGCAGCACAGTAGCTTTAGGTGCAACCAGTAGCCTGACTTGTTTGTGACAGAGCTGGGTACACATGCACCCAACTGCAACAATATCAAAACAGGCAATGGGCGGAGCTTAGTGATCAGCCAATGAGAAGCTCCTCAGTGGCACAGCCCCCACATGGAGTCACATTGATAAACAGTTGCAAGCTGGTGCTAGGTACATATGCACTGGTATATACAGAATGAAACATAGAATCTGCCCACCAGCGGATTGACGTCACAGATTGATTATAATAATTGCCACTGTCTGGTTTTGTGGCCTTTGCTGAACAGGAAGCTGTGAAAGTAAGCCTACTTTTACATGCAGCCTGATAGCTCAACTTGATAGCTCAGCACTACGCATGCGTTTTATTGATTACCCTGAGTAACCTTCTAGAAAGACCAGACTGGCCTGATCAACTCAGTGACTAAGAGGAATGCTAAACATTCTAGAACATATTCCACACTTCTAGGAATGGAATCATTTCTATGTGTGTACTGGAATGGCACCAAACTTAAATTTATAAATAATTATTGGGTTGAGGGTTTGAGAAACAAATATTTTTATCCAGAAATCAGACAATACAAAACATTATGTTTCAATATTAATTTCTTATTCACATTTACCGATCAACAAGAAAAGTTATATTAATGGCGTCTCTTATTCTAGTTTATGTAGACATGTACAATTAAATACACCTGTAGAGGGTTATGTGTAAAAAAACGATATCCGACATTCTTTTGTGTTTTATTTCTGTTTCAGTGTTTGACATGTTTTCTTCTAAATGTTCAAGACACATATTGTGTTAAATAAACCCCTTAGTCAAACTTGAACAACAACCCGCAGAATAAACTTCAAAAGAACGTCTGATGATTCATCCCAATTTTAACACAAATGTTAACCATTTTGAAATACAGCTGTACCCGCTAAGTACAAGGTTTTAAATGACAGTGTACTGGTCGTCTGATTTCTAGATAAAATGCTGAATAACCAACACAAACCATGTAATAGATCTAAGAGAGGAAACTAACAAAACATACATTCAGCAGACATGAAAAGCTATTATCTCTTTGGTTCTTCCCCTGACTTTGAGGATTTGAACCTGACACGACTACCCTGTTCCCATGGTCAGATAAAATGTCCTTCGGAACACATCCTTTGTGTTGCTTTTCGGAACAGATTGCAATCACAGATGTGTGTCAAAAGATTATAATTTTACTGCGTGACTCGGTGTCCATTCGCTGAAATACATGACAACATTCATGCATGTAGAGGGACACCTTGCAAAATCATCTGTTTATAACTATTATTTGATGTGTCATTGTAGAATTATATGTACAACAAAGAAACAAGGGAGCATACTCACTGTATGGACGATCGATCGACAATGTGTTTAATTACTCTTAGTGTGCTGTGGTGTTGGTCAATTGTGTAACTTATTTATGAAACTTTTCAGCTTCCAACACGAGGAAATAAAATGGTCCTTAATACAATGGATTATCACTATAGCTTATAAGGGCTCCCGACTAACGGAAACTCCACTTAAAAGGAACAACTCTGAAATACCCGACTCTGTGAATGTTAAAAGGAACATGGGATATTTATGATTTATGAACAGTTACTGTGTGGTTGCTTTGAGCTCAATAGAAGAATCAGACTATCAGATAAAGCGACATCTCGACCACAGATACATATTCTCCTGTTGCCTGTTTCTTTCGGTCACACTGGTCTCATTTTAGGAGTGCCCCCAAAAGGATGTGTAGCACAAAAGGGGCTTCAGCCTTCTAGTATTACAACAACAACATCCAGATAAATTTCAGCATGTACATCAGTGTTTTGTCCTGACAGAGCAGGATTTCACATGGACAATTTGCCCATACGAAAGGCATTAATAACAAGCTTTACAAATGATCAGTCTGCAGCATGTATCACCTGTTATTCTAGCTTGTTTATTATAAATATAAAATAAGTAGAATATGTACATAAATGAGCTAATTGTGATATTGAGATCTTATTAAGCGCATACTACTTGAAACATGTAAATGTGTGGCATTAAATCCTCCAATCCCTTGATATTTCTCCCTTTAAATAAGTCCCAGCATCTAGAAATACGTACAGTTTATATACCTAAACTTGTGTTATATTTTTATGGTAACAAATACGCTGTAAATAACTAAAATTCTAATCAATTGAAATAACTTGATTCAGTCAAAAATAATGTAATACTTTGTCTGAGGCTTTCAAGAAAACTAAATAACAAATGTGTACCTAAACAAGTTAGCAGGTATTATAATTAGACAAGCAGAAAATAAAGAGTTTGAAAATGTTGACATTTTTTTGCCTGTCATTGTTTCTAAGCAAGACGTCACTCTGCTGGAACACTATCATTATCAATATGCAATGCCACGTAGTATCCAGCCGTTTTAACCACAGCAGCCATAACGAACATGCGCTATGATTAAAACACGTCCCCGATAAAGTTTTTTGCAGCACTTGAGTAACAGTAGATGTATCAGTATGCCAATATCATACAATGGACTTGACTGGCAACCACTGTACTGCAACAAGTGCTTGCCATTACTAGCACACACAGCAGAGCCTCAGGGAATACAGGGCTATTACCAACAGCTAGTGCTTACAAAACTTGTATTTTTTCCTTCATTTTTATGTCTGGTACAAAGCCACCATGTAGACGAAGGACAAAACACCTATAAAAAGTAAGGGGTCATCGCAAAAGTTTGCAAATTCTCAAACTACAGTAGGCATTATATACTAGGGGGTGGGGTTTGGTTTGATCGGCACCAAGTATCATGTAGAAAATAAATTGCTACAGTGGCACTACAAAGCAATGCACACTGAACTGGTATCTTGGTAATGTATGACAAATGCTCATGGGCCGTGCGTCAACATTTCTTACTACTGCGAATTAAAATCCTTTATTTGATGAATTTTACATGTGTTTTTGTGCTGCTCAAATGACTGGACTTTGAAACTTCAGAATCGCAGTGATTTTAACTTAATGATCAACAGTCTAGTCAGTAGTGGTTTTCTTGAGAAAGGATACAGGAACTGCGGAATCCTGTGACAGATGTGGAATTCACAGTTTCTGACACAAAAATCCATATTTCACGGTGCACAATTGTTTTGAAGGCTGCTCAAGATGATGTGTGTGTGTGAAACAATCGATAATGTAAACTGCTGTATAATTTATAACATCCGTGGCCTAAGGGTGTTGTTGCTTTGTCTCTTTAACATATTTACAAGCAATTTTAATTGTTTACTAATTATCAGCATGTACAGTCGCGCCTCGTTATAACGCGCCCCGTTATAACGCGGATTCGGTTATAACGCGGTCGGTCGTGGACCCCGAATTTCTGCCGCCGGGGGAACATGGGCGCTATGACAAACTATATTAACACGGTAATAACTGTCAATTGTTTTTTGTGAAGTTATCCCCGTCTTTGTCCACGGCATGTGTATATTGAAAGACTAGTTGGCGGACAATAAATTTAACGTTGACGTACAACTGCAACGAATCAAGTGCGAGGCGCGTCACTACATTGCCGTTGTGTATTCTGCACTGCCAATGCTATCAAAGTTTCGTTGACTATGATCAATTATGTTCAGTTTTAACTTTAGGAACAGTAAATGTGGAGCAAGGTATTGTTTGTTTTGCGCCGACATCAAACGAATCGTTTCCAATCTGCTAGTCATGCTCATGTCATGGCTTCTGCGGATCGCCAGGTTTCGGCGCCGGGCGGCTTGTAAAGTGCAATTGAAATTCACAAATACGCCTTGCTTAAGAATGGGTTAAATACGTTTTAATACAGATTAGTAGACAAGATCAGTAAGCTAACATTGCATAACAAATATTAGCTTTTCGCTGCGATGAACGCAAAGCTACTGCCTGTACTGGTGCGCCAAAATATTAATTCGTCAACCGCATATGAATTGGTGAATCGTAATATTGTTCGGCACGGTAAATGTGCTTTCTAAATTGGTATTTTTATATTGATTGAAAGACGAAGTTACGCCAATTGTGAACGTACTTATAGCTTTAAATCCTTAATAAACTCTAACACAGCGTTTCTCAAATAATTTGCGTATTCGGCTGCTGAGTGCCAGGTCATTATTTTAGATCTTACGTCAGCGGTACCATATTATCGTTCAGTTGACCGTGGCTTGTTGGTCCGTTGTTTATTTAAAAACGGTACACAATTCATGAATTTTATTCAGTTCAACAGTGTCCAAAAGTGTACGACATTTAAACAGAATACACATTGACATTGGCTGGCAGTTTAATAAGCTTCATAAACTGCGTAAAGACTGCGCGACGTGCACACTTTGGTTGGCTTCGATGGCATTCTTCGTGCAGCAGCGGTGTCGGTCGTAGCGCCCCTAACGGCAGATATGGGAACGCGCCTCGTTTATAACGCGGATTCATTTCGTGGACCCCGACTACCGCGTTATAACGAGGCGCGACTGTATGTTGTTACTGGATTCAGTTATGTTCATAATTGGAAGTATGAAGTTACCTTTCTGAATCCTTGATTTCTCCTACAGAGCTATCGCTGTCCTCACGACACCATCATCAGCGTTGGACTGCTAACTCTCGGTCGTCATGTGACTTCGTTGGTGGTCGCCACATGACAGCAGTTCCAAGAAGATCGCGGGAAGGTTGTAACCGGTGTCTCTGTTGTTGGCTGGTTGCCTCTCTCTGATCTCTATTGCTTCACTGATTTTCTTTTGCCAGTAGTTGTTTTCGCTGGCGAGCACTGATGCGTCTTTGGCCATGATGTTGTGGCCCTATATTCGCCTACTGCTGTGAGTGGGGCCCTGGTGTTACTGTGCTCTTTAAGTCGGGCTCCCAGAGCTCTGCTGGTTTCACCTACGTAGGTCTGCTGACAGTCCGGACATCAATTTCATTATATATATCACTCCACACATGTTGTTCTTTGGATTTTGTCCTTGGTGTTCACCACTGTAGATCTTATAGTATTGTATGGTTTGTGCTACGTCCCCACTCCATGTTGGTCAATTTCTCTGATAGGTTGCATGCGTATGGTAAAGGGATGTTCGGTGTGTGGCTGGTCTGTTTTTCTGCACTTGATGTGATGTTGAACATCCACTCTCTGTAGATGTTGGCTTTGAGTTCTAACGAAGTCACATGACGACCGACAGTTAGCAGTCCAACACTGACGATGGTGTCGTGAGGACACTGAAAGCTCCGTAAGAGAAATCAAGGATTCGGAAAGGTAACTTCATACTTCCAATTGCTTACTAATTATTAATTTCTACCTTTATTTTGGAATTGGAAATGGAATTTGCCTTGATGACACATTGCATTTTAACTGCCAACACAGTTCAAACAATTTCACAAATATAAGTATTATATTACTATAATCACTTACGTAAATGACCTGTAGTAGTTTCAAGATCCTGCTGAAAAGAGGCTACTTGAAACAAAATCAATATTAGAGTTAACTGGAGCCTAAATATTCTCCATTCATGAACATAAATAGATGTTTCTAGTACTACTAAATATTATCGCTATCTACAACTGAAGTGACGCGTTGACTGTAATCCTTGTAATCCAGATGAAGTTTAATCCAAACAGTTGCCTGCCCCACAAATACTTCTGCTTAATTAGTTAATATCTGAGTTAAGTATCATCTCTTTTATAATATTGATATGTAATTGTAACAAAATTAATACACGCTGAAGTTATGGTAATAAAGAATTAAATATTAAATCAGGCCTACATTGTAAATTGCAATGGAAGCTATGCAAATTGCAATGGAAAGCCAGAAATAAGGTATTCTATAATTTATTTTGTTTCACTATCAGAGTAATGCAGTTTCAGTCTGCTATTCGCAGTCGCAACAACTTGAACAAATACAATTTAAAAAGTGGAATACAAAATAATCTGGAGTGGGTACAGAAAATTATGTGAAAAACTGTTGCTGGTTTTATGCATTAATACAGACTTGTTGTGCTGGGTTTTAATGCTAGTTTTAGATTGGAGAACAAAATATTGGATTATAACTATTAATTAGTATAAGTTATAAGCACTATTATACTTCTTACCAGGCTCGAGCCTAATGCTGTCAAACCTTTGGTTGGGCAAGTTAGCATTAACTGTGTGTGATTAACATCTGTTATAAAATATCCTCTTCATATAAGGATTGATAATTACCATTCATTAACCAGAGAAAACCAGAACTGAGGTGTTCACTTTTGGCATGACCAGCAATTTACACAAGTATGTGTTTACATGTAATCTCCTTAAAATCATAATCCTTTGACCAGTGACCATAAACACCAGGTCCAACAATGTATACCCCAAGAGCAATATCAACAAGCTTACCTTGTTATTAACTAAACTCTAAATTAAGTAATCCATATGTCAGTTCAATTAATTCTGACTATTGGGCATCACTATTTGTTATAATTGTAGATAAACTCAATTTTAGCAGTCTGATTCTTAAACAAAATTATGAACTTTCAACGAGGATCAAATCCAGTTTAATTAAAACGTAATTTCATGTGTTTCTGAACCACAAGTTTTAAAACATACAGTTTGAATGTTATAAATCTGTCTTTTTATGTTTTCGGGCAAACGTAGTGTTTGCGTGTGAATGGAAATGTACATTTATGGGTGTTAATGATATTCCCATCATGTGATACCATGAACGCCTGATTCTTATCAACTTTGTACACAGCCATTATAAATTGTTGACAGCCATACGGAGTCCTGAACAAATTATGACACAACTGATATACATCAACAGTCAAAGTTCAGTAAAATTACATTAAAAACAAAACTGATTAATTGAGACACATTTGGGCGGTTAAGCTGTAAGAATACATTAACCAATATACTTAGTCTATGCTATTAGTATTATAACATGAAATTACATGATGTTACAATTTACTATCTCATGCTTTTTAATTAAAAATGCACAATTTTGTTGATGCTGTTTTATATAAGACAACCTTGTATACAGTCCCTGGGAATGAAAACCACGGGACTGCACCAGTTACTGGAACTAGAACTAGGCTAGAGCTGAGGACACCAAGTTGAACTGAGGTGAGCTATGTGTATTTCAGTTCTGGCAGTTTGATTAGAGATTGGATTAGGATTTCAGTTCCAATCTCACACTATGTCACATAATTACGGTAATCTAGTTAGTGCATTTTCTTGGCCTATGGCTTTGCCCATATCTAGACTGACACTTGTAATAAGCTACTGGCAACCTGTGTTTCCAGTAACCCGACCGACCATCTGTAGTATTTTTGTGCGACTCCAATGCATTTTTTCAAAAGAAAATATTTTTTATGATGCCGGCCTTCGACCCTTACCTGACCAAAAACTTCTTTTAACATTATATTATATTCCGGCAACAGACTATCACAACGTTCATTCAACATGATAAAAATACAGATAACCATTACAAAAGTCATGAAAAGTGAAATAAGAATTGACCTTTTGGAAAGGAAATTCTGCAATCATGTAAAATGGATGGAATTCCGTGTAATCAACATTTTGTCACGGGATTTGCATTTTCGAATGGAAACTGTAAACACTGAAAGAGTAAATTTACCAACACCGCAAATGATACCGACTTTATTGGCGATATTTTGACATAAACCTTGATTACTATTTATTATGTAACGGTATTCTTTTATTTTGGTGGATTTATGACGCACAAGGCAAATTGTTGCGAAGTGTCATAGCGCCCCTGCTACCTCGTGTCAACCTAAGTAAACAGGGATGCAAACGGAAGGCGCTAACATAAACTGTTTCATGATCATAGTTTGGTTTTCCGCTAAGCGCATTGAACATGTATGTTGTTAATTAAATACACTTGTCACATCGTTAGAATACGTATAAGTGTACAGATTCTGGTTATGAACACAAAACTTGAAGGAATAACAACAGCCTAGGTTACGCTGGCTCAAAGTGATATAGTCTGGGTTTCGTAGTTCTAACAAATTCCATTGGATGGCGTCATATATGACGCAAGCTAAATTGGTTGAACAAAAATAAATAGTGACACTGAGCTTGCATAGTCCATGGCCTGTACTGTAGGGTTGATTTCTTTAATATATTATCAATTTTGGCTGTGACATTACTTTAAAGTGTAATTGCTCATAGTACTAGTAGATAGCTTTAGGCTTGATTTGATTTCACATATTATGACGTCACGTTTTAATGAATGTTATATCCTTTTACCACATAATCGTATTGCCTATGGATTACGCATCACGGTTTTAGCGATTTATTTATTTTTTTAATTATCATTTATTTAACTAGCTAGTTTCAACATTCGTGTATTAATCTATTTTTGCGCCTGTGAATGGACTTTTGTCTAGATTTATGGTGCTCTACAAGTTGACTCATTATTATTATTTCAGTGTTGATAAATTATGCACACTGCAGCTTCTAATGTCATTTTAAATTAAAAGGTATGACAGATTGAATTCGGTTGCTTTTGTTCTACTGTAACTGTAACTCACATTGATGAAAGACCATTTAAATGTACAATTCCTTATTTTGTAACTCACATCGATTAAAGACCATTTATTTTAAATGTCCAATGTGTTAGAGCTTGTTTTACTCCTATTAAAGTAAACAGTGGGTTGTATGGTTTAACTAGAAGATATAGTTTATCTTGATATTTCATGTTCAATTAATAAAACAAGTGTATTTTTCTTTATCACATTAAGATACATAATATAATTATAACAGTACCTCCCAGTTTAATTGAAATGTGTCCATTTCATATTAACCCCAGCAGTGCAAGGTATAACATATGCCTTTTCAGACTCCCGGAATTGTTATAGACTGATGAAAATAAAATATTACAATAGATCTGCCTACTATATTTTTTTCGCAATAAAATGTTTTTCCTTACTACCTACCTACCTACCCTATTTTTAAAATCAATTTGATAGGAAACACAACTATATTTTATTTAGGCTGTAACAAATCTACTGTCCCACCTCTAGACTAAAATAGATGGTTCCGATTCAGAACTGTAGATTGCTTTTAAAACATTAATTGCTGGTTGTTGGCTATTTTGTTTGTTATCAGGTTTTTGGTAGAAATAAAATAATACATAATACAAATGAGCATATAAATATAATATATGCTGTTATGCATGGTCAGACACAGATATATTTATGATGATAGACATAACTGTCATAACTAGTCTTTCTTGTGAGACGTTTCCACATTTAACTTTCCATTTGGAACAGTACTTGTGTATTGTTTTGGATCATGGATGACAATATCAATGTTGTTAAATCTAAACCATGTTTTTAAAACAGCTTTATTTATTTGATTTATAATAGAAAACAGAGTATGGTCTAGCCCTAGCCTAGGCTAGGGCCAGCCTCCAGGGCCAGGGCACAGACTGCAGTACAGACGACACTGATTACGTGTACACACAATGTCACTGACTACACTCTCTACAGCTATTTCAGCCCATGATAACAAGGAAGTGAAAATGAAAGGAGTTATCTACACACCTGCTAACGTGTATCGGTCTATGTAGTTGAGCAGGTTTGCTAGCAGTAACACGCCCAGTGTCATATGTGCTCGCCATCTTACAACGTTCCTAGCATCATTCCGCATGTTCAGTTCACGGACGGTTTCTTTAACCATTTCATCGACCAGTTCATTTTCGGCTCTCAGCTTCACGGAGACGTCTTTAGTGTCTTCGTCTGTCAGTTGTGGTACGATGTTCATACGGGTCATCGTTGCGGTTTTCAAACGCTTGCCGATGCGGAACGACTGCGCGTACGCCGGGTGATAGGAGACTGCAGAAACGTTTCGCTCGACTTGTGTGGGCGACAATGCGTTCTCGGCCTGTCGTGAAATACTCAACCGGTAAACTCACAGACAATGTCCTCATTCAACGTAGCACTGGCCAGTGTCGGTGATTGGTCATCGAGCGCCCATCCCACTCGTTACACATCAACATCAGATTCAGACAACAGCGGCGCGCTTTGATGCCGGGAGATGCTGGTTCTACCGGCGCAAATGTTCGTCGTATTGTGTCAAATAATATCTGTCTGGTGAAACACGTTCACTGGTAACTCACTCGCCTGTTCCGATGTCGCCTACCTAACCAGTTAAACTCGCAAATAATCTGACACGTGTCAAATAGCAAAAACAGCCGACACTTTACTGGTTTAAATGACATGAACTGTTATCCTTCGACGCCGTGACCTTTCTCCGCTGCCATTCAAGCCGCTGCACCGGCTTATGAATATGTATGACACACGTCATCAGTCGATCACGCGATGGCGTTCCTGGCAGAGTACAAGTTCACCCGCACCTGCCACCTCGTCATCGCGAGTAAGCTCCGCCCACCGCTTAGCAACGAACGACATTCGTAGGTCACCTAGCTAGCGGCCGCCATGACTTTTTCAAAACGCGGGTCCTTTCAACAAATGACAGATATGTCTGTGTTCGCATGACTGATCACTTTAGGAAAATGAGGTGCAAATAACGGTTGGCCAAAAACAAAGCGCCAGTTTGATGCTGTGTTTACATTTATTTTGATGTGCTACGCGTTGTTTTCATTGGATCTTTGTGGAATAATATTGTGTACTGATATACCAATAAATTATATATAATATTATCTGTACGAATAATGTTTCATTGGAACAAAAAAGTTTCCTGCTCATAAAAAATTATCAATACTGGTTTGTCTGGTTCTAGTTGTAGGTCAAATAAGTTGTTTTATTTCAGCGGTATGTCCATATAAAATAATAAATCAAAACAGTACAACAGCAATTTAATACAAAACATTTACAGTTTAAAAAAATACCAATGACAGGGAAATGGTGGCAAAAATCATTCAGCCTCAGTTTAATTACAAAATATAAACACCTAAACTGAAATGTCTATTTTCAATGCTAATTAAATATAAAACTATTAATATATATAATCATACCAATTAAATAATTGTCACTGTTGCTGAGTAGACTGCCTGCTATGTAACCTACAGGGTTTACCAAGAAGGTGATCCAATGGTGTTAATAAACGACGTTGACATGCCACGCCACCATTTTTACAGACATCAGCGAACTGGTTCAGGATGATGATAATTTTTGAAACTTTATGTTCAGTAAGAAACTAAAATCAAACCAATGTGATTATTTGTTATTACCAAAAAAAAATGTTTGGTTCCATCTCTGCCAGAAGATACATCATTGACAAAGTTAGAATTTAGTATCACAAAATCAAAGAAGACACAATAAATATGATGCTTAAGTTCAGTTTGGAGCAATCTGCAGTGTTCTAAACAAAATGTTTCACTATCATTATTACTGTCATTCATCCTGTATTACAAGTTAATCATCATGTTCTTGCTCAATGACCTTTGACAGAACATAGGATATACTCGACTAATGTCATATTATTGGCTAATCAATCCAGTCTTACATATGTGATTGACACATTAATGAGAGGGGCAGAGACAAGCTACACATGAATGAACCAAACACAAGAAAACTTAATCATTCATGCATTGTGCAAACAGAACTCAGAAGGCTGGCATCAGAAGCATGCAAACAAAGGATTGCTGAAGATAAAATTTGAACAAAAAAATATTCTGACTGATGTCAATATCATGATTTTCCAGAGTGTTTTACAACCCTTGCTTTATATTAAATGTGGTGATTTATTAACGTTACACTTACCGGTACTGACTTACCTGTCTTCTTTTTGACCTAGTTTTAATTTTGTACAATTAAATATAGCTTTGTCCCTTGCTGTACATGTATATGCATTTGCTTAAAAATAACAATTAATCAATATTAACAATACATTACCATACATACAATATATAAATGTTATGGTCTAGTTACAACAAACATACAGTACTGAGTTTTACTACAATAATTATTATATTTATTACCTGACTTAATATAGTTGATATAAACAAGTTACCAGGTTTTATTTTATTACCTTTTTTAACTCACAAAACATTTGAATTATATTCAAAGGCACATGTAATTTGTAAAATATAAATAGTCTTGCAAAAATGGAATATCTCCATTTAAATGCAATCATTATTCATGGTTGCATTGCATCCTTTCAAGCATTTCTATGGATGACTTACATTTGACCCCAAGCCTGATAACAGGTATATGTGTTAAAGGTGACAAGGATTAATTAACGCTCCAAATTAATCAGTCACAACATCAGCTGATGCCTCCCTGATCCCTTGGCACTGCTGCTGGTTATAAACTTGAACTTTGGTTTGTTTCAGCAGCACCTAAGATATCCACAATAACAATCACACCATCGGGAGACACCAATACAAAGTCCCGTTGTGTTTGTCAACAGACTCCTGAGAAGAATTAAGCAAATCTCCAGATCTGGGAGCAAAAGTAGCCGGAGTAGATCACTGCACCAGTTTCACATGAGATGGCATAAAGTCCGTTATAAAAAAATACGGTGTCAGTGCAGGTTTTTTAGTGCAATGTTGCATTCTCTAGGCTAAGACAACGGTTTGTTTTTCTGTACCTGTATTTATTTTAGTACTACAGCATTTAGAGGTAAATTATTTATGTTTAAAAACTGTTAAGACTATGATAAAAATATACCTGCCACAAAATTGTATGTCATAATATCAGTGTCAGTGACTGGTAAGGACTACCATACTAGTAACACCCTGGAATAGTTTACATCACTTTAGAATTTGTTCATCTTGCAATGTCGCTAGCAATTAGTTTCATGTCCTGTATAATACATGCATCTTTAGAAGTACAGTTTGTTACTTGCAAAAAGTTACAAGTTTTGTTTACAAAATGCATTTTGTTCATTGACTTTTACGCAACTTGCTACCCAAAATGCAATTCCCATATCATGGAGAATTTCAACGACAACGAAATTCAGATCAACTGAACTCCAAGTCTAAATATAAAGCACTGACACAATTTCTTTAGAGATTTTTTGAAATTAGATGTTTGTTGATCTTTGGAGTCTTACTTTGGTGCAGTTTGCTACAAGTATTGTTAGTATAATGTTAACACAGCAACCATTCTAACCTGGTAATAGTTATACGCACCGCTAAGTAATTTAGTCAGTCCCCCACACATACTGGCAGAACATGGGGAGGGCAATGGGGACAATAGCGTTGCTTAAGTATGGGACAAGAGTGAATGAGTGTCCGGCGCTTCTGTCCACCCAGCAAAAGCTGATGAATGTCGGAGAATTTCTTGTTGTAATCACTGACTTGACAGCATTCAAAGCCTGAAGTATTTATAGTATTAGAGAAAATGAAACAAATGAATCTCTCCATGTATTGTTGTCGTCACTGCTGTAACCATAGCAGGTTGACTAACAGTAACAGGTGTACAGTGAACAAAGAACTCATGTTATGTTGACATTTAACATTTTTTCCATTAAATATTCAGTACTTTGTTGGCTCATTATTACAATGATTACCTTATGTAATCATATATATATATATATAATTGTAATTTTAAGAACAAATTAAACTTGTGTTATAACTGTGACCAATTTAGTCAAGACAAAATTAAACACAGTTGCAGATATTTGACTGTGTGTGTAGTGTTTAGACGCTAAACAACATAAATATGCACAAGAAAATCATAATCATGATTACATCATTACAATGACTTTGGCAATATAATTGAGAATTATTACAAGATAAACATCATTATTACTTGAAGTTTTCGACAAATATAATCAAGTACTCTTGCTCAAAATTTGGCCCAATTATTGAGTCCAATTCCACCCATCTCTGAAGAGAAATAGTCAGTGCCAATTCTTGAGTAATCCAAACCTGGGAGGCAGTTGGTAACAGAAGTCTATAAGATGACAAATGACCCCGTAAAATTATCTGTCAGTCTGAGTGAGTATGTCCACTGGTTTGTAGTACTTGAGCTTGATGGCAAGATCCTTTTATTATTATATTATTTTTTAAATGTACAATGCCACAAAAACGTGTTTAAAATGCACAAAACTGTCAGGAATGTCTCCAAGGATTCGAACTTATGTACCTTGTAATCTTGACAATAATGTTTTATAAAATTCAAGTGTACGACCTATACGTAACACAGGTAAACAATCAGATTTGGCACTTGTGATACATCAAAAGCAGTTTACCAACAACTTGTATTTCACTTTTAATCTTATGTATTTATACATATTATCTTTTAAATATTATGTGTTGTATCATACTTTTTGCTTGTCCTTATATTAACTGCTGGATGCTAAACCTTTATAATTTATTACATGTTGCACTGTCTTAGTCTCACATAAGGCAATATATTACACATGAAGCAAAGTTGACTGTACCGTAGCGACATCTTGTGAAGGCAGAGAAATCATATTTCACCAGAGTGGCGCCACCTAACATAGTATATTGTAATTAATTTGGTTTCGTTGTTACAAGTTAGGGCCAGGTCTTATTTACATGATGACTCATACCAGACTCATAGGCTGGGTGCGATGGGTGCTCCCCCACCCTGCTGAGGCAAAAGTGTTCTGTTTAAAAGCAGAGTTCTACTCAGAGCTCTCAAGGGAGGGGTGCAGCTGAATTTTTGGGGAGCCTCACTCAGGAGGGCAGTTGGAGGTCTCAAGAGGAGGTCAAGTTTGGTGTTTTGGGAGAGCATCAATAGAGATGCAGCTGGAGGTATCAAGGGTGGGTGCAGATGGTGATTTTGTGAGCCTCAAGGGGGGTACATTTGATATTTTTTGGGAGCACCAAGAGGTGCAACTGGATATTTTGGGACCCCTATAGGGTGCAGCTGGAGCTTTTTGAAGCCACATAGGAGGATGTAGTTGGTAATTTTGTTGTGAGCCTCAAGGAATCAAGGGGGTGCAGTTGGAGGTTTTTTGGAAGCATCAACAGGGTTGCAGCTGACGGTTTTTGAGACCATCAAGAGGGGTGCAGCTGGAGGTGTGTTGAGAGCCTACAGTTACAGGATGAAATACCCTACTAATCAACCACACTGTGGGTCTGAATTATATTCCCACTAGATCAGTAGATAATTAATTTGCTTAGACTCTGACTGTCTTTGCCAGTTTATAAAAACTACAGGTACTAGCGTTACATTTAAAATGATTATCCACACAATTATTTACATACCTCAGTTTATTAGTTGGTCCCACGATGTGCGTCTCCAGTTAAAAGGAACAAGATTTCTGTAAATGCCGGTATCTAACCTACCCACAGTTAAGCATTCTATTGGCATCAATGCCTTTGCAATGGAACATGCAACCTTTTTAACCATACCATTAGTATGATAATTTCTGCAATGTCATATGATTATTTTTACCAATGTCACATGATTATTTCTACCATGTCACATGACGAACCATGTTGCTACTAGTACTAGTACTAAGTTTCAGGGCCAAGGAAAACATGACTAAATTATTTTTAACAATCCGATAACCTGGATGTTAGATTAAGTCACACACAATCATCTTGCCAATTACACCAATCATCCAAACAATGCAAACTCAAATAAGACGTTGACCACATTCCTCTTGAAACCTCTTGTCGTAAGTGGATACTTAACTGTCTTTAAACTACTGTTTCCTCTTTTTTAATATAATGTTCATAATATTTACAAGAATTTAATAAAATACTAGAATATATAAGTTGAATGTATAAACTGCATTTAGTAAGCCCAAAATATTAGTTTGCAATTTGAATGCGGCTCCTACAAAATGGTCAAATTGTAAGCAAAACATTCAACGAGTAAACAATCACAGTTAGCACTTATTGTGGAGGTAGATGTTCCTACAAGCAAATCTCTTTGAAGTTGGATGGCTCCCACACTCCTGACCACAAAGGTAGGTTAGTAAGTTCAAAACACCATTCCTAAGTTACAGTCAGAACTTATGTGTTTTGAACCTAGGTTCAAAATACTGTAGGATGACCAACTTCATAACGCTTCATGTACAATCCAAACACTTGAATGTAAAGTAAGTTCAAAACGCTTGGGCCCCTAAAAACATATTTACATGTTACATTAATTGCACTACGAATAGACACACTTCATCAACCCAAATTCAAGTACACTTAAAATAGCAAGCACAATTTATTTTACAGGATAAAAAGTATTGTCCAAAATTATCAATATGTTTCAAATACATCATACATTAAGAAGTCATGTTATGTGCCACATAGGAGATGAAGAGGATTGAGTGAGTGATACATTTAGAAACACCATGTCATAATCTTCATTTAAAGAAATGACTCATAAACATATATATATATATTCAAACATAATGTGCTAGATCATTAGTGTATATCTGTACATACTGCCGTGAATGGAGGACAATTGGAGGCATATCAGTGCATCAGCATTTTATGTGGTTTTGAAATCAATAGACTTAGATACTGTTCTCTGCGTTAGCCAAAGAACTAGACATTTTGAATATAATTACTACCGGTGGGTAGACTTTATCTGAAAACAACTAGATTCTAACTGGTCATTTTCATTGGATTTAGTCAATGTAATACTTTAATATACACTGTATATATATATTTTGCATTTATAACAGAACTTTTGTTTAGATGTTGATCACTGAAGCATAAACTGTACCTGCTGGACTCTAAACAACATGCAGTTAGTCATATGGTATTCAGTCATATGAAATATGCCTGATAGGGGGATCAGGACCTATTTATTTGGCTTTATCTATATACATTTTGATTAGATAAGCACAACTGGCAATCTTTAACTTAACTGGCCTAAATTGTGTCCAAGTCCTCCTACTAGATAGTCCCCTTGGATAGAGATGGTAGAGGCACAACTAATTAAGCCATCTAATACTAAGTTAGAAAATGTACAAGGAAGAGTTACCAAGATGATTCCTGAATTACACCAATCATCCAAACAATGCAAGCTCAAATAAGACGTTGACCACATTCCTCTTGAAACCTCTTGTCGTAAGTGGATACTTAACTGTCTTTAAACTACTGTTACCTCTTTTTTAATATAATGTTCGTAATATTTACAAGAATTTAATAAAATACTAGAATATATAAGTTGAATGTATAAACTGCATTTAGTAAGCCCAAAATATTAGTTTGCAATTTGAATGCGGCTCCTACAAAATGGTCAAATTGTAAGCAAAACATTCAACGAGTAAACAATCACAGTTAGCACTTATTGTGGAGGTAGATGTTCCTACAAGCAAATCTCTTTGAAGTTGGATGGCTCTCACACTCCTGACCACAAAGTGGGATGGAGCACAACTGATTCTGGGAACTTCCTGCTAATAATACCACCCTCATTATACTGATTACGTGTACTCGTGTAATACCGTAATGACAGTATGTATCTGGACACTGGCTACAAATTAATTATTTTTGTGTACCATATATTTTTTCGGACCCCTCTGTAAAATATGATTTCTTTGTTCCTAAGTAATCAGACACCAAATATTAGTGATGTTTTATAAAGTATAACCTCTCAAAGACCACATTACTAACCCCTATTAATTTATTGTGATATGTAGTCAAATAAGACACAATATCAGGGCTTATTCATGTTTGTAAATTTTCAGACGGTGTGTCTGAACAATGTGGTACTTGTGTTTGTTGTGACTGTAAGTAAAATAGTTTAAAACATGAGGTATATAACATTATTAATTTATATGTACTTTGTGAATGAAAAGAAGAAACGAGGCATTTTAATAAAACACACTAGTGCTTGAAATACATGTTAACTGTTACATACTGTACCAATATACCAATCTGCAAAAACAGATGTATTTTGCAACTATCACTGATTATGGTGCAATTTTTTATTAACATGCATTACATTTAATAAAATTTACAATCTCAACAGTAACAAATTGAATTAATTCTGTTAGCACAGTATTTGAATCCATTATTCCACTTCCATCTGGTAGGTTAGTAAGTTCAAAACACCATTCCTAAGTTACAGTCAGAACTTAAGTGTTTTGAACCTAGGTTCAAAATACTGTAGGATGACCAACTTCATAGACATAAATTCATAATGCTTCATGTACAATCCAAACACTTGAATGTAAAGTAAGTTCAAAATGCTTGACTCTCGATAAGCCTAAGGCTTCCTAGTCCACATACTATCCGGAGCATGTAGCTTTGGATGGCAACCCTGTTACATACCTTGTTAAATAAATAAAACATTACCCCAGACCCAGGGCCTGGCTAGGCTTACCTGCAACGGTATATCTATCGATGTAGTTGAGCAAGTTGATTGTTGTCAGAATGACCACAGCGGCGATGTTAATGTAACGTCCACATCTTCCCCCAGACCCCGACAAAATGCTCGGGTCGACGCTAATAACCTGTACAACACTTTCTACATTGTCGACATCATCTTCAGCACCATCGCCAAGACTTCTTTCTTCTGAATCGTCCAGTAGAAGCGGAACTTTGTCGCCGCTCGGCGGAAAATTTTCTAAGTTCTCACTGTCAGCGACATGTGCTACTTCCGCCATTTGAACACTGTTGTCTAGCGGTGATTTTAGTGGTCTACCTCGCGCAATGACATTCATACGTTTGCCGGAGTAAACTAGCTAGTTCGCTTTAATGAGTGTGCATTCCGCTGCACTTCCTGAAACAAAACAAATCTCTGCCATTTTTACTGACAGCCTCGTTGTGAACTCGCCGGTCATGTGGCTCCGTTACGGAGATTGGCGTTGGGCCAGTCGGATGATGGCCAACAGCACGGGTTAACACGGACCTGTGTATACACGTATTCATCGAGTGGCTGGAATTAGAAAAATGTTGCATTTATATAGGGTTATAAGAAGATAGGTTTATGCATATACCATGTGCTGGCAGCCGATGCTACAACATTAATTAGGTCGCACTGACAGCAAGAGAATGCTGGAATATCTTGAAGAATGAAATAGTGTGCATCGTAGATAAATTTGTTCCCTTCAAAAAACAAGGGAAACGGACCAGAAAGAAATACTTATCGAAAGAAGCCATTAGAAAAATTAAGTATAAACAAATGATGTGGAAGTCATATAGACGTACTGGAAATGACGAAGACTACAACATTTAAAGAAAGAAGCACTAAACCAATCTACAGCTGAAATTCAAAGAGAAGCTATATGAACATAAATTAGCTTGTAATATAAAACATGACAGCAAGAGTTTTTATGCGTATGTTCGAAGCAAACAGAAAGTTCAAGATAAGGTCGGTCCTCTAGAAGATAGTGCTAGAAATATAATATCACAAGGATTCTTAATGGCATTTTAGTTGAATGAGTATTTTAGTTCAGTGTTTACCAGAGAAGACACTAGTTCACTTCCAGTACCAGAGGCTAAGTTCAAGGGGGCAGAATCAGACTATTTTAGACAGTTAATTGTAACCCCAGAAATGGTAGCTAAGAAAATTAAGGCTATGAAGGATAATAAATCACCTGGAGTGGATGGTATTCCACCCAAACTACTATTGTTCGACTGCCCTGACGTTACGCACTGCACAAATCCCAGTTTAGCTGTGAACAGCTGTAAAGGGATTACTACATCAAACAAACATCAAACATCAAACATTGGAAATTGTAGAACAAATTAGCATACCGCTTGCAACAGTTTTCAACTTGTCATTAGAGGAGGGAGTGGTTCCTTTAGAATGGAAAGAAGCAAACATTATACCGTTATTTAAAAAAGGTTCGAGAAACAAGTCAAATAATTACAGACCAGTTAGTTTAACATCGGTGATTTATAAATTATTAGAAAGACTAATTAAAGATCACATGGTGGATTTTCTTGTTAAACATAACTTAATAAATCCATCTCAACATGGGTTTCTAAAAGCGAGGTCATGCTTTACAAATATGTTATGTTTTTGGAAGACATCACTAAGTGGGTAGATGAGGGATCACCAGTAGATATCATCTACTTCGATTTTCAAAAAGCTTTCGACAAAGTGCCACATCAAAGATTACTGCTTAAACTAAAGGCCCATGGCATAGCGCCATATTGGATAAGTATCACCTTTCCGCTTCCTGTATTATTGCGTTGGTTAATTCCATACCTTGTTCCTGTTGTACGTTCTCTTGCCTCGACTTCCGCTTTGAGATAAGTCTGTTCAATAAATGTTTTCGTCGTTATCGAGTCTTTCCCTTCTATATTGGTGTGGTGGCAGCGTTTTAACTACTGAAGTGGATAGATACTCGTATAGCCAAATAAACGGCACGACGAATGCTTACTTTCCGTACGCAGTAATTAACATTGAACATTGAACATTGAACATTGCCGGCATTTGCATAGACGATTGAGCTACACGTCAAACGCGACAATGGCTCAGTCACAGAGAGCTCCAAAACAGTGGTCTCTTTCAAAACACGAAACACTGACGTCATATGAGAGCTGGCGCCAAAACCTCCAATATACTCTATCATTGGACGCGAATTTCGCACCATTCCTACTCGACCAGGCAACATGGGGAAAGAAAACTAACACTTCTCCACTCAGAGGCTTACTTGACGATATCGAAGACACACCAGGCTTGGTTAGGCGGACGGCACAACAAAAAGTCGCGCACTTAGAATTAATGCTTGGGCAGATTGCCAACTTCTGTCCGATCATATCGCGAAATACCATCGTCAAAAACTCGACATCCGTCAAATCCATATGGCAGGCAATCAGACTTCACTTCGGGTTTCAGACAAGCGGCGCTCACTTCATAGATTTCGCCGACATAAAACTTGAATCAGACGAAAACCACGAGGACCTATTTCAACGCCTCATGGCGTTCGTTGATGATAGTCTGCTGACAGTGGGTGGCGGTATATCACATCACGACGAGTTTCTGACCGTAGATGAGGACTTATCACCGTCGCTAGAGAACATGGTTGTATTGAGCTGGCTTAGACTTATCCATCAGGAGCTACCTAGACTCGTAAAACAGCGCTACGGAACCGAACTGCGGAGCCGCACACTAGCCAGTCTTAAACCAGAGATCTCTCAAGCCCTGGGGTCCCTACTGGACGAGATCCATTCTATGTCAGAGACAAAAATCCTGAGACAGTCAACCTACTACCAACCACGCACACGCTCTGGGCCCGCTCGCCCACAAAGCTACCAACGAACCCAACGAGCAAAACAATGCCCACTCTGTAAGCAGGCTGGTAGACCGATAGTAGACCACTATCTAAGCGCTTGCAAGTATTTGCCCGAGCAAGACAGGCTGTTCATGACTAAGGCACGCAACGTGACAGGACTAAACTGCGAAGATAGCGGAGACGATGAACCACCAGTGAATGACGACTACGTCAATGACGTACAAAACGTGTCGGCGACTTGTTGCGTAAATACGAAACAGTCTCCATTCTTCAAGGCGTTCCATCGTCACCACCCAATACGTCTTACCCTCGACACTGGGGCCGAAACCAACATGATTAGAGAGACGGTGGCCAGGTCAATTGGTGCAAAAATCACCAAAAGCTCCCAGCTCGCAAGACAAGCTGATGGTGTAACCCCACTCAATGTAGTCGGAGAAACAAGGCTCGTGTTATCGCGGGATAATCTTGACCTACACCTCGATGCCCTTGTCGTTAAAGACTTGGATGTCGATGTACTTGCGGGAACACCATTCATGACAACCAATGACATATCCGTTCGTCCCGCCAAAAATCAGATCAGATTTGACGAAACTGTGATACACTACGGGATGGAGAACGTCAACCGTTCCCAATATCACACGATTCGCAGAGCGCAGGCCTACGTGTTGCGTGCGCCACCCGCGTCCACTACTGTTTGGCCAGGCGACTACATAGAACTGTCTATTCCATCAGCACTCGACGATCTTGTAGTGGCGATCGAACCTCGTAACGATCATAAGTCAACATTGAACTACCAAGATTGGCCCCAACCTGCCATTGTCGAGGCAGTCGGGGACAAAATCCGTTTACTAAACACGTGTACACATCCCTTGAAAATAGGACGCAACGAGCACTTTTGCCAAGTGCGTGGTACCACAGCATGTGACACCAACTACGTGGAAGACATCGTAGTCAAAAACACAAGCACACACACGCAGCAGACGTGCAATTTTCAGACACTATCGAACTAGACAGTGGCAACCTCTTGTCTGACGACTTGCGCAACCAGTTCCGCAATCTGCATCAACAATTTGACACCGTGTTCAACTCGAAAATCGTAGGATACAACGGGCATGCGGGCCCATTCACAGCAACTGTAAACATGGGACCAGTCCAACCCCCGCAGCGAAAGGGGAGGTGTCCGCAATACGCTCGCGACAAACTCGTCGAACTCCAGGAACAGTTTGATGATTTGGAGGCGGCCGGTGTATTCCGTCGTCCAGAAGATATCGGGGTGGTGGTCGAATACCTTAACCCGTCATTTCTCGTACGCAAAGCTAATGGAGGATCACGACTCGTCACTGCCTTCACGGAAGTAGGACGTTACAGCAAGCCGCAGCCTTCTCTCATGCCAGACGTGGATTCGACACTAAGATCCATAGCTTGCTGGAAGTACATCGTTGTATCAGACTTGACGAATGCATTCTATCAGATCCCTCTATCGAAGGACTCACTTAAATACTGCGGAGTTGCGACACCCTTTCGTGGAGTTCTCGTGTACACACGATGTGCCATGGGCATGCCCGGCTCGGAGACGGCATTGGAAGAACTCATGTGCCGAGTCTTTGGTGATCTGTTACAAGAGGGCGTCGTCGCCAAGTTGGCTGACGATTTGTACTGCGGGGGCAACTCGCCACAAGAGCTACTAGACAACTGGAGTCGTGTCCTTGATGCCCTTGCTCGATGCGATTTACGACTTTCAGCAAAGAAGACCAGGGTTTGCCCCAAATCAACGACCATCCTAGGCTGGGTGTGGTCAGAAGGTACACTACATGCCAGTCCTCACCGCATCGCTACTCTGGCATCGTGCACACCGCCACAAACCGTTCTGGGACTTCGTTCCTTCGTTGGAGCATATAAAGTGTTGGGACGCGTCATCTCTCAGTGTTCCAAAGTACTTGCACCCCTCGAGTCGTACATTGCGGGTATGAAATCACAGGAGACATTGACATGGACTGATGACATCCGCGAGGCGTTCCGTGTAGCCCAAAACACACTCTCCACTAACAGATCGATCACATTACCGCGGCCCAGTGACCAACTATAGATCGTTACCGACGGTTCCGTTACCAAACGTGGCATCGGATCCACACTATACGTTTCGCGAAATGGACAGACCCGTCTTGCCGGGTTTTTCAGCGCCAAACTAAAGAAACACCAAGTTACATGGCTACCCTGCGAAATCGAAGCGTTAGGCATTGCTGCAGCAGTCAAACACTTCAGCCCGTACATCATACAATCAAAGTCGAAGCCGTGTCTACTCACCGACAGCAAACCGTGTGTGCACGCCATTGACAAACTATGCCGTGGCGAATTTTCATCTAGCCCTCGCGTGACATCGTTTCTGTCAGTTGTCGCCCGATACCAAGTCACAGTGCGCCACCTGGCGGGTTCATCAAACATACCATCCGACTTCCCAAGCAGAAACGCACCGGAATGCCATGAACCACATTGCCAGATATGCTCTTTCATATCGCAAATAGAACAATCTGTCGTTATGAGTGTTGCTGTGGAAGATATCATATCCGGCTCCACTCGCCTTACGTTCACGAGCAGGTCCGCATGGCTCTCTACACAATCAGAGTGCCCTGACCTACGGCGCATCAGAGCTCACCTAAAACAAGGCACACGTCCATCCAAAAAAGTAACCAACGCCAAGGACGTAAAACGTTACTTATCTATTACAACGTTGGCTCGCGACGGCGTCATCGTTGTCAAGTGCGAAATACCATTCGCGCCAACCAAAGAACTTATCGTAGTTCCACGACAAGTGTTAGATGGCTTACTAACAGCGATCCACCTAAAGCTGAGCCACCCATCAAAACACCAACTCAAACTCGTAGTTCGTCGTAACTTCTTCGCATTGGACATCGACAACGCGATTGAGCGAGTGACCGACGCATGCCATACATGCATGTCACACAAAAATATCCCGACTACACTCATTGAACAAACAACGACCGACGTTCCCGAAGCGATTGGTGTTTCGTTCGCAGCAGATGTTATCAAGTGTAACCGTCAACTCATATTTGTCGTCCGCGAAACCGTTAGCTCATACACTTCTACGTGCATCATCCAGAGCGAACGCCATGACGCGTTACGTGACTGCCTCGCTCGACTCTGCATAGAGTTTCGACCCCTCGACGGGCCTCCTGCGATCATCCGCGTGGATCCAGCCCCAGGGTTCATCGCTCTCGTGAACGACCCAACTCTGCTACGTTTGAGTATTCGTTTGGAGATAGGGAGAATCAAAAACTCTAACAAAAACCCCACAGCCGAGAAAGCTGTATCAGAGGTTGAAGATGAGCTGCTACGAATGGAGCCTGGCGGGGGACCGGTGTCACCTCTTATACTGGCAATTGCTACCTCTCAACTCAACTCCAGAATCCGCGGTCGCGGCCTATCGGCACGCGAAATATGGTTCCAAAGAGACCAATTTTCCAACGCGCAATTGCCTATTTTAGATCGTGCCATCATCGCTGAATAAAATCAGTCTCGCCTACAAAATCACGCACACAGCCATACGTCGAAGGCTCCTCGCGGCAAAGAGGCGCCTGTACCGATAATTCATGTCGGTGACTTGGTTTACGTACTATCCGACCGCAATAAGTCGCAAGCTCGAGACCGCTATCTAGTCACATCTATCGAAGATAGCTGGTGCTACATTCGCTGTAAAAGTGTTTAAAATATTGAATGGTTATGAAAATATTGATATAAATATGTTTTTTTCAGTTAAGAAAGATAGAAAGACTAGAGGACATGAAGTTACATTAGTAAAGGAGCAGTGTAGATTAAACGTAAGAAAGTTCTCATTTTCACAAAGGACAGTGAATGAATGGAACATATTATCTGGTGATTGTGTGGGTGTTAGTAGTGTGAATATGTTTTAAAATAAAATCGACACATACCTCAGATGGGCTGGATATATGTAGATAAAAGTGTTGGACTCTCGATAAGCCAAAGGGCTTCCTTGTCCACCTGCCATCTAGAGTTAATTCTCTGGATGGCAATCTTGTTAAATCTTGTTAAAATCTATCCTGGTCAGCACATGATCATTAGCTAGGCTATTTATAGAACTGTGTCTCCCAGACATAATGTAACAAAGCCAACTCAACTTTACCATTCTTAAGGAGAATCTGATATTTTGTCCTCAGGTATTGAAAGAAAGATGGAATGTCATATTCTGTAATAACTTTGTTCATTCACATAGGCGCCGGAACAGGAATTTCGCCGGGTGCAGACAAATTATGGTTCTTCCTCGATCCTCGCGCGCCAGGGATCGCTGCTGCTGATTACGTCAGTGTCAGGCAGCAGTACCCCCTGGCATAGATGCGGGAACAGAGGGGGGGCAAAGGGGACAGCTGCCCCCTGGAATTTCTCGGGGGAGGGCAGACATATGGTTCGGCCCACCCCATTAAATGTGAGCGTGAATGTTTGTTTTTGTAGCGAGCGTCAATGGCGGGTGGAAATGTAAATTTTATGAGATGATTAATGTGTACTTTTGTTGACTGTGAATCGTGTGTGCAATTGGAGGGTAGACATGTTTTGGGCCCCTCCAGTAAAATTATATTTTTTAATAGCACTGTCCAACCCCCCCCCCCCCCTCCCCCCGTGTTCGGATGACATGAGTTCACAGCCGAGACAGCGGAGAAGCTAAAGTTACAGCGGCGCAGCGGCGAAAACATTTCAAAAAAGATTTTTGCTGAGCCTCTAGGGGTGTAAATCGATATTTTATGAAAGCCTTAAAATTGTTTTTGGCGAGCGTCATATTAAGCGGGGTGCAATCGGAGGTTTCTGGTGAGCTTCAACAATTTTGAACGTCGACGTGAAAAGTATCCAACAGCATCCCCCACCCATCTCGATCGTCTTGCGATGTCATAATCCGACAGCGGCGCAGTGATGCAATGCTGAAGCTCCGGTTCTCAGATCCCCCAATATTAATTTCGTTCCCTCGCCAATGTTCATTCATTCATTCATTCAGTCAGTCAGTCAGTCAGTCAGTCATTCAAAGAGTCTAAACCGTGTAAAATGTAGTTAATTTTGTAGCAGATCAAAATAAATGTTTCATTATAAACACTTACGTTACACCCTTAGCAAACACTTCTATATATTATCTGTAGAATACAAGCTAAATAAGATTTTTACGGAAGATTTTCTTTATCATGTTTTCTTATAGAATTCTATAGACAGTATGGCTACAACAATGTTTATAGAATTCTATAGAAATTGTATTGATTAACATGTCTGTAGATTTCTATATATTTTTTATAGAATTATATATAGATTTGTTTTTTGCTAAAAGCATATATTGCGAAGAATGTATATGGGTCACTATTTGACAAAGTAGAAAAACGGTATCGCCAACATTCAACATGTTTTTAAACACACTGAATATACACATGTGTTAATTATGTATATGTCCACATGTTTATGTTATCATTGGATGTTTTTGTCTTTTGAAAATTGTCACGTGCCAAGAAGAAAAAAATACGACCGAAACTAGTACCCAATATCGAATTTGCGTTTCGCCATGACAAAGTGGCACAATTATCAGCTATTATGCTGCTTAGATGTATTGCTTAAACATATGGGTCGGCAATCTGCGGCCCGCGGGCCAACTACGGCTCGCGAAGCTATTTCATGCGGCCCGCGGACTAAAAGCGAGATTGCACACAATGCGGCCCGCGGGATGACAATATGTTTGTGTGGTGCATCTTCCGTGGGAGGAAGAACAAAATCTGACAAGATAGCCTGTGTAGCAAATCATTGAAAATGCAAAAGGTACTGAGCGCCGTCGTGAAGACCGTGAACCACGTTTGCGCTCATGGCCTAAACTTCCAGCAGTTCAAGCGCCTTCTGGCAGAGACTTAATGCGCAAAAAGAAAGATCTCCTATACTACTGTGAAGTGCGCAGGCTGAGTAGAGGTGCCATGCAGGTTTGCGTGCACAAGTCATGGACATGGAATTAGCTTAATTGTTCGTAGAGCAGACGTTTTCAGAGGTAAAGCGTCCCGGACATCGCTGACCCCCAGGCAGTGGCGCGGGAACGAAATCCATATTGGGGGGGGGGCTACCGGAGCTTCAGCACCACTGAAACACGTTTGCCGCCGCGCCGCCGTATATCTTCATATCTTCCTTCACCTTGTAGCTGTTTCGGTTGGCTCGACAGTGTCATCGGAAGACGGGGTGGGGGGGGGGTGCTGTTGGAAATTGTTCGCCGCTGCACCGCGTATTACTGGGAGGGGGGCGGAAAACCCTCACATTTCATGGGGTGCATAAAACCATATGTCAGCCCTCCAGTTGCACACACCTTTCACAGTCGACAAAAAAATTTTTTTTTAATCGTCTCATAAAACTTTGATTTCCACCCGCCAATGACGCTCGCCACAAAAGCATACATTCATGCTCACATTTAATGGGGGGCAGAACCATATGTCTGCCCCCACGGAGAAATTCCAGGGGCAGCTGCCCCCTGCACCCCTGTTCCCGCGCCTATGTCCTCACATGCATCTGCCAGTTTTCATTTATTCTCGATATCGTGGCGCGTCTCAATCTGCTGAATTTTCAACGTAAGGGACGAGAACATCGAACCAAAGAAGTTCTAGTTCGTGTCTTCCAGTACGTTTCCGCTTTCGAGATCAAGTTGCGATAGTGGGAGACACAATTACTATATATTGCATTTCTCAACACTTCTGAAAACGAACCAGAAAGGCAAGACACGTACGAAGCATTCATTGAGCGATTGAGACGGAAGCTTGCAGTGCGTTTTACTGATCTCAGGGCTCGTATTTGCCCTTATGTTGCACCCCATTATAGATGGCGACGCACCAGGGGCTGTGTAGAAGAAGTCCACGAACGTGTAATGTGATACTCAAAGTGACATATGATTAGATATATCTTATAACACGCCGACGAAACTGTTTAAACTGTTCACACACGCCAAGCTCACTTGGACGTGGTATGGAACTATATTAGGGCCATAATTCCACAATGCTACATTGTCGAATTGTGACTTTCCATTATAAGAATAAAGAATAACACAAGTGTATTAGCAACTCAACTGAGTTGGATTCACAGTATACAACAAAATACAACTAATACATTGTCGAATTGTGACTTTCCATTATAAGAATAAAGAATAACACAAGTGTATTAGCAACTCAACTGAGTTGGATTCACAGTATACAATAACATACAACCAATACATTTTCGAATTGTGACTTTCCATTATAAGAATAAAGAATAACACAAGTGTATTAGCAACTCAACTGAGTTGGATTCACAGTATACAACAAAATACAACTAATACATTGTCGAATTGTGACTTTCCATTATAAGAATAAAGAATAACACAAGTGTATTAGCAACTCAACTGAGTTGGATTCACAGTATACAATAAAATACAACCAATACATTTTCGAATTGTGACTTTCCATTATAAGAATAAAGAATAACACAAGTGTATTAGCAACTCAACTTAGTTGGATTCACAGTATACAACAAAATACAACTAATACATTGTCGAATTGTGACTTTCCATTATAAGAATAAAGAATAACACAAGTGTATTAGCAACTCAACTGAGTTGGATTCACAGTATACAATAAAATACAACTAATACATTGTCGAATTGTGATTTTCCATTATAAGAATAAAGAATAACACAAGTGTATTAGCAACTCAACTGAGTTGGATTCACAGTATACAATAAAATACAACTAATACATTGTCGAATTGTGACTTTCCATTATAAGAATAAAGAATAACACAAGTGTATTAGCAACTCAACTGAGTTGGATTCACAGTATACAATAAAATACAACTAATACATTGAAACGTCAAACAGTATTAATACACTGAAATGTTATACAGTATAAATACCATCCTTTTGCCAAAGGCAGTCCCGTCTTGCTTTCAATGTCTCCAATTTAACATACCTGAGTATCTCAGCGTAACTTATTGCAGGAAAAATACACTTTAATGCTCTTTTTTGTATCATTTCAATATTGTCAGATAAATATTGTGGCAAGTTAGTGTGCCATATAGGGCATGCATATTCTAAAACAGGTCTCACAACACTGACATATATAGTGAACATGCAGTTCAATCTAGATAATTCCTACTCGTTTCAGCTGATACAACATGTACAGTCGTTTCCCGGCCTTTTTCACAATATTTTCCACATGCTTATTCCATGTCAGATCCTGTAAAATTGCAACACCTAGAAGTTTGGCATGGTCTACTTGAGTGTTTCGAAAATTGCGGTCTTGTGCAAAACAGATGATCATTTCTTTTGATTTTCCCGAATTAATTTTCATATCATTCTGTTCCGCCCACCTAGAAGCAACGTCAACCGATTCTTGTATAACAGATATACCCTTTCTATCGCATATTTTGAACAATGTATTGTCATCTGTATACTTATATAACGGAAACACTTAGGTCCAGACAGTGTTCCTTTTTGTACTCCACCATTGGAGTGACCAGAATGCGAATATTCATTTTCTATTTTTACTTGTTCAGTTCTGTCCAATACAAATGTTATCCATTTACTTTGTCATTGTCAAATTGTGTCTTTCGATTATCCATTTACACTGTCATTGTGCAAGATTGTTGTCAAATAATTCACTAAAAATCCCGTTTGGTCGAAAACGTTTGGTCAAATACTTTTGGTCAAATAAGTTTGCACACAAAAGTCTGCTCAAATACGTTTGCACAGAAAAGTCTGCTTAATTAAAGGAAAACAAAAGGCAACGTTTTGGTGTAAAGCATCTAAAAGAGTTAATACAAACTAACAGTTTCCAACTACAATCAAATTTTTAACGTCAGCGGTTTACCAGGAAAACATTTTTGAACACGCAACTACCGAATTTCTATGGACTACGCCATTGTTAGAAGAAAGTGACGTCACACTGTCGTAACTTTTCTGCGTACTATTTGTTCCCAACTCCGTTAGGTGGCGCTATGGTAAGTTTACCAATTAAACTATGTGCGCATGCGCTGTGACTGTGTAAATAAGATGGCTTTCCAATTCTTCGGAAGACAACGAAAACCAAATCAATTTCAAAGCAGCTGGTTACCGGTTTCAACCACAAAAACAATGGAAGATACGGCAGAGGCGGGTGCCGGTGGGCACGAACAGGAAGGCCCACGGGCAGTCGAAATGTCGAGGCGCATACCATGCCGAGATGAAATTGACTGGTGTCGGTGTGGAAAATGCCGCAGCGATCTCCTTGTTCAGGAACAAGAACTGAATATGTCTGCTGCCAGGAGGCGGTTGCTACTCGACAGCAACGCTGTTGGTGAAGGTAATTATTAATCTGTTTAGTTTATTGTTTAAATAACCGATGAGCCTAAGTTCCGGGCTGCGTATGAACAGCGAGAGATGATCGCTCGGGCCGGGACACGTCACTTGTCTTACATTTGGGATTGGTTGACGTTTAACGTTAGATCTCGCCCTCTTCTTCTTCTTCTTCCGGTAATCCACTACCGTCATTACTGACGACTTCGTGGATGGTGTGGTGTTTGTTGCGTGCGCCAGGTGTGCATATGTGCAGTGCTGGTTGTAACTGTTTATAAAATCATGTGCGAGTGCAAGTTAAAACAACAGAGGTCACTCTTAGTTAGACTTTGTTTGTGCCAGTGTTGGCAAGGCACTGCTTGAAAGCATCTAGGGAGGGAGATTGAACTGATTGGGCGGTTAGGTTATTCCAGGGTACTATTGTGGCTATAAAAAAGGAATGTTGGAAAACCTGTGTTCGGGAACGTTGAACCATTAATTGGAACGGATGTCCTCTGCGCCCCTCAGCTAAGAGTTCTGTGGCGCAGTGGGTACGGGCTGGCTTTGTGTAAAGGCTGGCATGGATGTCGACTAGGCCGTTTTGAATTTTGTACATCATGTTAAGCCTCGCAAGACATCTGCGCTGTTCTAGGGACTGCCATTGCAATTGGTGGAGCATGGAGGTTGGGCTGCTGCGGCGCCGCCAGTCACCATAGACGTATCTGGCAGCACGCCTCTGTACCATCTCTAGTTTGTCGATGTTTCGCTTGGTGGCAGGGTCCCAGACGGCAGAAGCGTACTCTATTGTTGGTCTGACGTATGTCTGATAACAGTACGATTTAACTGGTCTAGGGCAGTTGCTGGTGTTTCGGTTAAGGAAGGCAAGGGTGCTATTGGCTTTCTTAGTGATGGCGTCCACATGGTGGTTCCAGGACAGTTTGCTATTGATACAACACTCAGTGCCACTGCACTCAGTGTTTGAACTTTGACATGTCCATTTTCTAATACTACCCATGGCTGTACCTTCACTTTTTAAAAGAAATGTAGTTGAATGGTTCCATGATTCATGTATGTGAACAAAAATTGTACAGGTCAGAGCTATGATAGAGTATGAACAATATGTGGCAGTACTACTTTTTAAACACATGGCAGGTAGATAGATTATTTTTAACTTTATGCATACTGCAATTTTTCTGCCAAAAGTTTACATTGGCTCTTATGAATAAAATGTACCTTGAAAATTGTTCAGCCAGAGCCCCCATTTGTTTTGGTGACAAAGAAAATGACCACCGTTTTGTGCAAATATTGACACATTTCAAAACGGCCTTCCTTAATCTGCATGATATTTCTATGGACCCAGGTATAATACTGGGATGAATACAGTTAGAGGATCGTGATGCATTCTTTGTGAAATTTGTTCAGAATAATAATCCATGTTTGCTTAATATTCGTGTAAAACTATTATTTAAAAGCTTAATTCTTTGTTACAGGTGGATTGCTGTGCATTACAAAGAGCAGGGGATTTAAATTCTTTGTTTGGAGCAGGTGATGCTGCAGAATGGGAATTACGCCGTCCAACAAACAAGTACGTATATATGTGCATGCATTGTTACAAGACCAGTGAAATGTATTGTTAAATATTTATTGAAATGTATTAATAATGAACACAATACAACATCATAGTAGCACTAGCAATACAAATATATATATAGATGTTATCAGCAATCTCATGCCTGATGCCCAAATTATTAACAATCTTCCAGGGAAATTACTTAGTGGACTTACCATACGTCATCTACCATCCACATGCTAAGCAAATTCACATCATTGAACTGACTACCATTTGAACCTAACATCAAGAAAGATCATGTATTCAAAACTAACAAGTATGTCGCACTAATCCATAATGTAAACAATAACAGAATAAAATCAGAATTAACATGCATTGAAATAGGTTGCAGAGGCTATGTATCTGAACCCAACAAATCTAAGACTGACAACCTCCTTAAAATCTCTTGGAATAAAACCACCAACAAAACAACTAATTCAATCGTATGCTTGTTTAAACTAGCCCGGCTAACGTCATTTACCCTTTCTAAATGTAAAGACGAACCACACTGGTTTGACCCAAGACTAATTTAAATATGATGACCATCACCCTAATATAATAATTGCAAAATAAAATTCCCCTCAACAGCAAGTAATCCTACATAAATGTGTTCATTTTCAATATGACGCACCTTAACCATTGGTCATTATTTACCTAAGCCTGCTACAATATATTACTATACATAGTTATTTACTGTATTCACACATGTACTTGGGTTATCGTTTCACACTTTATTGTATTCTACTGTAAGAATAAAGTGATACTCTCTCACTACAGAACAAATTATAATGGTTCCACTTAAGTTATCATAACGTATAGATACAATGTTTGTTGCACAGTCATAATTTGTTCTGTAGTGCAAAATTATCAGTATTTGCCTTATTCCAGAAGAACACATGTTTAATGGTAAACAATTTATATAAAGGAATGGTGTCGTTATAGAACCGATTTTTATGTCATTTATTTACAATGTCAGATGTTTATTTGAGCCTAATTTATTTCAGGTCTCTCAGGTGGGCTGCATACATACAGTTTACCTGGTGGATCCATGGCAAGCTGGGACGGAGGGTACAGAGAGTTCTACCAGCATGCGCCAGCCATGGAATAAGATCAAGGTTCCAACACGAGGGATACCACGCTGGACTTGAAAACTAAACTAGACAATGTACATGTGACCCATGAAGGTGTAGGTTGGTGGTGGCAGTATTTACTGTTTCTTTACAAATTGACTGACTCTTGCTGCCAGCAGATCCTCCTTCTCTGGTTTTGGGACATCTGCCCCAGTGACTGTGATCGCATGCAGTGTGATATATCTTTATAAACACATCTGTCACTCAATCCGTGAGCATTTGTAGGTGGGTACGTGGGTTCACCTGCTGTGGTCTGTTATGCAGCACCCATTGCTTGCGTCTTTTGGACCACATGACACCAGTCTCAACAGGTTTGTCTGGGCTGGGACGTGGTCGGTAGTTTCATGCCAGAGCAGACAGCATCAATCTAGCTTTCATTCCTACAGTGAATAATAGTGCTTGCAGTATTCTAATATAATGTCTGCAAACAACTGATGTAACACACCAGTCTATATGTTGTTAGTAAGCAGCTGTTATTTACCTTATGACTGTAGCATTCAGTGAACTTTAAAGTGCTTTTCCTGTGTAAAGTGTAGGTTGTTTTTAGTAAGAATACAATGGCCAATCATGGTAATCATACTGGTACATTAGTAAACCGATACTGATCCTTACAAATAAGGCATTCCATCATCACATTCCTTCACATAATTTATTATAACTTGTTTTTTCTTCTTAATTTCTGTATCTACTGTATATACAGTCACTGTATTTTGATATCATGTTTTTATTTTATATTTCTTTAATAAAATTGGTGATAATGACAGAAGTGCTCTTATTTATTTCATTACAGACAATTGCATTCTGGAATGTAATTATTACACGGCGATGTAATTTATTACACTCAAGTAACTGTACTCATAAATGTACACAGCAACTGATTACAAGGAATAGGTAGGGTGATACAGAATGGACACTATCCATCTGTGGATTATTCACCCCCTCACATCTGAGTAACTAAACTACTGAAAAGTTGGTCATCAGGAACTTTGACTATGTAACATTTTTGGTCCCATTCATAAGTCGGTGGTCCACATATTAACACATAACATGTAAACACATTTACTGATAAGGTAGTAGTCATGCTGGATGGTACTTTTGAGTAGCCATCCTGAAAAAAACGAGTTGGATGCCTATGAAATGCAGTAATTTCGAAAACTTATTATAATGTTAGTTATGCATAGGAGCTAATTTAGTGTATTTGGGATTCAAGTCGGTGACTGGAATTCACCTTACACTACTTGGGTCGTGGTCCCTACTCATCATCTACTCATTGCAAATCTAAAGGTTACTTGTTGCTTTGGACATGCCTCAGGTATAAAATGAATACATATCAAGTTTGGTACTTACTCTAGCAACTGTGCATCACTGTTGCATGTTGCACAACACCACCACAGATGGTATTGTGTATCCAATGAAGGAGGTCCTCGCATCCCTTGCCTTGGACCTTCACAGTAAACTTGCGGTTGATGCCTTTCCCCATGTGCCACATCATGTTGGTGATCGAGCTGAAATGCAAATTACAATAATTTATATTTTTGATCCAAATTAAAGATATTTTCACAACAGCTGTTACCTGTTTTTGCTGTTAGTGTGCCAAAAGAACAAGTTAGTGAAGATGTGTGCACATGGTATATTATTAAAGATATTTCAACAATATATGATTATTGAGTGATGCCAGTATTTTTATAATACAAACATGTATCTGGTGAGCTCATTGATAACTATATTTGGATCACATAATGACTCCCAGAGATATCCTTCCAAATGCAGAATTTAAATGTTTTTTTTATAGAAAATGGCCATAAAATGTGGCATAATGGATACAAATTACTTTATATTGGCATCCTTATTCCATGGATAACAGTGGTTTAAAGGTATGTAATTGTTATAAAATTATATCTATTCACAGTAAACATAATCATAATCTGGCATAAAAAACAATTTTGTATTTTTTTTTAACCCACTTTCACCTGGGTTGTATCCCCTTAACTAAAATTGAGTAACATTATGGAATTTTACTAAATACAAATGAAGCCATTTTAAACGTTTTACAATAGAGTATATAGTGGTATTCTTCGTCACATAAACAGTAGTCCCACATAATTATATACGAAGTCCAATTATATAACATCATGACATAAAAATAATAGGCCAGACATTTCGATATATGACAATGTCTAAAGCAATATTATTGAATGCAGAACGTATTTTTGTTCATTTAACACAAAATACAGTAAGTTTTGCAATGTTATTATAAACGACAATCATTCCAGCCCATGTTAATCCGTTACTGTAATATCGCTCACGCGACTTGATTGCCATTAACTTTTGCTATTCGGCCATCTTCTAAAGTATAAACTCTTTGTGGTGCAATATAGTACATTCTGGTACTGTTCTGGCTTGGCTCCAGCATATCTTGCATCTCAAATGTCAACAGATTTTAATTGGATACCAAGTAACTCGGTACTAACCTTCTTGCGATCGATTTCGCAGCGGCGGCGCGTTTGACCGAAAATATGCGTCGCTTCGACGGCCGAGGTCCGTGACTAAATATCGTAAGCACTGCACCTGGCTTCAAACATCGACGTCGGCGACGTTTTGTCGGATCTTGGTGTCATTAACTGACGATATATATTTCCTTCGAAGCACGTTTCTTCAAAATGATCTGAACATAGTGCGTTGTATTTCGAAGGCTTCCAACCAGCCCGTCCACAGTTGTGAATCCACTATTTCACTTCTGCCTCGTTTCAAAGGGAAATAAAAGACGGCTCCTTATACTTCGCTGTACTATTGTTACAACCGTATGTAGAGCAGTGTGGCATATTGCAAGTCACGTTTTCACTGTAAGCTCAACTTATACTAATGTAACGAACCGCATCCCATGAACATGAACCAACTACGCGAACAACACAAGACAGTGTGTCGTACACAGCACAACTAATGCTGCTCGTTTATTGGTTGCTTTCGGCCAAATGAACGCGTCATCAGTAAGATGGCAGTCTACATGTTATCGCAGATTTCGTTAGAATCTTTCACTTTAAGACTACATTCCGAGTAAACCACTGAACTGAAAATTTTGATTGTAGATGCAAATGGTTAGTTTGTGCTAAATCTTTTAGGTGCTAAACACCACAGCGTTCCCTTTTGTTTTCCTTTAAATAAACACTCGCTAACCTTTTGGGCTTGTGCTGCCCCCTAGCGAACTACACCAACTTGCAAATACTAAAGTATCCCTTACTTTTTTGGAATATAACATTAATTTCGAATTTACGTTAGGAATGTGGTGCATCGCGACTAGCACACAGTTCTGTGTTTAAACAAAGTCAAAAATATGAAAGTGGAATTTTTTCGGAATATCGTTCCATAGACACAGAGCACTTGGTATAAAATGTCATTTGCATGACGACAACGCGAACCTTGAATAATGTGTATTTTCAATAGTAAGTTTTTGAGGTTTTTAATAATAACAATTCCAAAATGTGTAAGTTCAGCTACGACGCATATGAGCTAAAATACCTGTATAGATACTATATACGCATCATAACATAATGTACCAGTTTCCACGAAGATTGAGCTAGTGCACGATAACCAGTGGCGCACTAAATTAATATTGGGGGGCTACCGGAACTTCAGCACCACTGAACAATTTTCGCCGCCGCATATCTTCACATTTTTCACCGCAGCGCCGCTGTAACTTTAGCTTCTCCGCTGTCTCGGCTGTGAACTCATGACATCCGAACACGGGGGTAAAGTGCTGTTGAAAATTATATTTGTTTACGTCGCGCCGCCTATTACTGGGATGGGGCAGAAAACCATCGACGCTCGCCACAAAAACAAACATTCACGCTCACATTTAATGGCGGGGCAGAACCAAATGTCTGCCCCCCGGGAAATTCCAGGGGCAGCCCCCTGTTCCCGCGCCTATGGTGATAACCATTATTAAGAGATAAACCTGTACCCCGCTGACCTAGCCCACGTCACTTATTTGGCCCTCCATTCAAAAAGGTTGCCGGCCCCTGTGCTAATACATTAGAAGGGACTACCAGGAACTCTCCTGCTAATATATGGGCATGATTTCGGAAATAAAGCTTGTTTTTAATTTTTCTAACATCTAAAGTCATATATCGCCAAGTTTTTGGACACTAGCGTAACGTTGTGTTAAACAGTACCTCATAATTTTTCAGAAAAAACACATATATCGCAAGATTTGTATGTATTACGTGTGCAATTCAGCGCGAAGACCAAATGTAGATAGATAGTTTAATAATTGTAGTATATCTTGGTTTTTGAACCGTTCATAATTGTCCTTTTGGATTTTGTCATAAGAGAACGGCATCTAGATCTAACAAACTAAAACGATATCTTTCTCGGAAACATCTTCATGTTACATAGGGTAGGACTGGGAAACGGGTGGCTTTTTAGTCTAACTCATCATGGACAATAGTGTCAGTCAGTGGTGGCATGGAACGAAATACAAATACTTCGTTTCAATACTTAAGTAGTTTTTTTAAGTAATCGGCATGTAACGAAGTACAATTTTAGGAAACTACCTTTACTTGTAACTAAGCTAGTAGTTTTATTTAAAGTAACAATAATTTTTACGTCGTTACATTCGGTTACTTCGCGAAATATTTTCGTTACAATATTTCCGTGTCTAGTCGCCAGGGGGATCCTATCGCCGATTCACCCGGCCAGGTCGCTATCGTATTTGCATACAAACCGCGCTTTGGGATAGCGCGTCAACGCTGACCTCTATAAATAAGAAATCACAGAGCGGGAAGTCGTTTGGAATGATTTTTTTGGATGGATGTCGAATGATCAAAGTCAAGATTTATTCCATAAATCATCCCTGGCGGATTTCATACATTAACTATACTGGTGGTCCCTATTTGAGCTGAGTTTGCAAAAACAACTCATTACCACCGAGCGTAGTCTCGCTTAGCCAACTCTCGATAGTCTGGCTCTGAAAGGCGCCTCAAAATGTTATCCGCTAGATGGCAACACCTGTATACTCGTGAATTAAAGCGTCATCAATAACAATTATATGAAGTTATATGTGACGTGTTGTCAGGATTTGCCGTGTATTAGTAATTATTCGTTTCGCTTAACCGACTCTCGCCTGGCTGCGTGACTTCGCCAGGAAGATAGTCTGGCTCAGAATGGCGTTTTGACTGCTCACTGCCTGTTAGCACGTCTACGCCCCAGAATGTTTATATATTATGTATGTTTTCGATAACGAAATGAAATTACGAAATAGTGCACGAAATAGTATTATACAAAATAAAAAATTAATCTTAAACTAAATGAACACAGACAAAAGTTTCGAGTACTCTGTGGGATTCGAAACGAGGACCCAAAAATAGCAGCTCGACACGCTACAGATTTAGCCACCGCGACCACATATTTTAGTTAGCAGTCCGACCGTTGCGCGAGACACCAATTGCACTTTGTTTAGGTAAATTTGTCCTTGTTTGGTATTTTTATCATGCTATATTCACACTTAGTCTTTTGTTTCTGCTCGAGCATAAGCAATCTTCGACATGCAGCCACGAGAGTCGAGAGCTGCCACCTAGTGAATATGCATGTGATTAAAAGGCACTAAACTACAAAAAAAGTTTAATGTCGGTTTATTTGTTGTCTGACGTGTTTCAAATGTGCCTGGGATGATGTTGAATGGTGGATCTAACGCACTGAGCTTTCAAATTTAGGCAAACGTGTAGTTTTATCGACGAACTTGAGGTGGGCCCGGATACTAAACAAGTGCCAGGTGGGCAGCACCCATGTTCGTAACTATATTACTACTATTATCTGTATTATACTGCCTTTTTTGTAGAGTAAAGTAGTTATTTTATTTTAATGACTGTTATTGGGTTAAGGTTCATGTAGAATAAAGTAATTATTTTATTTTAGTCACTGTTGTTGGGTTAAGGTTAGTGTAGAGTAAATTAGTTATTTTATTTTAGTCACTGTTGTTGGGTTAAGGTTCATGTAGAGTAAAGTAATTATTTAATTTTAGTCACTGTTATTGGGTTATGGTTCATGTAGAATAAAGTAATTATTTAATTTTAGTCACTGTTATTGGGTTAAGGTTCGTGTAGAGTAAATTAGTTATTTTATTTTAGTCACTGTTGTTGGGTTAAGGTTCATGTAGAGTAAAGTAATTATTTTATTTTAGTCACTGTTGTTGGGTTAAGGTTCATGTAGAGTAAAGTAATTATTTTATTTTAGTCACTTTTGTTGGGTTAAGGTTCATGTAGAGTAAAGTAATTATTTTATTTTAGTCACTGTTGTTGGGTTAAGGTTCATGTAGAGTAAAGTAATTATTTAATTTTAGTCACTGTTGTTGGGTTAAGGTTCATGTAGAGTAAAGTAATTATTTAATTTTAGTCACTGTTGTTGGGTTAAGGTTCATGTAGATCGAGTAAATTAGTTATTTTAGTCTCGCATTTCGTGTGTCTGCTGTAATGTTGACATTAAAACTCTTACTTCAAGTACTTTTGAAAGTTACATTTACTTTTTACTCAATTAGGTTTTTTCAATGCACTTTTACTTTAACTTAAGTAGTTTTGAGGTGAGTTACTTGTACTTTTACTCAAGTACAAAATAAAAGTAGTTCAGTCAACACTGGTGCCAGTGTCCTTAACCACCAACGACAATGCACGCACACTGCGCAGTTGTAACTATAAACTTCACCCCCAACCTATTATTCAACAACTCTCGACGTCTGTGTGGTAGATTGCTGCATGTGACAGTGTTCTAGTTTATGTTGTCGCACTTTCTGTGATCTGGTGGTGGTGGTGGTGGTGATGGTGATGGTGATGGTGGTGGTGGTAGTGGTGGTAGTGGTGGTAGTGGTGGTAGTGGTGGTAGTGGTGGTAGTGGTGGTAGTGGTGGTAGTGGTGGTAGTGGTGGTAGTGGTGGTGGTGGTAGTGGTGGTGATAACGATGATGATCATCATCATCATCATGACGATAATGATTGCAATAAAGATGATGATGAGGAGAAGGAGCGGCGACGACGACGATGACTATGTCTAAGGGATTATCTCAGAACATCGATGTCCAATATCAGACGAAATTACTTTCGTTTCGATGAGGGGGGTCAGAGGCAGTTTCGTCTGGCGTTGGACATCGATAGCCTATGTTGTCGCACTTTCTGTGATCAACTCCATCATATTCTACGCTGCGGACAGATTCTGTTAATATTGATATCACAGTTGATTTACAATGTTTACCAAATTTCGTCAGAGGGGCGGGGGGCAGGGGGCGGGGGGCTGCGGCCAGGTGAAAGGAATTTTGCCTGATATCGGACATCGACATCCTGAGATGATCCCTAAACAAAACATAATTTATATTTTGCATAATTAGTAATTTTTATTCCAGAAGATCATTATTACATCACGCTGTTGACTGTCCATAGGCGCATTGTTCAGATCATTCACGATGCATTGACTCGTTCGCCAATTTACTACTCTGTAAGACAGAAAATGTCGCATTTAAACAGGTTGATATCCACATGTAGGATACCTAAGTGTCAGAAAAAGGGTGACAGCAAACGTGGAGTGTTTATTTCGTATATAAATTGTGCATTTAAGAGACACATGCATAATATACAGCTTATGAAACTTATTCCTGGTATCGTCTAATATTTATTTAAGATTGAAACAAGTATATTACAATAACTTGAGACAAGTTAGTTTAACTTCTTATAGTTGATCAGTGTAACTACTTACTCTTGTAGCACATGTCACCATCTTTTTTGTACCCAGCAGGATTGCAGAATTTGTAGCCGCTAAGAGGTAAAAGGAAAGTTATTAGAACAATGTTGTGAAGCTGAAACAGATTAAAATTTGCTCGTGCTATTGCATTATCTGCGCGTAAACAAAGTAACAAAAACGAAATACTACCTACATACAAGCACACGCACGCACGCACTCCACGCACTCCAAGAACTACACGCACTATACGCACGCACACACGCACGCACACACATATACACACACATACACACCACACACACTCACACAAAAGCACTTTACTAGCGCAAAGCAAAAAGTACTGACGGATCAACATACCTCAATTTGCACACAGGATAACTATACCCGGTCATGAGGAATCCGCCGCAGATTGATTTGTCTGCAATAAGATGTCGTCATACATGAGTTTGGGTATGGTTTAGCAATCTACCTCTAATCGATACGTATAAACTCGCAGCTATATATTATATTCAACAATAATTCATATAATATACGTGTTAGTTATTGGCATGTACATCACCCAAGGAAGGCTCACACAGCGGCAAACGCAAACGGGATCGCCAGAAGAAAAGATGTCTGGACAACACATAGGACTGGGCCAGTCTTAGCCCACGGATCCAGTTACACAAAGCAGGAAACATACCAGGCTGACACGTAGACAGAGTGACTAATTTAGTCCCCCACCCTCCCCCTCGATATGATCGCTCCGGGTAAGGTATAAAGACAAGTCAGCCTTATCCACCACGACATGCTAGTATGTTTGAAAAAAATTATTATTTCGTTTTGGGATCATAATTCGGCAAAACTATGTCGAGCACATGACACAGCATTGGGTATTTCACAGTTATGCAAGTCACCCAATTAGACGAGCAAAGTCAATTATTTCGATGGTTTTAACGAAATGTTGGACTCTTATTTAGCCGTCTCCACATGTTACTTGAACTACTATCAAAGTGTATACTTAAACATCAACGAATCTAAATCGGGATAGGCAAATTCTATTTAATAGGGATTTTTAACAATCGTTAGAGCATATATACGTTGAAAGAAACTGCAATGTTGAACTTGCCTTTGTTGACACACACGTGGAGTTTACCCAAAACTTTGAACAGCTTGCCTTGGCTGCAGCAATGTGGGTCGAAGACAAAGTGGTGTCTGGTTCTGCAACGAAGTAAGCTTTGTTAGATAACACATACTGAAGGTGTGTTTTTACATAGCGCTGTATCCAGTACATAAGACTGTCTGTTCAAAGTGCTTTACCCTTCAATCTCTGGCAGATCTGTTCAATTGAACGCCCTCTCTACTACTGCTCTATACTCTGGGTAACATTCAGCCACGCTGTAATTATTATTGCGCAAAGATTATTCGTACACAAAGACTAACCACTGTTTATTGCCAGGTACTCATTCATACAGCTGAGGGAACTGGATCAACATGAAGTGAACGAAATTGCCAAAAGGTTCGAAACGGCTGCGGGAGGATTCGATATTATGTGCTATATGTGTCTATTTTCATAATTCTGTGCCAACGTGGTGTACCAGTGTTACAACAGACACTGTACCTGAGACAACGATGCTTACTTGTAGCAAGTGTGGCGACGTCGCCACCAGCCGCATCTACTCTTCTTTTGGTACGCAACCCATCTCAAGTGACATGCTAACTCAACCGGGAATTTGTCCTTCGGGTGACATATGCCACACAGCTGGTCCCTCACTGCAAACAAATGCCAACATGTTATGTACTAGGCTACATTTAATCTGTAATTACCGTATCGCATATTGAACACGTGATGTTCTTGCATTAAATGTTCTGATATGATAATCATATATATCATATTGTGTGTGCGTGTGTGTGTGCGCGTCTGCGTGTGTGTGTCTGTATATATATATATATATATATATATATATATATATCGTTCTCTAGCTCTCTCAAGTAGAGGCAGAACAAGTCGACCCCAGCGGCCGATTTGACCAGTTTTGCACGACCAACTAGAATGCTAACTCACTGAATATGTACACAGTCAAAGCGGAGAACATTACTCACAGTGTCTCTTCTCTCGATCCATCACGTCCTCGTAGCTGGCAGCGTCAGTGTCCGCGTCTTCTCCCGCCTCCCTCACTTCGCGCTCCAGCCTGGCTTCGTCGCCGACTTGCTCCGTCAAGGCCGTGTTCTCGGCGAGTGACGCCGCCAACAGACCGAGCAGACACATGAGCACGATCGTCTTCATTCTCGTTGTTATTGCAGCAGCAGCTTTGTTACTGTAAGGAGGACACATAATTATTATACCTTAGATATGCAGAGTGATTGCACATGAATCCAGAATTGGAGACCCTAGTTGGGAGAAACGCCTAAATGAAAGTGTTTTAACAGCCACGGAGACAACTACTAAGCGTTTCTTAACCCCTGGGTCGCGATCCAAAATTGGGTCGTCAAGCCATTTTGAGTGGTTCGCCAAAGTTGCCAGTGTTAAGTGCATGACTGTCCGAAATCTTAATTATTATCCAGCTTGCCCGTACCATACTACGCGAGACAAGTAATTTATGCCAAATGTTGCGTGAATTTGACATAATGTCACACGGTACTCCAATTCAAATTTATGCGACATTCGCCATAAATTCAAGTCATATTCTGTTTGATGCCGGAGAATATGCGTCATGCTCGCATTGGGCAAACGCCGGTGCCGTTTTTGCTTAACTCCATATCGAAGTCTTAAATTAAAGTCTCAGACAAATATCGTCCAGACACATCTTACCCGATTGTTTGCCTCTTACGCTCATCAGAATAACTGAATATATGCGTGGCTATTTATTTGATCATCATTTGTTATATAATTATTTATCGCAAGTTAAATGTTTGAAAGTATCGGTCGCCAAGTATGTTCCGCGACCGAAATTTGGGTCGCCGCCAAAAAAGGTTAAGAACCGCTGTAACAAGTCCACTTGCCATCTATGGTTCCTGATAGGAAATTAATTTGTCAAAACCAATTAACAAGAAACAGAGTTGTGTGTAATACATGTAATATATGTAGCATTCTACCAACTGACTTGTTTCATTTGTTGAACGTAAGGACAAATCGCAAGAAAATTAAAATATCAATATATTTATAAATCGTATAAGGCTTATTGAACCTGGGAAACGAATTTACTGACATACCTTCTTGCTTTGTCGTGATTCCAACAAGAAGCGTTGTCATCAAGTCTTCAGCATGCCCAGTCACAACTATGAGTGAGCTTTTATAGAAGGAGAAGTTCATAAACAGCGAAGACGGAGCAAACAATAAATGGGTGTAGGTAACGCGCAATAGATCATGATGATGCTGTTATAAAATAAGTGTTTGTTTATGTTAAAATTGAGTCGCGTATCACGTCATTAATTATGGGCAACAGCAGGTTCCAGGTGTAAATTGTGGCCGGTTTCCAATTTTAAACTCCAGAGGTTCCGAACCATGATCGCTTCAAAGGTCATGCGATAGTAGCGTTAGCGTGTCTGTATATCATCACGAACAAATGGCACTATCTCATCTTGAAACGTCGGTAACTATCAATCGCAAATGGTTTTTGTGTTGTCTTGCACCTACTGCGGCTTCAAACGTTTTATTCCCAACCCATGCTTTGATTGTCAATGGCGTTCTGAGGATTTCTTTGCTCAAATGCGTTGGCATGCTAAAGTCCATTAATTTTAACATTTCCAGATGGATTCCATGTTGTTTGGTGATGTAGCCAACACTGGTCGTTTACATGATTTACATTTATATAAGTGTTTCTGTATTTTTTTAAAGAGTTGCTTTTTCATTAATCTCGCACTACTATTTGTATATATATATTCGTGACAGGCTCAGACCAGTTTGAACGAATTATTGTCGTTTAAAGCACTTCGCGAATGTTTCTCGTTTATCTTGGTTTCTTTTTGGATGTCGTCTATATGTTTCTATACTATCATCATCAATATAGCTTACGTTTTCAAAACAGACAACAGTATGTCAACATAGACGACCATGATTCATATTTATTAAATGTATTATTGGAGATCCATAAGGGTCAATACTGGATCCGTAACTGATACACGTAATACGTCATCATTTTTAAAATGTATTCTTTTTGCTAATATTTTATGTTTAGGAAATTATCCAGTTCAACTCAGTAACGATGTAAGCAAAGAACTGGGTAAATTAAGTAGATGATTTGCAGTTAATAAATCATCGTTTAATGTGTCAAAAACTAATTTTATGCTGCTTAGTAACTATTGGGAAACATTCAACATCAGTATAAATATTAATAACAGTGATATTGAAATGGTATATGTTAGTAGCTAAATTATCTAAAAGTATTGCAATTATGCATACAGCAAAATATTTATTAGATAAAAATGCACGTTTGACGTTATGCTGCTCATTATTCCTGCCTTATATGCCATATTGTTGTGAATTTTGGGGAAATACTTACAAAGCAAATATTGAATGCTTTTATTTACTACAGAAAAAGCAATTAGGATAGTGTGCAATGTAGACTATTACCATTATATAAAAGGCTTGTTTTGTGAATTGCATATATTAAAGTTATATGATTTAGTAAAACTAAAACGGCTGTCATAATATACAAAGCAAACAATAAGCTGTTACCAAATAATTTACAATTGATATTCAATAAAGGGTCTGATAAGACACGTGGAACCCATAAAAAGGAAACAATTAAGACAAGTCTCCGCAAGGACAACTCTAAAAGTATAAAATCGTGTAATTCGCTGGACCATCACATATAATGTGCCAAAGCTGTTTTTATTTTTCAGAAATTGTACAATAGAAAATGTTTCCAATATAATCGACTACTGGTTTGATATATTGAAAACATGCAAGAAAACAAAAAATACAACTTTATTATGTTCACATTATTATGTTGTTATAATTCAAACAGTTCATATATTAGAACTATGATTACTGCTTTGAAAGGGAAAGCATTTCGTAAGTGTAAAACTTCTGTTTTCTTCTTTTCTACAATAATTGTTAATTCAATTAAAACATAATATCATGTATGTATTATAATGCTATTGTGGAAAGAAAAATGTATTATTATCACGATCACTGCCAATGTCAATTCGTGTGTGTTCCCAGATGGTTTATCAGTCTAATCTACTATGTGGATCATGTGCATGTGTGTAGAAGTATTTGAAGTTCAGTCAAATCTGTCCCATGATGGGTGTAGTGAAGGTCTTAAGACCTCGCACTCACAGGCGTCGTCAATGAGTGTGTGCATGGGTGTGTGTGTGTGCAAGTGTTTGTGTGTGTGTGTGTGTGTGTGCGTGTGCGTGTGCGTGTGCGTGTGCGTGTGCGTGTGCGTGTGTGTGTGGTGTGTGAGTGTGTGGCCGCGCGTGTGTGTGTGTGTGTGTGGCCGCGTGTGTGTGTTTGTTTGTTTTTGTGTGCGTGCGTCTGTCTGTCTCTCTGTCTTGGACGCCAAACTTTCACGGTGGAATCTACTACGACATTTCGGGAAGAAAAGTAACGTCTGTATTGTTTTGAAATTCTGGGGAGGATGTAGCTCCATTGGAGATATAATCAATGACAATGTGAAGGCAAGACTTCATAGATGACCACCAAGAATTCATGAATGTTCCCAAAACAATTTTTTTTATACAGGTCGGTCAGTCTATCATGCGGATAGTAGGGTGCTACCAGTCGTTTCAGAACTACAAGGGATTGACGGAAGTAGGCAAATTACAATAAAAAGCATGACAGGTTTTGTATATGAATAAATTCTTAAGGTGACTGTTAAGTTATCATTCAAGTACATAGTGATACACTGGCATGTAGCAAACAAAGGTGATAAAGTATGCATTTTGATTTAAGATGTTTTTTGTTGTGGTGTAACATGAAATACTGCAGTTGTTAAATAATGCAGTTCCGGCCCTTAATGCGCATGTCTGGAAATGAAATTTCGCTGTGTAAGGAAATAGTTTGGGACTTGGTTTCATTACGATGAACCTAGTTTGGGCCATTTAAGAAATACATTAAGCATATTTTATTTAGAATAGGGCAGACTATTCCCTTACACAGCGAACTTATATTTCCGGACATGCGCATTTAAGCGCCGGAACTGCATCAATTAACAACTGCAGCATTTTATGCTACAGTGGTATTCCAATCGATAATTAGTTTGCGCTATGCAATCGGCTGCCTGTTTATTCTTAACTCTGAGTCGGTTGGTTTACCGACTTCCTTGCACAAACTTTAGGGAGCCACAACATACATTCGTACACCCACACACACACATCCTTTTTTATGCCTTATACCGCGTCGCCACCTCATGGATGAAACGTGGAAAGGCGCACTTTTATCTAAATTCAAATCCAACACTCTTCCGACGCACCAGCGTAGATCGCAACAATGAAGTCGCATTCATTCAAATCTTGCATCAGCCTCTTGCTCTTCTTAATGCAGACGGAGGTAGGATGTAGAGCTATTGGACTGGTAATATGTGTGTGCGTGTGTGTGCGCGCGCGCGTGTGTGTGAAGCCATTCCATGGATTTAGTTAACGTTACATTTATATGCAATAAAACGCCCCATCATCAAAATCGGTGTTTCTTTTTATTTTGACCACATTTTAATACGAGCATTAACGACTGAAGGCAGTACTGTACTATAAATTAGTATACACGTAAATGCAATCCTCTTTACATGGTGAGGAAAACCCGTCATACAAATTATGGTTCGCTGAAAATTCCCATTGGGAAAACCCGCCGTCACACCACTTACAGCTCTTTAAAAATATCTACCATTGTTAATCATTGTTGACAGAAGCATCTGCGTGTTACAATAAAATTAGGAAAGACCGCTTGTACCTGTCACTGCCAGCAATTAACTCTGCATGTCATGGGCAGGTGACAACCGAGCACAAACAGCTATACATATAAATGTCTAAACAGTAATAATTTACAAGTTCTCAACAGTTTTTATTGGTCACCTAAATATCAGCGTGCCACCGCACCATCTGTAATGAATACATATTTGGGGGTTAGGCGTAAGTTACCACGCATGGAGGTATTAACCGTGCGTCAGTGAAAATGTTAACACGAGTGGTTTTAGCATGAGGCTTACATGGTGTAAGACTGTATATCATTCCCCCCGTCCAACTGGGAGACCTTAGACACAAACAAAACATTTAAAAGAGTGTGATTGAACAAGAACAAAAACACGGCGATTAAGAGGAGACCAGAAGTTCAACTACACTGATTCCATAACTGAGATAATTTATATATGACATACGCCTAAAAGAATGTGCTTGAACAACACTATATATAAGAATATTCATAGGTGATCAGACATTAAGAAAAGGAACCGAACAAATTCCATAACTGACATACCTTATGAAAGATTCGAAAGTCGCCTGAAAGATAGCGGTTTAACAACACTAGGCAGACGAAGATAAAAGGAGAGACAATAAAAGCTCTAGAAATGTAATGGCCATGGAGACACTGATACATATATTGTTTCTCACCTGAAAAAAGTAATAGAGGCGACGAAATAACGACTTTAAGGAACAGTGTAGGTTATATCTAAGAAAAATTATGCCGCCAGAGAATTATAAATTGTTCTACTTCTTCATCCTTGCACCTTCGTACGCGGTGAAGTTCAGGTCCTGTTATACCTCGCTTTGTATTGTTGGTCTCTCGGGTCCCTGTCAGCAACCTACTCTCTCATCGTTTCGTCTCCCTCCGCCTTTCTAAAATCCCGCTGTACGCAGCGTGTCTGTTTAAAAACAACATTGAGTCGTCTTTGAGACGATCAGGTAACACATACAAAATAAACGTTGGACGCTCGATAAGCCATTCGTTTTTTTGTACACTTGCCATCTGGGTTTTGTGTGCGTGCGCGTGAATGCGTGCGTGTTGCAGACTTCATAATACATGCTGATTTTAGTGATACTAATTAAAAAAATTACATTGATTAATGTATAATATGAATCAGGGCCCCGAGAAAACATTGTTATAGTGGCGTACGTGAAACTATGGAACCTGCTTGAAGAGACAAGTCTGCAACTCATGCGTACTCCCAGCGATGATATACGGAGCGGAAACATGGGCACTCACCATCCAGGCACAGAACAAGCTTACTGCCGCACAGACAAAGATGGAAAGAAATATGTTAAACATCACATATCGGGAGAGAAAAACAAACATCTGGGTAAGAGAGAAAACAAAGGTGGTAGACGTTATAGAACAAATCAGAAGACAGAAGTGGACCTGGGCAGGGCACATCAGCAGGCTACTAACATCAGTAGTGTTGTTATTACGCACATAATACATAATCTAATAGTTGCTACTTCTCATTTAAAATCTCTTGATGCAAACGATGGGATGAGTGGTTCATAAATCAGGGCCGTTTTACGAATATTCCGCCACGTGGTATAACGTTAATATTGCTCTGACATGGTAGCATTCAACATGCAAAATTATATATTTTCTCCGTGTAATATCAATTCTTCTTTGCTTGGCAGTTGTTCGGGGTCCCTTTTTACAATTTAGTCTGGGTTAGGCGATGTTTGGAGTAAAAATGTATTGGTTAAGGGTGGAAATAGTCAGGAAAAATTATCGTGAAAATTACATGATCTTACGGTTCTTCGCAAATAACGTAAATATGGCTGCCGCCACGTAACAATTACATTGAATATATAAGTTGATACTCCTCATTTTGAACCCACAGAGACATAATACGTTGATGTAGGATGAACGGTTCAGAAGTGAGGGCCGTTTCAAGATTGTTGCTTGAAGATGCCCCCCACGGCCCCCAGAGGGATGATCGTTGTACACGCGAGAAAAAAATGTTATTTTTGCTTCAACCTGTCAGGCGGTACCGAAAAGTAAAAACAGATAAAAGTATCCATACAGAAATCTTGGCAGACGTGTCAAAGTAAGAAAATACACGTATCTTGTTTTGGCTAATATATACAGTTTTGGCTAATATATACGTACATACATACATGCATGGATGCATACATACATACATACATACATACATAAATACATACATACATACATACATACATACATACATACATACATACATGTATGCATGCATACATACATACATACATATATATATATATATATATATAAGCAGGACAAACTCAGTACACCGTCCAAAATTACGTTTTTATGTTTTTCAAAGAGAAAGAAACATTAGCATTACAAGATGTTAAGATTTTTTGGTAAATTACACCAATATGGTTGCATTTACGCACAAAATACATAACCTAAAATTTGCTACTCCTCATTACGTATCTCAAGATACACCATACGTTGATGAAGGATGAACGGTTAATAAATTAGGGCCGTTTTACGAATAATCCGCCAGGTGGCGTCATGTTAACATTACTCTGACAGAATACCAATAAACATGCAACATTAGTTATTTTCTCCCATATATTATCAATGTTTTTGCTTAGATCGGGGTTTCTTTTGCAATGTAATTTAGGTTAGGCGATGTTTAGAGTTAAATTGATTGGCTAAGGGTGGAAATAGTTAGGAAAAATATCGTGAAAATTACATGATCTTACGAAAAAAACCGTCAATATGGTTGCCTCCACGCAAAAATTGCATAGAATATATAAGTAGCTACTCCACATTTTGAATACAGAGAGACATAATACGTTAATGTAGGATGAACGGTTCAGAAGTGAGGGCCGTTGATGATCGTTGTACACTCGAGCCAAACATGTTATTTATGCTCCAATCAATCAGGCGTACCGAAAATTAAACTTTTACAACAACTTGAAATGAAAATTAAATTTAACACAGAGCTGATTCTCCACTAAGTATGTGCGTGGGCTGCAAGTGTGGCTACATACATTTTAGAGTAGGTGCGTGTTTAGGGATTGGCGTATGGGCGTGAATATAAACAATACTTCAAGAAAATGGATGCTTTTCTAAGCTGTTTTTCTAAGGTGTTGTTGAACAAGTTTAGCCTTCAAATTGAAATGTACCTTCTATCCTTCGGTGAAGAATGGCGACGGTTAAAACTGGTTTCTTACACCGCAGTTACTTTGGAAAAACGCGAAAAGTGCGAAACAGACAAACAACGGGGTGTCATCATTTACCAGAATTATGCCACTTCTGCACGCACATGCGTCATTCTCAGTTAATAACGTATATCGTAGGCCTATCCATCTAGAAATCTTGGCAGGGGTGTCAAAGTAAGAACATATACGTATCTTGTCTTTGCTAATATGTACATATATATTTTTTTTTTTCTAGGGTGTTGTTGAACAAGTTTGGCCTTCAAATTGAAATGTACGTTCTATCCTTCGGTGAAGAGAAAGCGCGTCGAGTACAAGTTACTCATGGTTGAACACACGGCACTGTATGTAGGCACGCCAGGGTATCTCGCGTCACTGTTACATCGTCACGCACCACGCATGACCCTACGCTCTGGCAGTGGTCTGCTTCTGGATGTTCAACGCGTGACCCTAGAACGTTATGGTCGCCGGGCGTTTGCATGTGCTGGGCCGACATTGTGGTACCTCTGGAATTACGCGCGATTGAGAACACTAGACAGTTTGGAAAAGTATTGAAGACATTTCTGTTCTCAAACTAATATAATCAGACATCATTTAACCATTGCATTATTCATGCATATAGGTTTAATAAATGTTTAGTCTTTTTTTTTTCTCCAGAAGGTTCAGCTGTTCAGCACTTTTGTTAATCGTTTTATTGCATTTACCCGTAATTTTTTATACTTAGGTTTATTTATATATATATATATATATATATATATATATATATATATATATATATATACAGTATTGTTTGCTAATTTTATTTATTTTCTTATTTATTTCTCTTAAATGTGTTTTTATGCTTCTTAGATGATTGCCAATTTGTAAACACCCGTGAACGGGGGTCATTAGTCCCGGATTTGATGGTGTATAAATAAAGTTTATTATTATTATTATTAGTTAATGGCTTCATTATTGCCGCTAACATAGGAAGTAAAGAAATGACTCAACGTTACGGAGATCACATTTGAAAACTGCATTGTCCCGAGTCATCCAGTCAATGGCATTGCGGATATGACTGCCCTTCATTATTGATTCACACACACGCACACGCACACGCACACGCACACGCACACGCACCCACACACAACACACACAACACACACAACACACACAACACAATACGCACAACGCGCACAACACGCACAACACGCACAACACGCACAACACGCACAACACGCACAACACGCACAACACGCACAACACGCACAACACGCACAACACGCACAACACGCACACAAACAGACAATATATATATATATATATGATTATTTTTATATTTGTAAAAATAGTATTTATGCAATGTGAGGCAAAGATGCCTATAAACGTTTTGTTCAATGATAATCTGACAACGGTACGGATTACGTAAACACTTACCCGGACTCAAAACGAGGCCGAGCTGGGACCGTTCCCTTTGTGTTGGAATTCGACTGCGTAAAACGTGTTTGTTTTTCAACACAAAGGAAAAAATTTAATTCATCCTCCTTCCTCCCCTCTCTACCACCATTGTGCTAATGTTGTACAACAGGTAATCACTGTGTTATACTCTGTTTTCAATGTTAATTTTTGTGAGACGGTCCACGTACCAGTAATTTTTCTGTGATGCTTTTCCCTGCTTATATATATTGTACCCGAGGTTTTGCCTGAAGGCTTTTTCCTCCTTATTGATGACACAACAGCAAGTGTACGCAGGTTTTTTAGGGCGGAAAATAAAGTAGAATTGATAAGTAGTCGTTTTAGTCGTCGAAATGTTTGAAAGGCATCTTTTTAGTAGGTTTTGATGTATTACCTACCGTGATTTCAATATAGTACTTTATACTGTGGTCCAATTTATAGATTGTACAGGCAAAGTGAATGAGGTAATGTTTAAGACCTCAACTGGCCCACATTTGTTTGTGAATATTTGCATTTTATTACTCACCAGATTATTCTGGCCATGATGGAGGGGGGAATGGCCGCTCCACCTTTGCTAATCTGATTGTCATTTAATAATTGTATGTGTAGTACCTCGACGAGAGTATGATTTGTCTGCTTTATCTCATCGATTGGTGTATGTGATTTAATTCCTGTTGGTACAATTATTAAATGACCTTTACCAACTGCATCCACTCTTGTTTAATTTGTATAGCAAACGAGCTCAGGGTTCTGCCATTGAGCATCAGCAGGGCATACACACACACACACACACACACACACACACACACACACACACACACACACACACACACACACACACACACACACACACACACACACACATAACGCGTCATCTTCGTAACGCGTCGCCCTTGTAACACGGCTAACGAGAAGACCAGTACTGTCACCGGCCGTTTCAATGTGGACAAATCATTATTGTCATCAGTTTGACCAACATATGTAGATATATATATATATATATATATATATGTATATATATATATATATATATATATATACTACATCTTGTTGGTTGACATATGTGGATATATATATAAATATATACATACGGTATATATATCTATATATACATATATATCTTGTTGATTGACATATGTAGATATATATATATATACATGTGTATACATATATATCTTGTTGGTTGATATGTGTAGGTATATACCCTGTATATATATATATATATATATATATATATATATATATATATATATGTATATATATATATACATATATATATACAGATATATATACACATATATATATATATATACACACATATATATATATATATATATATGTATATATATGTATATATATATATATATATATATATCTACACATGTCAACCAATAAGATATAGCGTTTTCTCTGTATGGGGGTAAGTGAGATGATGAGCAGGACAACACAGAGGGTGCTGAGTGCATGCACTATTTAGTCAAACTGATGACAATACTGATTTTTCCACATTGAAACGGCCGGTGATTGTGTATAGTACTGGTCTTCTGGTTATCCAGATTACAAGGGCGGCGCGTTACGGAGATGACAAACAACACGCTATCCGCAATTGCGCATTATTTCGTAGCAGCAGGAAATCAAGTAATATGCCAAATGTCGAGTTTCGTGTGATGAATAAAGTATCCAACAGCCAAATAAAACAGATTGAGTGTTCCTTGGGAAAATAGCCCGAAAGGAAAATGTAATTTGTAATTTTGCAATTTTTAGCACTATTTGAACCAACACAGTGAAAAACTTAGCATACACTAAAATCCATCATAATTGCCACACAGATGCGTCAATATGGCTATTTTAAACAAAAACAGTTTCATTATTATCTTATCTGTCGTATTTTATTCTTGGGCAATAGTTGCAAGAACAAATATGGATGGGACACGCCGTTTTTTTAGTCATTTAAATATATATATTTCAAAAAACATGCTTGCCAAATGTGCCAAACATGAATGGACTTGGACTCTAGGTTGATAATCACAAGGGCAACTCAATACAAAAAGTTTTGCAAAACTACCGACGACCGAATATTTGTAATAGCCTACACTATTCCCGAGTTAGTCACCGTTCGTGTGTTTGCTTTTTTGTTTTTGTGCATAATACAGTATTCATAATATGTGCACCCGGTGCTAAGGCATTAGTCAGCAATACGTTTGATGAAAACACGGCGACAATTTGGTGTCATGCTATCGCATCTATTGAATTGTGACAAAAAGAATACACTTCGCTGTTTTTAGTGAAGCCAGCATGCATGCAGGTAGGAGAACTACGCGATGGCGCCAAGACGCGGCAACACCCCTTGTTGCAGTGCTCCGAATTGTTAAAACTCTGGAAAAAAATGCCCGGAGAAGGTTGTTTTTGCTTTCCAGATTGTGTTACAATTCACTCTTGACGTTCGTGATATTTTATAACTGATGAAATAAATCGAAGAATTTACTAGCACAACGCATCCTGCAGCTAGGCATCTAAACTACACCTACACACCAGTAGTAGTGGCTTTAGTCGATAATAATTGAATGTTCACCTATATGTAGCCATTGGCAGAGGAAGGGATAGTAGCAAGACTTGTCTGTAATGTACGTTCAATGTTTAGGCTTTTTGAGGTAAACAACAGTCTCGATAATTTGTGTGTACTCCGAGTCCGACTGGTGTTACAAGGGTGTCCCGCTATTTCAAATGGACGAGAATCAGTTACAATCATGATTTAGTCCTGCATCCATGTAAATACATTTTGTTCTTATATACATATATACCAATGTCTCATTATTTAGACCTCTTGTGGTAAGCTACAATGTGGAACATGTTTCTGTCTGCTCGTTCTTACACTTAAATTTAAGGATATCGACAGCGGTGCCACTGTTTCAAACGGACAAGAATCTTTTACGATTTGCGATATAAAATAATCCAATAATTTCTTTTTCTTTCGACATACAGATGAACAATCAATTATTCTCGACTAAAGGCAAAGCAACTATTGGTGTGTAGGCGTAGTCTATGCGCAGCCATAGGATGTGTGCGTTGAGCGAGTGAATTCTTCGATTTATTTCATCAGTTATAAAATATCATGACTGTCAACAGTGAATAAGAACACAACCTTGCTTAATTATACGTGACTTTCGGCATCTTTTGGAAAGCGAAAAACCTTTCTCCGGATATTTATTTACTTGGATTTCAACTAGTATATATATATATATACATGTATATATATATATATATATATATATATATATATATACATGTATATATATATATACACCTGTATATATACATGTATATATATATATATGTATACATGTATATATACAAGTATATATATATATATACATGTATATATATATGTATATATATACATGTATATATATATATATATATATATTTATATGATTATATGACCAAGTTGCAGCGAGCATAGATCTGCGCCCAATATATTTCGACAATAAATTTCACAACGTCAAGTGCCCTTTTTGAAGATTGTTTGGTGGTGTACAGAACATTTTAATAGTTTAAAAAAAAGTAACGTATGCTTTCAACATGTGTGCACATACGAACTCACATACATAATTGTACAAGCGTTGTTTTAGTTAAACCGGAATACATGCAAACTGACTCCCGGAATACATGCAAATCTCCCGGATTTTTGCTGGAAATTCTCCAACAGCATCCCTCCCCCTGTCTTCGAGACAGCGAACCGCTGAAGTTCCGACGAAAAATCTCCAACAGCACCCACCACTTGCAGAAGTCGGGCACCCGCTTTGACTATGGATAAATGCAAATGGGGAGTTGTAGAGTAGAAGTCGGCAAACGTTGTAGTAGAAGTCAATAATCTGAGCGGGGCAAAACTCTTCTTACATATGTCATCTACTTAGCATGGTAAAATGTTTCCACAGTTCTCTGTTTGTTATTGTGGCAGCCAGACAAGTCCAACTGAAACCGGTGGCGTCTTTGTGATTTACTTATGAAAAGCTAACAGGCGCTTTTAAGCCACGCCCAGCACGCTCGTGATTGGTCGCCAGGGCAAGGAGCGTTTGACACATGTGTCACGCGCGTTTCAATTTGTTTTTTTTGCGGGGAAATTTGGTATATGTTAGCAAGGATCTAAACGTACACAGACTAATTTTATGAACACGTACGCAGGGCTATTCGTACACAAACTAATTTTATGAACAGGTAGGGCCCTAAGTATACATACGTTCATCCAGTTTATATCATTTAGCGTTCAATTTAGACTGATACTGATTAGGACAGTCGCGAAATCCGTTAATTGTAAATGTTGTCTTACTGTTACCTTAACACATTGTAAACACGAAGCAAATAGGTGCAATGTGGAACAGCAATTACCTTTGCTTTTATTAAATAAATTGTAGAACATGCACAAAATTAATAACTAATTAATTTGACTTTAATCGAGCTAGCATATTAGGGAAGAGTTTTCTCAATATAATAATGTAATCGCGGTCTTCAAGCTTTATTATGAATATTTGCGATGGGATGGGTGTAAAATTATTAGAATGTTATTCATGGGTGTAAAATTATTAGAATGTTGTTCATTTGGAAGAAGGATATATGTGGAAATATTTATAAATACTAACCAACTAATGTGTTGTAAGTTGTATTCAGTACAAATAATCTACAAACTGCCAAATCACATATTTGGTGCTAAAATAATTGAGATTTGTTTAAATTTAGTTATATTTTAGCAAACAAATAATCAATGTGTTCATGTAGAGGTATAACATAATCTATATTGAATAGAATTACGAATTACGAATATATTCGTTCACTCACGTACCCATTTGGCTTTTTTTTCTGCTCAGCTCGACTCCACTGGGCTTTTGCTTACATCCGTATGACCATACATATATTTTGAAATGTACACATGCATATTTAGCTATAATTAAAATATGTAAATATCATATGGTAATTGGGCTGCACTTTGCTCAGTTCGTAAAGTGAAAGAGTCCCAGTAATGGTGCAACATAATTTTGCTCTTATTGTCACAGGAATTTCCTATGACAATAAGAGCAAAATTGTTTTATCCGTGTGACAGTCACACAAAATATAACGTACACTATGCACACTAATTGAGACGTGTATAGTCTTTTATACAGTTGGTTGGATGCTAGTAATGAAACAAAGATACTGTAGGCATAGTTACTTGTACACTACCCAAGTATGCAATCCACATACACCACATTAATTCATGTACATTTAAAGCATACCATACTTTTGTTTTCAAATAATTTAAATTCTAGTAATTATATGATATCTACATATTTAATTACAGCTAAGTATGCATGTATACGTTTCTGAATGTTTGCATGGGCATATGGATGTAAGCAAAAGCCCAACTCCATCGGATTAATACATAAATAAATAAATAAATAAATATACTTATAGAGCGCCAAATCTAATTACAACTATTCAAGTCGTTCTACGTGTAAAGTAACGATAAATAAAGTAATTAGTTACACATAAAATTATCTGTTATCTTTAAATTATCCTTATGACGCCTCTCCTGCAGTGTCCGCCACGGAGTGCTTTTGTATGCACGGTACACTGTCACAGGCAAGTGTGTAGAATCCGGACGCACCTCGGTAACGCATGACCGCAGCGGTGCAGACTAGCGTAAACAAGGTCGCTATTTGGCCTTCAAAAGTGCGCTAAGACACAATATTTTCGTAATAAAAATATGCCTGGAATGATGTTGAATGATGGAACTAAATCTTTGAGATTTCAAAGTTAGGCAAAACTCAAGTTATAACGGCGAAATCGAGGTGGGTCCGGATTCTACACGAGTGCCGTAATTTCTTACCTGTCGCTACGTTTCTGATAGCGGCCGTCAATGCGACAGGGCATTAGTCACACTACGTCCGAATGTTGTATGATGTAATGCCATGTCGACATGATGTCGCAAACCGTGGTGAGACAACCAAGTACATGCTGACTATCCTGACAAAGGTTGTTGTGATTACTTAACCATGGCGTCAACTATACAACAAAAGGACGGGATAACGCCTACATATAATACACCGCATGATTATAATGAACACTGTTACGAACACGATATTGATAGTTGAAGAGTGGAAAATCTCGATGTTTTGCATGGCTTTTCGGAGTACTGTAACATATGGCAAACTGAATACTTTGCAAAGAATCGTGTACGCCTTAGGACTTGCATGGAGCAGTGACAGTGCCAACGATTTGACAGCTGTCGTCCACCGTGCTCCTCTCGGCTTCCTGGAAGTCATCCGAATTTGAGTTGAAATTAAATTCAGAGCTGGACGAGAAACAAATGTTGCCAATTCATCAATCAGATGCTGCTGTTTTTTCTGAAAGATTTGGTTTCCTTTTCTCGTTTGAGTTCTTTATCTGTGGGCCCTTTCCCGCTTTCAGACGACGGTTCTTCTGCCGCAATGTCTTAATCTTAGCATGCAGTGCAGCTTCCCGTGTGAAGTCTGCATGTCTGGCTGTCCAGCTGACGCTTCCAAATCAACAGATGCTGAAGATGAACTTGATGGTAGACAGCATCCTGTAGGATATAAAAGTAAAGGCACATAGAATAAGACACAATGCCCATTTAATAAAACACAAACTAACTATCACACGAAGGTAAGGTGAATGGTGTGGTGGCCATTGTTCCTACGGCACAATGAAAAATATACAAACACAGTTATTTCGTTTGTCTTCCTTCTCAGGACTCACAAGGTTATCTCTATTTCCACACTCTTTCTCCCTGCTCCCCCACTCCCACCCGCCCTCTCTTTCACCGTGCTCCCCCACTCCCACCCGCCCTCTCTTCCTCCCTGCTCCCCACTCCCAACCCCCTATCTTTCTCCCTGCTCCCCCACTCCCACCCGCCCTCTCTTTCTCCCTGCTCCCCCACTCCCATCCGCCCTATCTTCCTCCCTGCTCCCCCACTCCCACCCGCCCTCTCTTTCTCCCTGCTCCCCCACTCCCACCCGCCCTCTCTTCCTCCCTGCTCCCCCATTCCCACCCGCCCTCTCTTCCTCCCTGCTCCCCCACTCCCACCCGCCCTCTCTTCCTCCCTTCTCCCCCACTCCCAGCCGCCCTCTCTTCCTCCCTGCTCCCTCACTCCCACCCGCCCTCACTTCATCCTTGCTCCCCCACTCCCACCCGCCCTCTCTTCCTCCCTGTTCCCCCACTCCCACCCGCCCTCTCTTCCTCCCTGTTCCCCCACTCCCACCCGCCCCCTCTTCTTCCCTCTTCCCCCACTCCCACCCGCCCCCTCATTCTCCCTGCTCTCCCACTCCCACCCGCCCTCTCTTCCTCCCTGCTCCCCCATTCCCACCCGCCCTCTCTTCCTCCCTGCTCCCCCACTCCCACCCGCCCTCTCTTCCTCCCTGCTCCCCCAATCCCACCCGCCCTCTCTTCCTCCTTGCTCCCCCACTCCCACTCGCCCTCTCTTTCTCCCTCCCTCCCCCACTCCCACCCGCCCTCTCATTCTCCCTGCTCCCCCACTCCCACCCGCCCTCTCTTCCTCCCTGCTCCCCCACTCCCTCCCGCCCTCTCTTCCTCCCTGCTCCCCCACTCCCACCCGCCCTCTCTTCCTCCCTGCTCCCCCACTCCCACCCGCCCTCTCTTCCTCCCTGCTCCCCCACTCCCACCCGCCCTCTCTTCCTCCCTGCTCCCCCACTCCCACCCGCCCTCTCTTCCTCCCTGTTCCCCCACTCCCACCCGCCCCCTCTTTCTCCCTGCTCCCCCACTCCCACCCACCCTCTCTTTTTCCCTATTCCCCACTCCCACCCGCCCCCTCTTTCTCCCTGTTCCCCCACTCCCACCCGCCCTCTCTTCCTCCCTGCTCCCCCACTCCCACCCGCCTTCTCTTCCTCCCTGCCTCCCTCCCCTCGTCCCCATTCACTCTCTCACTTTTCCTCCCTCCCTTTCTCCCCCCTCTCTATGTGCTTCACCAAAACATTAGGCCATATCCACTAATCAAAATATGCATCTTACAATGTACCTGCCATCATTGTGTGTGGCTGATATGTAAGCGGTTGTCTCCCTCGCTTGCTCGGTGACGGTCTCTGGTGGATGCAATCTTGGGTAGCCTATTTTGCACATCAAAAAGGGTGAGGACAGCACGCCAGATTAACGAATTCTTTTAATAATAATAATAAGATAACTTCTACTGCGTCTAAGTCCTTGGAAACCAAGCTCAGAAGCATATTAAAATAAAAGGATTGATCAATCTCAAAATCCATAAGCAGTATTCCAGTTGTCAAAAGATGGGTCAAGGCGCTAAGGAGCTACGGTGGATAAGCAAGGTTGTAAAGATAAGTTTTTAAATGACGACGGGATTTTGTAATATTTTCAACTGATCTAACACTAAGAGGGAGCATATTCCAAAGAGTTGGTGCAGCAACAGAAAAAGCCCTAGTTCCAATGTTAGTGTTGACTCTTGACTACAAAATGTAGGTCAGAATTAGATGATCGAAGCTGGATAGGTTTTCTTACAGGAGTAAGCAATTAATGCAAATAAGATGGTTGCTTACTGGACAGTGCCTGGTATGTAATGGTACATATCTTAAATAGTATACGATATCGTACAGGAAGCCAATCCAAAGTGGTACAGAGCGAGAAAAACGAGGATATTTTGTAACTACTTTTGCTAGATAATTTTGGACACGCTGAAGTGTTGTGATATTAATAAAGGAGGATATTATAAAGGAGGGAATTGCAATAGTCAAGTCTGCTGCTAACAAGCGCTGTTGCAATAGTTTTAGCAACAGAAAATGACATATACCGGCGAATACGGCGAAGATCACGAATATGTTAAAAACAGCAGCGACATGTTTGAGATATATGTTGTCGGAAATTGAAGTTACTATCAAAGATCACTCCTAGATTCTGCACCGAGGTTGCTGGCGTGGTATACTGATTCAAAATACGCGTAGATAAAAAACCATCTAGTTTATTACGCTGCATTGAGGTACCAATAATGATCAATTCAGTTTTATTTGCATTTAATTTCAACTTGCTGGATATTCATGAATTGTGAATCTTCAAAAAATCTTGGCAGATGAAGCAATTCTTGTATAGGTACTCCGATGGCTTGCGCCAAGAAAATCCGCTCGTCTGCTAAATTGCACCCGTTTTCGGCATCTGTACACACAAAATATATTTGAATACATACCGCGTCAAACGCTGCTTCCAACACGCCTGTCACAGATACATAAATATTTAGAAAACGTGTATTATCAATCGTGTATGTTTATTCAATTTGTGTACTTACGCTGACACACCCGTCCGCACGCACACACGTACACGAACACACGCACACGCACACGTGCACATACTCTCTCTCCCTCTCTCTCTCTCTCTCTCTCTCTCTCTCTCTCTCTCTCTCTCTCTCTCTCTCTCTCTCTCTCTCTCTCTCTCTCTCTCTCTCTCTCTCTCTCTCTCTCTCTCTCTCTCGCTCTCTCTCTCTCTCACTCCCTCCATCCCTCCCAACCTCCCTCCCTCCCTCCCTATCTGCCTGTCTGTCTGTCTGTCTGTCTGTCTGTCTGTCTGTCTTTCTGTCTGTCTGTCTGTCTGTCTGTCTGTCTGTCTGTCTGTCTGTCTGTCTGTCTGTCTGTCTGTCTGTCTGTCTGTCTGTCTGTCTGTCTGTCTGTCTGTCTGTCTGTCTGTCTGTCTGTCTGTCTGTCTGTCTGTCTCTATTTCTCTGTCTCTCTATCTCTCTCTCTCATCTCTCTCCCGTCACCTCTTTCTCTCTCCGCTCTCCACTCCCCCCCCCTCTCTCTCTCTCTCTCTCTTTGCAGTGCATCGTGTCCAATGATGACATCAATATAAGGGGTGTCCTTATGTTTCGCTCTTCTATTTGTGCCTCTGCCGCAGTCGTCACAGAAGACGGTAGAAACACCCAGAAGGTCACGCAAACACGCACACCCACACTGATACGTACACGCACACACACTCACGCACACACGCACGCACCATAACGAGTGTATTGCATAATACACGAGTAACTGTTACATTCTTGTTTTTATTTGATCACCCATTCTTACGTTCGTCGCTCAGTGCTTTCTCAAACCTGGTAGCTCTGCCTCGTGGTGCCCTGTCTATAGCATCCCACAGCTGTCGGTCGGCGGCACTTCGCAGTGATCCCGCGAGACCAATAAATCATAGTCCACACTGTTTTAGTAAACACTTTGTCCTTAACGTAATCCTACACAAAAAGAATCTGTAGGGTAAAACTAGAAGCACTCTATCGCACACAGTACAGCACGCTATGACAACCATTGGAATGGGGCGCTATATATAAGACATTAATTATTATTGTAATTATATTATTATTATTATCAATTAATCACTTGCCGTTCTTTGTTCAGTTTATAAACGTTATTCCTCCTTGTACGGGCTTCATAATTGTAATTTCCGGTTATATATGTAGTGTACTATGTGTACTACATATATATATATATATATATATATATATATATATATATATATGTACATATATATATATATGTGTGTGTGTGTGTGTGTGTGTGTGTGTGTGTGTGTGTGTGTGTGTGTGTGTGTGTGTGTGTGTGTGTGTGTGTGTGTGTGTGTGTGTGTGTGTGTGTGTGTGTGTGTGTGTGTGTATATATATATATATGCTACATCTTGTTGGTTGACATATGTAGATATATATAAATATATACATATATATATATATATATACATGTGTATACATATATATCTTGTTGGTTGATATATGTAGGTATATATATATATATATATATATATATATATATTGATATATGTAGGTATATATATATATATATACATATATATATATATATATATATATATCTACACATGTCAACCAATAAGATATAGCGGTTTCTCTGTACGGGGGTAAGTGAGATGATGAGCAGGACAACACAGAGGGTGCTGAGTGCATGCCCTTGTTAGTCAAACTGATGACAATAATGATTTTTCCACATTGAAACGGCCGGTGATAGTGTACAGTACTGGTCTTCTGGTTATCCAGGTTACAAGGGCGGCGCGTTACGGAGATGACGCGTTACGGAGATGACAAACAACAGGCTATCCGCAATTACGCATTATTGCGTAGCAGCACGAAATCAATTAATATGCCAAATGTCGAGTTTCGTATGATGAATAAAGTATCCAACAGCCAAATAAAACAGATAGAGTGTTCCTTGGGAAAATAGCCCGAAAGAAAAATGTAATTTGTAATTTTGCAATTTGTAGCACTATTTGAACCAACACAGTGATAAACGTAGCATACACTAAAATCCATCATAATTGCCACACAGATGCAACAATATGGCTATTTTAAATAAACAGTTTCATTATTATATTATTTGTCGTATCTTATTCTTGGGCAGTAATTGCAAGAACAAACGACCGAATATTTGTAATAGCCTACACTTTTTCGCGTTTTTACTGATACGTGTACCGAAAGATACCCCACACGAGCCTATTCCCGATTTAGTCACCGTTCGGGTGTTTGCTTTTTTGTTTTTGTGCGTAAAACATTATTCATAATATGTGCACCCGGTGCTAAGGCATCAATCAGCAATACGTCTGATGAAAACACGGCTACAATTTGGTGTCATGCTACCGCACTTACTGAATTGTGGCAAAAAGAATACACTTCGCTGTTTTTAGTGAAGCCAGCATGCATGCAGGTAGGGGAACTACACGATGGCGCCAAGACGTGGCAACATCCCTTGGTGCAGTGCTCCGAATTGTTCAAACTCTGTAATAAAAATGCCCGGAGAAGGTTGTTTTTGCTTTCCAGATTGTGTTACAATTCACTCTTGACGTTCGTGATATTTTATAACTGATGAAATAAATCGAAGAATTTACTAGCACAACGCATCCTGCAGCTAGGCATCTAAACTACACCTACACACCAGTAGTAGTCGCTTTAGTCGATAATAATTGAATGTTCACCTATATGTAGCCATTGGCAGAGGAAGGGATAGTAGCAAGACTTGTCTGTAATGTACGTTCAATGTTTAGGCTTTTTGAGGTAAACAACAGTCTCGATAATGTGTGTGTACTCCGAGTCCGACTGGTGTTACAAGGGTGTAAACTGGCAGTCCCGCTATCTCAAATGGACGAGAATCCGCTACAATCATGATTTAGTCCTGCATCCATGTAAATACATTTTGATCTTATATACATATATACCAATGTCTCATTATTTAGAACTCTTGTGGTAAGCTACAATGTGGGAGATGTTTCTGTCTGCTCGTTCTTACACTTAAATTGGAGGATATCAACAGCGGTGCCACTGTTTAAAACGGACAAGAATCTTTTACGAGTTGCGATATAAAATAATCAATAATTTCTTTTTCTTTCGACATACAGATGAACAATCAATTATTCTCGACTAAAGGCAAAGCAAATATTGGTGTGTAGGCGTAGTCTATGCGCAGCCATAGGATGTGTGCGTTGAGCGAGTGAATTCTTCGATTTATTTCATCAGTTATAAAATATCATGACTGTCAACAGAGAATAAAAACACAACCTTGCTTAATTATACGTGACTTTCGGCATCTTTTGGAAAGCGAAAAACCTTTCTCCGGATATTTATTTACTAGGATTTCAACTAATATATATATATATATTTATATGATTATACGACCAAGTTGCAGCGAGCATAGATCTGCGCCCAATATATTTCGACAATAAATTTCACAACGTCAAGTGCCCTTTTTGAAGATTGTTTGATGGTGTACAGAACATTTTAATAGTTTTGTTAAAGTAACGTATGCTTTTAACATGTGTGCATATACGAACTCACATACATAATTGTATAAGCGTTGTTTTAGTTAAACCGGCGTGTTACAGTATTGAGAAGTTATCGCCGCTGCGTAGTTCTTCTAGCCGGGAGTCTATTGGATTTCTGGTGTGTCTCCCGGAATACGTGCAACTCTCCCGGATTGTTTCTGGAAATTCTCCAACAGCACCCCTCCCCCTGTCTTCGAGATAGCGAACCGCTGAAGTTCCGGCGAAAAATCTCCAACAGCACCCACCACTTGTAGAATTGACTATGGATAAATGCAATTGGGGAGTTGTAGAGTAGAAGTCGGCAAACGTTGTAGTAGAAGTCAATAATTTCAGCGGGGCAAAACTCTTCTTACATATGTCATCTACTTAGTATGGTAAAATGTTTCCACAGTTCTCTGTTTGTTATTGTGGCAGCCAGACAAGTCCAACTGAAACCGGTGGCGTCTTTGTGATTCACTTATGAAAAGCTAACAGGCGCTTTTAAGCCACGCCCAACGCGCTCGTGGTTGGTCGCTAGGGCAAGGAGCGTTTGACACATGTGTCACGTGCGTTTCAATTTTGTTTGGGGGGGAAACGTCAGGGCTTGGTATATGTTAGCAAGGACCTAAACGTACACAGACTAATTTTATGAACACGTACGCAGGGCTCTTCGTACACAAACTAATTTTATGAACAGGTAGTATACATACGTTCATTCAGATTATATCATTTAGCGTTCAATTTAGACTGATACTGATTAGGACAGTCGCGAAATCCGTTAATTGTAAATGTTGTCATACTGTTATCTTAACATGAATAGGTGCAATGTGGAACAGCAATTACCTTTGCTTTTATTAAATAAAATTGTAGAACATGCACAAAACTAATAACTAATTAATTTGACTTTAATCGAGCTAGCATATTAGGGAAGAGTTTTCTCAATATAATAATGTAATCGCGGTCTTCAAGCTTTATTATGAATATTTGCGATGGGATGGGTGTAAAATTATTAGAATGTTGTTCATGGGTGTAAAATTATTAGAATGTTGTTCATTTGGAAGAAGGATATATGTGGAAATATGTGTGTGTTTTTAGTTGTATTCAGTACAAATAATCTACAAACTGCCAAATCACATATTTGGTGCTAAAATAATTGAGATTTGTTTAAAGTTAGTTATATTTTAGCAAAAAATAATCAATGTGTTCATGTAGAGGTAATAATCTATATTGACTATAATCCTGCAAGAATTACGAATATATTGCATGTTTACTGCTCAGCTCGACTCCACTGGGCTTTTGCTTACATTCGTATGCCCATACAGATATTTTGAAATGTACACAGTCATGCATATTTTGCTATAATTAAATATGTAAATATCATATGGTAAGTGGGCTGCATTTTGCTCAGTTCGTAAAGTGAAAGAGTCCCAGTAATGGTGCAACATAATTTTGCTTTTATTGTCATAGGAATTTCCTATAACAATAAGTGCAAAATTATTTTATTCGTGTGACAGTCACACAAAATATAACGTCCACTATGCACACTAATTGAGATGTGTATAGTCTTTTATATAGTTGGTTTGATTATAGGAATGAAACAAAGATACTGTAGGCATAGTTAGTTATACACTACCTAAGTATGCAATCCACATACACTACATTAATTCATGTATATTTAAAGCATACCATACTTTTGTTTTCAAATAATTTAAATTCTAGTAATTATATGATATTTACATATTTAATTACAGCTAAGTATGCATGTATACGTTTCTGAATGTTTGCATGGGCATACGGATGTAAGCAAAAGCCCAACTCCATCGGATTAATACATAAATAAATAAATATACTTATAGAGCGCCAAATCTAATTACAACTATTCAAGTCGTTCTACGTGTAAAGTAACGATAAATAAAGTAATTAGTTACACATAAAATTATCTGTTATCTTTAAATTATCATCATGACGCCTCTCCTGCAATGTCCGCCACGGAGTGCTTTTGTATGCACGGTACACTGTCACAGGCAAGTGTGTAGAATCCGGACGCACCTCGGTTACGCGCGGAAACATGGCAGCGGTGCAGACTAGCGTGAACAAGGTCGCTATTTGGGCTTCAAAAATGTGCTAAGACACACTATGTTCGTAATATAAATATGCCTGGAATGATGTTGAATGACGGAAATAAATCTTTGAGATTTCAAAGTTAGGCAAAACTCAAGTTATAACGGCGAAATCGAGGTGGGTCCGGATTCTACACGAGTGCCGTCATTTCTTACCTGTCGCTATGTTTCTGATAGCGGCCGTCAATGCGACAGGGCATTAGTCACACTACGTCCGAATGTTGTGTGATGTAATGCCATGTCGACATGATGTCAAAAACCGTGGTGAGACAAACAAGTACATGCTGACTATCCTGACAAACGTTGTTGTGATCACTTAACCATGGCGTCAACTACTCAACAAAAGGACGGGTTAACGCCTACATATGATACACCGCATGTTTATAATGAACATTGTTACGAACACGATATTGATAGTTGAAGAGGGGAAAATCTCGATATTTTGCATGGCTTTTCGGAGTACTGTAACAGATGGCAAACTGAATACTTTGCAAAGAATCGTGTACGCCTTAGGACTTGCATGGAGCAGTGACAGTGCCAACGATTTGACAGCTGTCGTCCATCGTGCTCCTCTCGGCTTCCTGGAAGTCATCCGAATTTGAGTTGAAATTAAATTCAGAGCTGGACGAGAAACAAATGTTGCCAATTCATCGATCAGATGCTGCTGTTTTTTCTGAAAGATTTGGTTTCCTTTTCTCGTTTGAGTTCTTTATCTGTGGGCCCTTTCCCGCTTTCAGACGACGGTTCTTCTGCCGCAATGTCTTAATCTTAGCATGCAGTGCAGCTTTCCCGTGTGAAGTCTGCATGTTTGGCTGTCCAGCTGACATTTCCAAATCAACAGATGCTGAAGATGAACTTGATGGTAGACAGCATCCTGTAGGATATAAAAGTAAAGGCACATAGAATAAGACACAATGCCCATTTAATAAAACACAAACTAACTATCACACGAAGGTAAGGTTAATGGTGTGGTGGCCATTGTTCCTACTGCACAATGAAAAATATACAAACACAGTTACTTCGTTTGTTTATCCTTCCTCTTCCTTCCCTGGACTCACAAGCTTCTCTCTATTTCCACACTCTTCTTCCCTCTTCCCCCACTCCCACCCGCCCCCTCATTCTCCCTGCTCTCCCACTCCCACCCGCCCTCTCTTCCTCCCTGCTCCCCCACTCCCACCCGCCCTCTCTTCCTCCCTGCTCCACCACTCCCACCGGCCCTCTCTTCCTCCCAGCTCCCCCACCTCCACCCGCCCTCTCTTTCTCCCGGTTCCCCCACCCCCACCCGCCCTCTCTTTCTCCCTGCTCCCCCACTCTCACCCGCACTCTCTTTCTCCCTGTTCACCCACTCTCACCCGCTCTCTCTTTCTCCCTGTTACCCCACTCTCACCCGCCCTATATTTCTTAGCATGCAGTGCAGCTTTCCCGTGTGAAGTCTGCATGTTTGGCTGTCCAGCTGACATTTCCAAATCAACAGATGCTGAAGATGAACTTGATGGTAGACAGCATCCAGTAGCATATCAAAGTAAAGGCACATAGAATAAGACACAATGCCCATTTAATAAAACACAAACTAACTATCACACGAAGGTAAGGTTAATGGTGTGGTGGCCATTGTTCCTACGGCACAATGAAAAATATACAAACACAGTTATTTCGTTTGTCTTCCTTCTCAGGACTCACAAGGTTATCTCTATTTCCACACTCTTTCTCCCTGCTCCCCCACTCCTACCCGCCCTCTCTTCCTCCCTGCTCCCCCACTCCCACCCGCCCTCTCTTCCTCCCTGCTCCCCCACTCCCACCCACCCTCTCTTCCTCCCAGCTCCCCCACTCTCACCCGCCCTCTCTTCCTCCCTGCTCCCCCACTCCCATCCGCCCTCTCTTCCTCCCAGCTCCCCCACTCTCACCCGCCCTCTCTTCCTCCCTGCTCCCCCACTCCCATCCGCCCTCTCTTCCTCCCAGCTCCCCCACTCTCACCCGCCCTCTCTTCCTCCCTGCTCCACCACTCCCACCGGCCCTCTCTTCCTCCCAGCTCCCCCACCTCCACCCGCCCTCTCTTTCTCCCGGTTCCCCCACCCCCACCCGCCCTCTCTTTCTCCCTGCTCCCCCACTCTCACCCGCAGTCTCTTTCTCCCTGTTCACCCACTCTCACCCGCTCTCTCTTTCTCCCTGTTACCCCACTCTCACCCGCCCTATATTTCTCCCTGCTCCCCCACTCTCACCCGCGCTCTCTTTCTCCCTGCTCCCCCACTCCCACCCGCCCTCTCTTCCTCCCTTCTCCCCCACTCCCACCCGCCCTATATTTCTCCCTGCTCCCCCACTCCCACCCGCCCTCTCTTCCTCCCTTCTCCCCCACTCTCACCCGCGCTCTCTTTCTCCCTGCTCCCCCACTCCCACCCGCCCTCTCTTTCTCCCTGCTCCCCCACTCCCACCCGCCCTCTCTTCCTCCCTGCTCCCCCACTCCCACCCGCCCTCTCTTTCTCCCTGCTCCCCCACTCCCACCCGCCCTCTCTTTCTCCCTGCTCCCCCACTCCCACCCGCCCTCTCTTTCTCTCTCCTCGTCCCCACTCACTCTCTCTGACTCTCTCACTTTTCCTCCCTCCCTTTCTCCCCCCTCTCTATGTGCTTCACTAAAACATTAGGCCATATCCACTAATCAAAATAAGCATCTTACAATGTTCCTGCCGTAATGTTGTGTGGCTGATGTGCAAGCGATTGTCTCCGTCGCTTGGTCGGTGACGGTCTCTGGTGGATGCAATCTTGGGTGGCCTATTTGGCACATCAAAGAGGGTGGGGACAGCACGCCAGATTAACGACTTCTTTTAATAATAATAATAATAATAATAATAATAAGATAACTTCTATTGCGCCTAAGTCCTTGGAAACTAAGCTCAATCTCAAAATCCATAAGCAGTATTCCAGTTGTCAATAGATGGGTCAGGGCGCTAGGGAGCTACGGTGGATAAGGAAGGTTGTAAAGATAAGTTTTAAATTGACGACGGAATTTTGTAATATTTTCAACTGATCTAACACTAAGAGGGAGCATATTCCAAAGAGTTGGTGCAGCAACAGAAGAAGCCCTAGTTCCAATGTTAGTGTTAACTCTTGACTACAAAAATTAGGTCAGAAATAGACGAACGAAGCTGGGTAGGTTTTCTTACAGGAGTAAGAATGCAAATAAGATGTTTGCTTATTGGACTGTGCCTGGTATGTAATGGTACATATCTTAAATATTATACGATATCGTACAGGAAGCCAATGCAAAGACTTCAAAAGTGGTACAAAGCGAGAAAAACGATGAGATCTTGTAACTACTCTTGCTAGACAATTTTGGACACGTTTTGTGATATCCTTGCTAGCGATATTATAAAGGAGGGAATTGCAATAGTCAAGTATGTTGCTAACAAGCGCTGTTGCAATAGTTTTAGCAATAGAAAATGACATATACCGGCGAATACGGCGAAGATCACGAATATGATAAAAACAGCAGCGACATATTTGAGATATATGTTGTCGGAAATTGAAGTTACTATCAAAGATCACTCCTACATTCTGCACCGAGGTTCCTGGCGTAGTATACTGATTCAAAATACGCATAGAGAGAAAACCATCTAGTTTATTACGCTGCATTGGGGTACCAATAATGATTAATTCAGTGTTATTTACATTTAATTTCAACTTGCTGGATATTCATGAGTTGTGAATCTTCAAAAAAATCTTGGCAGATGAAGTAATTCTTGTACAGGTATTCCGATGGCTTCCGCCAAGAAAATCCGCTCGTCTGCTAAATTGCACCCGTTTTCGGCATCTGTACACAACAAATATATTAGAATATATACCGCGTCAAACGCTGCTTCCAACAGGCCTGTCACAGATACATAAATGTTTAGAAAACGTGTATTATCAATCGTGTATGTTTATTCAATTTGTGTATTTACGCTGACACACCCGTCCGCACGCACACACGTACACGAACGCACAAACACACACAAGCGCGCGTATACAGACGCACACAGGCGCATACGCACACACGCACACACGCACACACGCACACACGCACACACGCACACACGCACACACGCACACACGCACACACGCACACACGCACACGTGCAACAACTCTCTTTCTCTCTCTCTCTCTCTTTCTCTCTTGCTCTCTACTCCCCTTCCCCTCCTCTCCTCTCTTTCCTCTCTCTACTCCCTTCTCTCTCCTCTCTCTCCTTCCCCCTCTCTCTGTCTTTGCAGTGCATCGTGTTCAATGATGACATCAATATAAGGGTTGGCCTTATGTTTCGCTCTTCTATTTGTGCCTCTGCCGCAGTCGTCACAGAAGACGGTAGAAACACCAAGAAGGTCACGCACACACGTAAACACGCACACCCACACCGACACGTACACGCACACACACTCACGCACACACGCACGCACAATAACGAGTGAATACACGAGTAACTGTTACATTCTTGTTTTTATTTGATCACCCATCCTTACGTTCGTCGCTCAGTGCTTTCTCAAACCTGGTCGCTCTGCCTCGTGGTGCACTGTCTGTAGCATCCCACAGCTGTCGGTTGGCGGCACTTCGCAGTGATCCCGCGAGACCAATCAATCATAGTCTGCACTGTTTTAGTATACACTTTGTCCTTAACGTAATCCTACACAAAAAGAGTCTGTATGGTGAAACTAGAAGCACTCTATCGCACACAGTACAGCACGCTATGACAACCATTGGGATTATTATTGTAAATATATTATTGTTATTATCTATTAATCACTTGCCTCTCTTTGTTCAGTTTATAAACGTTATTCCACCTTGTACGGGCTTCATAATTGTAATTCCCGGTTGTAGATTATTTTATAGTGTACTGTGTGTATTACAACGGGTTGATGGCAGTGAAATGTACATTTTTGTTTGGTAGATGCTCACGAAAGATATTGTTATTCTGGGTGTCATGTTGGAGACACGTGATCGACTTATAATGATTGGCTAGGATTATTATTCCTGTGTGTGTTTTGTTGTATATATGAATTTGTTTACTGTAACAGATGTTATTGTTACAGGGTCTTGTTTGCGAATAAAACGTTAAAGTCTGTAGAGTCTCGCATCGTGACAACTAGTGTCGGAAGTGGGGATCGCACTGCAACAACAAGTCGAACAAGTCGGCATTGGACGAAAAGACCCTGTCGCACAGTCGTATAGATCAGGGTGAGTTACATTGTGATTAGCACTCAGTGGAGGTGTGTAATTTGGTTGATATTTGTGTATTATGATTCAGGTGCCGATAGTGTCGGAATGGCTCGATGACGTCGAGGTCTATGTGCGCCAGACAGGGTTAAGGGATGCGGATCGGGCAGTGGCATTCCTCGATCACCTGGGAAGATGTGCCCGAGAGGAGGTGTTCTGCCACCCCGAGGCAGTAAGGTTGGACTACACGTCCTTAGCTAATGGACGTACTTGTCTTGTGGTTTGGTCCACCAGAGTCTGTGCAGTCGCTGAGCACAGCATTCCATTCGCGAATGCAGATGGATGGCGAGTCATTAACTGATTACAGCAGAGTTCTCATGCGGCTGTACAGCCGCATGGAGAAAGCCGCGGTCACCAGGGCAGAGCGAGCAGTCTGTTCGGCATGAACTCCTGCGGATTGCGTTGAATTCCGCTAACAAGTCATTCCTCGACATGCGGGATGAACCGCTCTCTCTGCAGCGGGACCATGACAAGAAGCTTCGGACCATGAGAGTATGTGGGGCCGAGGTGGGTCAGGAGGAGTACCTGGTCGACCAGGAGCAGGTTCATCACATGTGTGGGCGAGAACCAGATTCGATAGATAACATTTCGTCGCAGGTGCTGCAGTCACAGCAAAAAGCTGCAAACTGCAAAGTGATGTGCTGGTCTCACAGCAGAGCCAGACGGCTCGCCAGTTGCAGGTGGTCTTGGACCGGTTCTCAGATCTGGTAGGAAAACCTCGGTTGGCAGCACCGGTCAGGCCGGCCAGAGCAGCAACCTCGACCAGGTCCAACCCCTCGATGGTTTGTGCTTTTATTGCAAAGAGCAGGGTCACTTCATCAGGGAGTGCCCTAAGAAGAGGGGCACGGAGTCGAGGAGGGGAGCAAAGCAGAGTCGTGCTCAGGCATCTGACCTGCCGGCTCGGTTGGAAAACTAGTTCCCTCCGCTGCTGTGGGCAAACTGATGGAGGCCATTACGTATGTGCCCAGGCATAGGGAAGTTGCCTACGCGGAACTGGCTAATGAGCCAGAGGTTTATAAAAGTGTGGTGGTCAATCAAGTGATGTCCACGGGTGAGTTATTAGAGAAGCTGGTGGCAAAGAGTCCCACATCAGAAATAGAGATGGGTGGAGTCCCCATAGATTGTGTGTTGGACACTGGAGCCGAGACATCATTGATGCTCTAATCATTTTATCATGAGCACCTTACCGGTATGGTAGAAGGAATACAGAATGTGGGCACATTTCTGAAAATTGTCGGGGTAAACGACCCTGATGTGCCAATTGAAGGGTACTTGGATATCCCATTTACAATATTTGGGCAAACCATGATGGCAAGCTTCTTTGTGAAGCAGGATGCAGCAAAGAGTGCTGTTGGTAGGAGGGCCGGATACCCGGTGATTCTAGGGTGTAATATCATCCGGGCCATAGCTGAAAAGTCTATGGAGCCAACTGGTTCATCCAAAAATGACTGGCGACTGGCTTTGCGGTGGATCGAACTCGAGTCGGCAGGAGAGAGACTGGCCGTGAAGGCAGGGAGTCAGTTGTTGTCGGGACAGCTAGTGTGGCTGTCAGCCCACCTGGCCACATTGGTGGCAGAGGTGAGGAGGAGAGTGAGCTACTTGCAGTGACAAATTAACTGATCGTGATTGTTCTGCAGTGTTGTGTCGGTCAAGAAGCCGCATCTTTGGAAGGGAAACCAGTGTTGCTGCAGGCAGTAGACAACATAGATACACAACTATTCCTGGTGAAGGGGGTGCAGTGCATCAAAGATGGTTACTTCCAGGTAACAATGCACCTTGAGTCCATTGCAAATGCAGCGTTTCGTGTACCATGGGGCTTGTTTGAGTTCTCATCTCTGGAAGGGAAACCAGTGTTATTGCAGGCAATAGACAACATAGATACGCAATTATTTTTGGTGGAAGGGGTGCAGTGCATCAAAGATGGTATGTTGGAGGTGCTTGTTGCCAATCCTGGGCCTGAGACTGTAACTGTTCCCGCAGCAGCCAGGACGTTGACAGTCCAGTAAGTAGCTGACACCAATCAGGTGGTGATCTCACCAACAGCAGATTCATTGAACGTCTCTGTACAGCAGGTATTGGTAGAAAGTGGTGGTGTAGCATATCCATTGTCACATGAGTTGAAATCGGGCGATCAAGATCAACCAGACGAACAGGTTGTCTTTTATTTTCCAGATGGGTCACAGAACACTCTGCCGTCTGGAATCAGGCTAGATGGGTTGTAGCCGGATCATGCGATACGAGTGGCAGCATTGGTTAGGCAGTATCATTCTGTGTTCTCCAAAGGGCCACTTGATGTTGGGCGTTGTGATCTGATACCAAACGAGATCAGAGTTACTGATGCAGCTCCGGTTCATGCTGCCTACCGTCGTGTTCCGCCACACATGGTCGATGAGGTGAAGCAGTTATTGCAGGGTTGTTTGGATCGAGGACTTACCCGCCGTTCTTCCAGTAATTATGCCAGCGCTGTCGTTCTGGTGACGGAGAAATCTGAACTCGAAATGTCTCAAAGACGCATTTCCTCTGCCGCGCATCGACGAATCATAGGAAGCCATGAGTAGGCCGTGCCTGTTTTGCTTGATAGATTTGGCACATGGTTATTTCCAGGTAACAATGCACCTTGAGTCCATTGCAAATACAGCGTTTCGTGTAGCATGGGGCTTGTTTGAGTTCACGCGGATACCTCAGGAATTGATCAACAGTCCTACCACATTTCACAGGATCATGGAGATGATTTTCGGCGATTTGAATCTGTCCGAGCTCATTTCTATCTGAATTCTCTGTGCAACCGAGCACAGGTGGGTGGCACAGCTTGCCTAATTTGACATGGAGGTGCGGTACCGGTCGGGGAAGACTAACCAGTCAGCTGAGGAGACAGCAGCTGTGCTCCATCTTGCAATGGACAGCACTGCCGTCCCTAAAGAGACCAGGGGGAGTCGGTTTCATGACTTTAGACTGCCAGAGCTCACAGTATTGGGGGTGGACTTACACCGGCGGTGTTACCCTCTTATAGCTCGGAGCAACTGGCGAAGATGCAGTGTGAGGATCCGGTGCTTGCAGAGTTGTGGAAAGCCGGATGGGAACCTGATCAAATGGCTCCGAATGATGGTTTGCCTGGTCTGTAGGCTTAGATCTATGAGTGGCCAAATCTTGCTGAAAGAGATGGTGTCCTCTATCGGATTGCACGTGACTCTGTGCATGGTTCCGTCTACCAGTTGATCAATGGGGTCACCAAGGAGTTGGTCGATCCTATGGGCTGCTGAGAGCTCGATGCTTCTGGCCGGGCATGAATCGAGATGTCAGAGACTATTTACGGAAGTGCTTTCAGTGCACTGTCTCAAAAGCACAAACCCCTATTGTCCGTCCGCCCATGCGCTACCTACTGGCTTTTAAGCCAATGGAACGTCTGACAATTGACTTCCTGAAGTTAGACCGTGGTCATGGCGGATTCGAGGATGTTCTGGTGATGACGGATTCATTCACCAAGGTTGCACAGGCGGTGCCGTGCAAAGATCAGACTGCCCCAGTGGTAGCTAAGGTGCTGCGTGATCACTAGTTTCGATGCTATGGTGTCCCAGTACATATACACTCAGACCAGGGTCGTAACTTTGAAAGTGAACTGATCCGAGAGATATGTGGTTTGTATGGTGTGCAAAAAACATGAACTAGTCCTTACCATCCACAGGGCAATGGGCAAACGGAACGATTTAGTCACAATCTTTGTTCTTTGATCAAGTCACTTGGTACGACAGAACGTAGAAAATGACTATGGGCATTGCCCCTTCTGGTGATGACCTACAACACTACCCCGCATAGTTTTACTGGTATATCACCATACACACTCATGTCGAGCCCATGCAGATCCGATCCCGGTGGGTCATCGGGTGTTGCTGAAGCAGTGGGCCTTCTCGGGCAGACACAAACTCAGCGACCGCTATGATGAGGTCAGTTATGTGGTGGTGAAGGCTGACCAGAACCTGTATGAGATTCGCCCGGTTCACGGAGGACCAACCAAGTGGGTGAATCGCAAACAACTGGTCCAGGACACACGAACTGGCTCTCATGATAACACAGTTGGTTTGGATATCCTGCCTGTGGTAGAGCCCATTGGTCTTGGCAGTACCGACAGTGGGCCCGAGACCTCGTTGCAAGCTGCTGGGGAGACAGCCGATCCATCGTTTTCCAGGTTGGTGTGTCGTCAGCCAGGCTGTTCCAACAAGGGTCAACACTCAAACCCTGCACACTTGCCCAGGTCTGGGTATTGGCGTTGATCGAGTGTGGAAAGAGGTGTACTACTTTCCGTTTTCAGGCTTGATGATGTGACATTTGGCAGATGTGAGGCCAAGAGTATTGGTCATCGGACTTTCGTTTGTCAGGCGGTTGTGCAGTCGCTCAGACCGAAGAGGCGAGTCGATCTCACAGACCCTCGGCTTGGAGAGCAAGTGTGCCCTGTCAAGCTATGGCCAGGGCGGCTTGACGTATCGCCGGATTCTGTGCAATCCTGACGGTTGCATGCAGCGGACACTGGCATGTGGTCACCAGCCTGACCTTCTAGTCGTTGATATGGATCCAACGACCTTGGCGCAGTGGACACATGTGTCGCCGAGGTCGTGGACAATGCTCTCAGGTTTCCGGGGTTGTTGGACACTTACGGTGTTTCCGTTAAGCAGATTTTGTTCCTTTCCGTGATCCAGCGGACCTCCTCTCCACAAAAAACATCGGGGGTGTCCCTGGGCACCTACACAACTCCTGCAGTGGTCTAACGTTTCCATAGCATCATAGGCCCGGGTTAATCTACCCAAGTATATTTCTTCAGATGGGTGTCACCTCACTGAGGAGGGACTGCAAAAGTACGGGCAAGAGTTGATGCGGGCGGTTCTGACGCATCTGCCCAGGTATTAGACACTGTAGGGAGTACCATCCCTGTATACCCGGTTGTTTTATTTAAGAGTTTGATGTTAGAGGCAGTGTAGGAGATGGTGTTTGCTCCATGTGGAGACAGGGTGTTGGCCCACACCACTTACTGGTTTTATTTGGATCTGATAAGTCAAGTAGTAAGTTTTGATTTGTAATATTGTTTTAGACTGAATCTAATGTGAGGCCCCATTTCACGGGGCATGTATGGCAATAAACTTGGGGCGGATGTCATGGATAGCCAAGATATATAGTTACTACTTAATCACTACTTTGTAGAATTACACTAGTGACGCCACCTGGGGTATGCTGACAGTGACTACCTTGTGTTCAAATCAACCGAGAGATGTCACAGCAATTTATGGCTCCACCGGCTAAGATAATGTAATCCTTATTTTCATAGTGTGCATATATATATATATATATATATATATATATATATATATATATATATATATATAGCTCTTCGAGTATCCCTGTGTGTGTGTGTGTGTGTGTGTGTGTGTGTGTGTGTGTGTGTGTGTGTGTGTGTGTGTGTGTGTGTGTGTGTGTGTGTGTGTGTGTGTGTGTGTGTGTGTGTGTGTGTGTGTGTGTGTGTGTGTGTGTGTGTGTGTGTGTGTGTGTGTGTGTGTGTGTGTGTGTGTGTGTGTGTGTGTGTGTGTGTGTGTAAATTTGGATATTGCGTTCTATACCCGCATTATAACACGCTCGGTGTTAGTGTTAGATTGAGTTCTTTACATTTATTGGAATAATTATGTTGTAATCTAGGCTTAGTAATACTAGATGGCTGATGGGTGACTACTTTGAATTGGGGGTTTCGCGGGAGATTGAGGAGAGCGAAGCAACACGAGGTAGGGGCCAGTTAAGTTTTTGCAATAAGCTGCCGTTGAAGAATAGATCAATCTGTGAGTATCAACATTTCATTTAGTATGGTTACAATCGTCCAGTGACACTTGAAACATTGTTGATGTGTTATATGGTTAATGACTGGCAACAATGTAGATTATTTGTCTTTAACCGTTGCCCTCGTGCCAGTGCGATCCTTTTAGTTAGTTCACCTATCTGTTTAATTTCAGTCATCTGGATTGCCAGTTTTATATTAGCAGGTACCTAAACAGTGCGGGTGTAGGCCTTGTCGTGTATAGTTTAGCGTAACAGGTACAAATTTTGACGTTGCAGTAGACGAGGTATGTGGTCAGTTAAGCAGTTCCTAATTACGTGGGCTGATATCGCCTTTTCAGTTAGATGCTAGTGATTGTGAATATACGGTGAGGTTAAAGGAATTGTCTAGTTGCAGCAGTACAGTTGTTGCAGTATCATTCATAACCAGCAAATTAAGGCATTGGATTTTTAGGATATATATACCAGATCCCCTTTCCCCGTAAGACCGGATGTGGGCCTCAGTTTGATAGCTAGGGGTCAGCACTGATTCGCCCAATGGTTATCACCAAAGCAATTAGATACCAAGCACAGTCTTTTGGCGATACGCCATTTAAAATTGGATGGTGGAGCCATCTACTGGACCGAGTCTACAGCGCAGCAAATATGACCGCCGAGCCATGTTGTGCCGTGTTTGGGTGCAACAAGCGTTCGCCGAAAACACCAGAAAAACATTTCTTTTCATTTCCGAATGACCCAACAAGGTATGGAAAATAGGAATAATTATTGTAACGGTACCGGTCCATTTGTTTGGGTCGCCAACTAAATTGACATTGGTGTCGTGTAATCATAATATTACTGAGTTCCCATCAACACTGAATTAAATATGCTGTTTAAATAAAAATTGCAACCAGTATTTGTTTAAAAGTGTCAGTATTCTAAATCAGTAAAATTTATTTCATCGACTGAATGCAAACAAACGGTTAGAAACGTTGTTTTAGATATTGAAATGTCGGTGACACTAATTGCCGCCGGATATTGTATGTGTTCAAATATTTTCCCTATGCGGCTAGAATACTAGATGGAACAAACAGCGTGTGTCAATATCATCAGACAGTTAGATAACTTTCCTGTGGCGATTACAACGATATAGTTACGTAAACTTAGTCAAAAAAGTAATACACTTGTGCGTTTGTTTACATCGTCGTCGATATGGTGCATTCTGCTGCCACCTATCGTATTATTTAATAAACCATTTCTGAGAGCTAGGTCAGTGAGGCTATCTGTACATAAATAGTAAAAAAAGTAGTCGTTGTATGACATGTATCCAGTTCTATTGAAGTAATGGCATATTTAATAAATATATATATATATATATAAAGCATGTTGTAATTGTACTATAAACCATAAATGCCTTGATTAGTTGTAGCATCATTCGTTTCATTGTGTGGCAACATGCAATACATTAAACACCACAGTTATACCTCTCAAGTATCACAATTATTATTAATTTATGTGTGACATAATGCATTATTCATGTGACATAAGAACACAACGTTATTTTACAGATGTTGCAGCCTACTGGCATTAAATTATGAGACAATTAACTTCCAATATTACAAAAAGACTGTATTATGAGCAGAGCAGATGCAGAGAACATGGCTTGATTCCCATGGGCCATGGGGAGTAACGCAGAAAGCAGTCTTGCATTTAGTGCATTTGGATTCAGCGACGGAATACTGTGAACAATTTATAAACATTACTTCATCAAGTTCATGTTAAAATGCAGAACATTACATTATGAAGCAGTGATAACTGATCACTGGTCTGTACAGAGCCTGTAGCAGTCATCCAACCTGTCATGACACAGTCACACATAGACACAGTGAACTACGAGTATGAATATTGTATTTCATTGTCATGTATTGATCTGTTGAGTTTGTATTCTATGTAGCCAATATTTACTTATTAATGAAGTTATTGTTAATGCTATATGAATGGTTAATGTATATTTATTATAATGTTTAATGTGATTGTAAACATTGCATAAATTATATAACTGTCTTCATAATTATGGATATTCCAGTCTTTTATCGAAATGTAGCGGTCAGTTGTTAGTGTGCTGAAATTAACCATTATTAATTACGTTTCTGTTGATGTGAAATGACTGGTTAATGTATATTTATTTCCATATTTAATGTGGTTTACTGCTTTCATAAATTCAGACAATATGGCCTTTTACTGAAATGTGTCGATCTTTCTAAGTTGCGCATTAATTAACCAGTATTGACTAATTTATTAAATTATTAAATTATTTGTTAATGTATCTTTATTACCTTTATTAATGTGGCTATATACAGTGCATAATATGTTTAAATATCTTCATAATCATGGGCATTATGGCATTTAATTGGAACATGTTGGTCTGTTGAGTTTGCATGCTACATTACTAAAACTAACTAATTAATTGCATTAACTTGGTTATAATTAGTACTAACAATATTATATATTGTAAGTTTATTACTTTAGTCAATGTGTTTGAAAACTTTGAAAACAATATTTAAATATATATATAAATTAAAAAGTTATCACATTTTAAATCAAATGTTTATTCAAGGAAAACACAAAAATGAATCCATTTTGCCATTGTAAGAGATACAAGTAATACGCTGTTTTGGCGTCTTAAAATATGTTGATAAATTTTGATCTATTAAAAATATCTTAATAAAATAAACAGTTATGTGACCTTTAATTTAAACCCATTCACAATGTTCTGGCATGATATAAAATTTTTGGTTGAAGTGCCTATTTTGTTTACTACATGTACCTACCCAAATATAACATGACAAGAAAATATGTGGTGTAATAGCGAAGGTTAGATAGAATTATATACAAATCAATATATATATATATATATATATATATATATATATATATGTACATAAACACGGTGGAACTGCCAACATTACTTAAATGCGCGTACTTACCATGTGCTCACCAGAACAACATCGACTGACAGTGTCAACAACAGTCATTTGATTTGATTCATTGTATATATATATATATATATATATATATATATTATATATATATATATATATATATATTATATATACATATATATATATATTATATATATATCCAAGTATCACATATATAGCAAGATTTGTATGTATTACGTGTGCAATTCAGCGCGAAGACAAAATGTAGATAGATAGTTTAATTATTGTATTATATTATTATTATATTATATCTCGGTTTCTGAACAGTTCACATTTGTCCTTTTTGATTTTGTCATAAGAGAACGGCATCTAGATCTAACAAACTGAAACAATTTATTTCACCAAAATCGCCAAAATGTGTATTCAGCGTGTATGAACGATCCTACCAATAAATAGTTGCGAGTAATGAAATGTTTCGGTCTCGTGGACAAAATATCATCCGAAAAGTCATTAGCGTCACATGCCATTAGCATCACATTTGTGTCATTAAAGTAACACTTTTGTTATTAGCGTCACGCTGACTTATAAACAAGTTTACTGAAAATGTATCTAATTAGGCAAAATAGTGTTGAATGCCTACTATGTTCTAAAAAATAAAACCAAATGGGCAAGGACTGTATTGCTTGAACTTATACAATGGTGAAGGAAAATCGTGTGACGCTAATAACACCAGAATATGCATGTATTTTTAGGCTTTAAATTATCCCTGTGTCCCAGTTTGCAGGATAAATCTTGGATATAGCCATATTTTAAAAAGACTACTGCATCATGTTATGACAACTTCTTTTTTCTGATAATGAAGCGTTTCAAGCAACTGAAAACAAAAAATATGTTTGCAATAAATGATAGTTTTTGTTTTGTTATTAAGTGCTGCAAAAATTGAAGTTATCATGTATACCTTTTTAATTTGGTAACGTACTGAAGTATGCCTACACTTTCATTAAAATACATAACAAATGTGGACAAAGATTGTATTGCATCAACTACGTGGTGAAATATAAGCATGTGACGCTAAGGCAGAATATACATGACTAAACGTTGTATCCTCCGTAAATCCCAGTATGTAGGGTAATGCGTGCACATGGACGATTTTATATACTACATATATTACACAAAGATATATGGGTAAACTGTGTTTACATATTTGAAAACAAATTTAGAAGTCTAAAAAACCTTAATTTGACCAGTTTTCAAATATTCACCCGTATAAACTGTTTGCTTAACTCAGATAACTTCGATATGTTTAATGGGTATTAAATATTGGCAGAAATAGGTATTCTAACTTGACACGTATAGAGGACTAAGAGGACATGAAGGAAAGTGTTTGAAGGAGTTGTGTTGATTATACCTCATAAGTTAGTCTTTCAGAGAGTGATTGTTTCGACCCTTTCGTAACATATTAATCCAAAATATAATCACAATAAATAGCCATAAGCACGTTGATATATAAAAAATGAACACATTGAATGTGTAACACATAAAAACTTTAAGCGCCATTCCACCAACTTATATCTCGTTGTTTCAATGTATCGTGTTTTTATGCATAATTTGTCGACATTTTAGTTTGTTTATTGCTACTTATTTAGCATGTCACACCTTGCCTTAGCTTGGAGTACTTGTAACTTCCATAGGAGAACACTAATCTCACACTAATCTAAACTTAGTGTTTTTCTAAGGTGTTGTATGTAATATAGTTGTTACTGCTGCCTGCTTCAATTGCTGCCAGTTTGGCTTGTTCTTGCCTATAAGTACCGCTGATGCATCACAAGTTGCTTCGGTGTCTCGTTTTATCTCAACGATTCAATGGAAGAACGTGTAAAACAGAAACATCTTCATATTACATAGGATAGGACTGGTAAACGGGTGGCATTTTAGTCTAAGTCATCATGGACAATAGTGCCAGTCAGTGGTGGCATGGAACGAAATACAAATACTTCGTTACAATACTTAAGTAGTTTTGTTTAAGTAATCGGCATGTAACGAAGTACAATTTTAATAAACTACTTGTACTTGTACTTGTAACGAAGTAGTTTTATCTTAGTTTTATTTAAAGTAACAATACTTTTTACTTCTTTACATTCGTTTACTTCGCGAAATATTTTCGCTACAATATTTCCGTGTCTAGTCGCCAGGGGGATCCTATCGACGATTCACCGGCCAGGTCGCAATCGTATTTGCATACAAACCTCGCTTTGGGATAGCGCGTCAACGCTGACCTCTATAAATAAAAATAAGAGATCACCGAGCGGGAAGTCGTTTGGAATGATTTTGGATGGATGTTACTATGGATGTCGAATGGTCAAAGTCAAGATTTATCCAATAAATCATCCCTGAGGGATTTCAGATATTACCTAACTAGACTGGTGGCCCCTATTTGAGCTGAGTTTGGAAAAACAACTTTTCACCATAGAGCGCTCCCTTCGCGGCTTCGGCGCGCCTCGGTTTCGCTGTTCATCCGGGCCCACATTGATTGTGTCGTTATAACTTAATTGTTGCCTAAATTTGACACCTCGTTACTAAGACCATTCATCATCATCCCAGGCATATCTATGTTACAACAATAGTGTGTCTTAGTGCACTTTTAAGGTCCAAAGAACGACCCGGTTTGCATCAACATACGCTGCTATATAGCTCACTGCGGTAATGCACGGCCGCAGCGGCGCAGACTGGTGCAAACCGGGTCGCTCTCTTGGCTTCAAAAGTTCGCTAAGACGCACTATTTTCGTAAAACCAATGTGCCTGGGATGATGTTGAATGGTGGATCTAACGCACTGAGCTTTCAAATTTAGACAAAAGTGTAGTTCTATCGACGAAATTGAGGTGGGCCCGGATACTAAACTAGTGGGCAGCACACATGTTCGTAACTATATTACAGCTATAATCTGTATTATACTGCCTTTTTTGTACAGTAAAGTAGTTATTTTATTTTAATGACTATTATTTGGGTAAGGTTCGTGTAGAGTAAAGTAGTTATTTTAGTCCTGCATTTCGTGTGCCTGCTGTAATGTTGATATTAAAACGTTGACTTTTACTCTTACTTCAAGTACGTTTGAAAGTTCCATTTACCTTTTACTCAAATAATGTTTTATCAATGCACTTTACTTTTACTTAAGTAGTGTGTAGATGAGTTACTTGTACTTTTATTCAAGTACATAATAAAAGTAGTTCAGTCAACACTCTTGCCAGTGTCCTTAAACGCCATCGACGATGCATGTTACGTGCGAGGTTGTAACTATCAACTTCACATAAAAACCAATGATTCAACAACTGGTGGTGATAGTGGTGGTGGTGGTGGTTGTGGTGGTGGTGGTTGTGGTGGTGGTGGTGGTGGTTGTGGTGGTGGTGGTTGTGGTGGTGGTGGTGGAGGTGGTGGTGGTGGTGGTGGTGGTGGTGGTGGTGGTGGTGGTGGTGGTGGTGGTGGTGGTGGTGGTGGCGGCGGCGGTGGTGGTGGTGGTGGTGGTGGTGGTGGTGGTGGTGGTGGTGGTGGTGGTGGTGGTGGTGGTGGTGGTGGTAGTGATGTTGATGGTGTTGATGGTGATAGCGATGATGATGAAGACCGTGGTGGTGGTAGTGGTGGTAGTGGTGGTAGTGGTGGTAGTGGTGGTAGTGGTGGTAGTGGTGGTAGTGGTGGTAGTGGTGGTAGTGGTGGTAGTGGTGGTAGTGGTGGTAGTGGTGGTAGTGGTGGTAGTGGTGGTAGTGGTGGTAGTGGTGGTAGTGGTGGTAGTGGTGGTAGTGGTGGTAGTGGTGGTAGTGGTGGTAGTGGTGGTAGTGGTGGTGGTGGTGGTGGTGGTGGTGGTGGTGGTGGTGGTGGTGGTTGTGGTGGTGGTGGTGGTGGAGGTGGTGGTGGTGGTAGTGGTGGTAGTGGTGTTGCTGACGGTGATGACGATGATGGTGATCATCATCTTCATAACGATAATGATGATGATGGTGATCATCATTATCATAACGATAATGATTGCAATAAAGATGGTGATGAGGAGAAGGAGCACCGACGACGACGATGACTATGTCTAAGGGATCATCTCAGAACATCGATGTCCAATATCAGATGAAATTACTTTCGTTTGGATGAGGGGGGTCACAGGCAGTTTCGTCTGGCGTTGGACATCGAAATTCTACGCTGCGGACAGGTTCTGTTAATATTGATATCATAATTTCAATGTTCAAAAAAGTGTCGTCAAAGTGGCTGGGGGCTGCGGCCAGATGAAAGTAATTTTGCCTGATATCGTACATCGACGTCCTGAGATGATCCCTAAACAAAACAGAATTTACATGTTGCATAATTAATTATTTTTATTCCAGAAGACCGTTATTACATCACGCTGTTGACTGTCCATAAGCGCATTGTCCAGATCATTCACGATGCATTGACTCGTTCACCAATTTACTACTCTGTAAGGCAGAAAATGTCGCATTTTAACAAGTTGATATCTAAATGTAGGAAACCTAATTGTCAGAAAAAGAGTGATAGCAAACATGGATTGTTTATTTCGTATGTAAATGGTGCATTTAAGAGACATGTTCATGCTATCCAGTAGATGGAACTTATTCCTGGTGTCGTCTAATATTTATTTCAGATTGAAACAAGTATGTTACAATAATTTGAGACAAGTTATTGTAACTTGTTATATTTGATCAGTATAACTACTTACTCCTGGAGCAGTTGTCACCGTCTTTTCTGTACCGAGCACTGCAGAATTTGTAGGGGCTAACAGAGAAAAGGAAAGTTATCAGAACAATGTTGTGAAGCTGAAACAGATCGAATATTAATACAAAAGACTAAAAATTTGCGCGTGCTATTGCATTTTCTGCGCGTAATCAAAGTAACAAAAACGAAACACTACCTACACAAGCACGCACTCCACGCACTCCAAGTATTCCACGCACTATACGCACGCACGCACACAAACACACACACACACACACACACACTCACACACACACAACAGCGCAAAATAGAAAGTACTGTCAGATCAACATACCCCACTTTGCACACAGGATATTTATATCCGGTCATGAAGAATCCGCCGCAGAATGATTTGTCTGCAATAAGATGTCGTCATTCATGAGTTTGGTTGTGGCTTAACAAACTACCTCTAAACGATACGTATAAACTCGCAGCTATATATTATATTCAACAATAATTCATATAATACATGTGTTAGTTATTGGCAAGTACATCACCCAAGGAAAGCTCACACAACGGCAAACGCAAACGGGATCGACAGAAGAAAATTCGTCAGGACAACATATTGGATTAGACAAGTCTTAGCTCACAGATCAAGTTACACATAGCAGGAAACATACCAGGCTGACACATAGACAGAGTGATTAATTTAGTCCACCAGCCTCCCCCCTCGATATGATCGCTCCGGTTATGGTATAAAGACAAGTAAGCCTATCCACGTGACATGCTAGGGTGTTTCAACAAATTTGATATTTCTTTTTGGGATCATAATTCGTCAAAACTATGTCAAGCACTGGCCACAACATTGGTTTTTTTAAAGTTATGCAAGTCACCCAATTAGACGAGCAAAGTAAATTATGTCGATGGTTTTAACGAAATGTCGGAATCTCATTTAACCGTCTTCACATGTTGAACTTGCCTTTGTTGACGCACACGTGGAGACGACCCAAAACTTTGAACATCCTGCCTTGGCTGCAGCAATATGGCACCAAGACAAAGTGGTGTCTGGTTCTGCAACGAAGTAAACATTGTTAGACAACACATGTTATATACCGAAGATGCGTTGTTATATAGCACGGTATCCAGTACTTAGGAATGTTCAGAGTGTTTTAAATTTTAATCTCTGGCAGACCTGTTCAATTGAACACCATCTCGACTTCTCTGAGTAGCATCCAGCCACGCTGTAATTATTATTGCGCGAAGATTATTCGTACACAAATACGAAACACTGTCTATATTTGCCAGGTATTCATTCATACAGCTGAGCGAACTGGAGCAACATAAAGTGGGCGAACTTGCCAAAAGGTTCTAAACGGCACCGGGAGGATTCGATATTCTGTGCTATATGTGTCTATTTTCATAATACTGTGCCAACGTGGTGTACCAGTGTTACATCAGACACAGTACCTGAGACAACGATGCTTACTTGTAGCAAGTGTGGCGACGTCGCCACCCGCCGCATCTGCTCTTCTTTTGGTACGCCACCCATTTCAAATGGTGACATGCTAACTCAACGTGGAGTCTTTTTTTCGGGTGACATATGCCACATAGCATGTCTCTCACTGCAAACAAATGTCAACATGTTATGTACTAGGCTACATTTAATATGTAATTACAGTATCGCATATTGAATACGTGATGTTCTTGCATTAAATGTTCTGATATGATAATCATATATATCATATTGTGTGTGTGTGCGTGTGCGTGTGCGTGTGCGTGTGCGTGTGCGTGTGCGTGTGCGTGTGCGTGTGCGTGTGCGTGTGCGTGTGCGTGTGCGTCTGCGTCTCCGTGTGTGTATCTGTATGTATCTCTCTGTAGCTCTCTCAAGCAGAAGCTGAACCCAGACCCCAGCGGCCGATTTGACCAGTTTTGCACGACCAACTAGAATGCTAACTCACTGAATATGTACAAAGTCAAAGCGGAGAACTTTACTCACAGTGTCTCTTCTCTCGATCCATCACGTCCTCGTAGCTGGCAGCGTCACTGTCGGCGTCTTCTCCCACCTCCCTCACTTCGCGCTGCAGCCCGGCTCCGTCACCGACTTGCTCCGTCTGGGCCGTGTTCTCTGCGAGTGACGCCGCCAACAGACCGAGCAGACACACGAGTACGATCGACTTCATTCTCGTTGTTATCGCGGCAGCAGCTTTGTTACTGTAAGAAGGACACATATACCTTAGATATGCAGAGTGATTGCACATAAATCCAGAATTGAGATACCCTAGCTAGTAGAAACGCCTAAATGAATATGTTTTAGCAGCCACGGAGACAACAAGTAAGCGGTTCTTAACCTCTGGGTCGCGATCCAAAATTGGGTCGCCAAGCCATTTTGAGTGGTTCGCCAAAGTTTCCAGTGTCAAATGCTTGGCTGTCCGAAGTTTTCATTATTATCCTGCCCTGCTTGCCCGTACGAGATGACGCGAGACGAGTAATTTAAGCCAAATGTTGCGTGAATTTTACATAATGTCACACTGCACTCAGATTCAAATTAATGCGACATTCGCCATAAATTCAAGTCATATTCTATTTGATACTGGAGAATACGCGTCATGCTCGCATTGGGCAAACGTCGGTGCTGTTTTCGATTAACTCCATATCGAAGTCTTAAATTAAAGTCTCAGATAAATACCGTCCAGATACATCATACCCGATTTGTTGCCTCTTACGCTCACCAGTATGAATGAAATTAGCGTAATATCCTTCATTCAAACATTGTCGAAATGGTACGATCATCCCCATTCCGTCTACAAACTTACCTTTTAAGTTGCAACTAATTTTTCTTTTTACGTCAACAAATCTAAGACACTTTTTGGTGATTCCTACCTGGTTGTCAGCAAGCATGTTTAGCTGTTCTATTTTTTCATTTATTTATGTTATACGTGCCTAATTATTTTATCATCATTTGTTTTATCATTATCTATCGCAAGTTAAATGTTTGAAAGTATGGGTCGCCAAGTAAGTTCCGCGTCCGGAATTTGGGTCGCCATCAAAAACGGTTACGAACCGCTGTAACAAGTCTACTTACCATCTAGGGTTCTTGATAGGAAATCAACTTGTCAAAACCAACTAACAAGAAACAAAGTAAAGTTGTGTGTACTATATGTAATAAGTGTAGCATTCCACCAACTGACTTGTTTCATTTGTTGAACGTAAGGACAAATCGCAAAAAAAAAAAAAATATCAAAACAAATATAATTAATCGTATAAGGCATACAGAACCTGGTAAACGAATTCACTGACATACCTTCTTGCTTTGTGGTGATTCCGACAAGAAGCGTTGTCATCAAGTCTTCAGCTTGTCTGGTCACAACTGTCGGTGAGCTTTTATAGAAGGAAAAGTTCATAAACAGCGACAACGGAACAGACAATAAACGGGTGTAGGTAACGCGTAATAGATCACTATGATGCTGCTGTTATAAAATAAGTGTTTGTTTATGTTAAAACTGAGTCGCGTATCACGTCATTAATTACACGCAACAGCAGGTTCCAGGTGTACACTGTGGCCGGTTTTCAAATTAAAACCCCAGGGGTTCCGAACCATGATCGCTTCAAAGGTCATGCGACAGTAGCGTTAGCGTGTCTGTAACCATCACCAACAAATGGAACTATCACTCTCCTCTTGATACGTCGGTAACTATCATTCGCAAATCCTTTCTGTGTGATCTTGCTCCTATTACGCCTTCAAACGTCGTTTTATTCCCAATTTATGCTTTGATGGTCAATGTCGTTCTTAGGCTTTCTTATCCCAAAGGCCGCTAAAGTCCATTCATTTTAATATTTCCAGATGGATTCCATCTTGTTTGGTGATGTAGCCAACACAGATCGTTTATAAGATTTACATTTGTATAAGTGTTTCTGTATTTTATTGAAGAGTTGCTTTTTCATTCATCCCGCACTAATATATATGTATATATATATATATATATATATATATTAATTCATCCCGCACTAATATATGTATATATATATATATATACATATATATATATATATATTTATATATATATATATATATACAGATATTAGTGCGGGATGAATGAATATATTTCACCTTAAACAAAAGTATTAGAGGTGACGAAGTAACGACTTTAAGGCACAGCGTAGGTTATATCTAAGACAAATTATGCCGACAGAGAATTATAAATCGTTCTCCTTCTTCATCCTGGCTCCTTCGTACGCGGTGAAGTCCAGGTACTGTTATACCTCGCTTTGTATTGTTGGCATGCTCCGGTCCCTGAAATTTGGGTCGCCGCCAAAAAAGGTTAAGAACCGCTGTAACAAGTCGACTTGCCATCTATGGTTCCAGATAGGAAATCAATTTGTCAAAACCAACTAACAAGAAACAGAGTTGTGTGTAATATATGTAATATATGTAGCATTCCACCAATTGACTTGTTTCATTTGTTGAATTAATTAACCGTTCATCCCTCATCAACGTATGGTGTATCTTGAGATACGAAATGAGGAGTAGCAACGTTTAGGTTATGTATTATGTGCGTAACCACAGCAATACTGATGATAGTAGTCTACTGATGTGCCATGCTCAGGTCCACTTCTCATTTGTTAGGATTTGTATTTTGTGCGTAAATGCAACCATATTGATGTCATTTGCAAACAATCGTAACATGTTGTAATGCTAATGTTTCTTTCTCTTTCAAGAATATAAAAACGTAATTTTGGACGGTGTACTGAGTTTGTCCTGCTTATATATATATATACGTATATATATATATATATATATATATATATGTATATATATATATATACATATATATATGTATGTATGTATGTATGTATGTATGTATGTAAGCATGCATGCATGCATGTATGCATATATTAGCCAAAACAATATATTAGCCAAAACAAGACACGTGTATTTTCTTACTTTGACACCTCTGCCAAGATTTCTGTATGTCTTTTATCTATTTTTACTTTTCGGTACCGCATGATAGTTTGAAGCAAAAATAACATTTTTGCCTCGCGTGTACAACGATCATCCCTCTGGGGACCGTGAGGGGCACCTTCAAACAACAATCTTGAAACGGCCCTCACTTCTGAACCGTTCATCCTACATCAATGTCTCTGTGGATTCAAAATTTGGAGTAGCAACTTATATATTCAATGTAAGTTTTACGTGGCGGCAACCTCATTGACGTTATTTGCGAAGAACTGTATGATCATGTAATTTTCACGATAATTTTCCTAACTATTTTCACCCTTAACCAATCAATTTAACTCTAACATCGCCTAACCTAGACTAAATTGCAAAAGAAACCCCGAACATCTGCCAAGCAAAGAAGAATTGATATTATGCCACCATGTCAGAGCAATATTAACGTTACGCCAGGTGGCGGAATATTCGTAAAACGGCCCTGATTTATGAACCACTCATCCCATCGTTTGCATCAACAGATTTTAAATGAGAAGTAGCAACTATTAGATTATGTATTATGTGCGTAATAACAACAATACTGATGTTAGTAGTCTACTGATGAGCCCTCCCCATGTCCACTTCTGCCTTCTGATTTGTTCTATCACGTCTATGACCTTTGTTTTCTCTCTTACCCAGATGTTTGTTTTTCTCTCCCGATATGTGATGTTTAACATATTTCTTTCCATCTTTGTTTGTGCGGCTGTTAGCTTGTTCTGTGCCTGGATGGTGAGTGCCATGCTTCCGCGCCGTATGTCATCGCTGGGAGTACGCAGTTGTAGACTTGCATCCAATTTTGTTGAAGTATTGTTTATATTCACGCCATTACGCCAATCCCTAAACACGCACCTACTCTAAAATGTATGTATCCACGCTTGCAGCCCACGCACATACTTAGTGGAGAATCAGCTCTGTGTTAAATTTAATTTTCATTTTAAGTTGTTATAAAAGTTTAATTTTCGGTACGCCTGATTGATTGGAGCATAAATAACATGTTTGGCTCGAGTGTACAACGATCATCAACGCCCCTCACTTCTGAACCGTTCATCCTACATTAACGTATTATGTCTCTGTGTATTCAAAATGTGGAGTAGCAACTTATATATTCTAAGCAATTTTTGCGTGGAGGCAACCATATTGACGTTTGTTTTTGTAAGATCATGTAATTTTCACGATATTTTTCCTAATTATTTCCACCCTTAGCCAATCAATTTAACTCTAAACATCGCTTAACCTAGATTACATTGCAAAAGAAACCCCGCTCTAAGCAAAAACATTGATAATATATGGGAGAAAGTAACTAATGTTGCATGTTTATTGCTATTCTGTCAGCGCAATGTTAACATGACGCCACCTGGCGGATTATTCGTAAAACGGCCCTAATTTATGAACCGTTCATCCCTCATCAACGTATGGTGTATCTTGAGATACGAAATGAGGAGAAGCAACTTTTAGGTTATGTATTCTGTGCGTAAATGCAACCATATTGGTGTAAACAATCGTAACATCTTGTAATGCTAATGTTTCTTTCTCTTTGAAAAACATAAAAACGTAATTTTGGACGGTGTACTGAGTTTGTCCTGCTTATATATATATATATATATATGTATGTATGTATGTATGTATGTATGTATGTATGTATGTATGTATGTATGTACGTACGTACGTACGTACGTACGTATGTATATCTATGAATCTATGTATGTATGTATGTATGTATCTATGTATGTATGTATGTATGTATGTATGTATGTATGTATGTATGTATGTATGTATGTATGTATGTATGTATGTATGTATGTATGTATGAATGTATGTATGTATGTATCTATGTATATATGCATCCGTGCATGTATGTATGTATGTACGTATATATTAGCCAAAACTGTATATATTAGCCAAAACAAGATACGTGTATTTTCTTACTTTGACACGTCTGCCAAGATTTCTGTATGGATACTTTTATCTTTTTTTACTTTTCGGTACCGCCTGACAGGTTGAAGCAAAAATAGCATTTTTGCCTCGCGTGTACAATGATCATCCCATGGGGGGCCGTGGGGTCACCTTCAAGCAACACTCTTGAAACAGCCCTCACTTCTGAACCGTTCTTCCTACATTTTAACATTTCCAGATGGATTCCATCTTGTTTGGTTCTTTTTGGATGTCGTCTATGTTTTTATATTATCATCATCAATATAGCTTACTGTTTCAAAACAGACAACAGTATGTCAACATAGACGACCATGATTCAGATTTATTAAATTTATTATTGGAGTTCCATAAGGGTCAATACTGGATCCGTAACTGTTTATATTATTCATACATAATATATGTAATACGTCATCAATTTTAAAATATATTCATTTTGCTAATATTTTGTGTTCATGAAATTATCCAGTTCAACTCAGTAACGATGTATGCAAAGAACTGCGTAAATTAAGTAGATGGTTTGCAGTTAATAAATCATCGCTTAATGTGTCAAAAACTAAAGTCATGCTGCTTAGTAACTGTAGGGAAACATTCAACATCAGTGTAAATATTAATGACAATGATACTGAAATGGGATATGTCAGTAAATTTATCTGTATGCTAATAGATCATCAGCTTAATTGAAAAGATCATGTTAACATGATAGTAGCTAAATTATCTAAAGGTATTGCAATTATACATACAGCAAAATATTTATTATAAAAAAATGCACGTTTGACATTATGCTGCTCATTATTCCTGCCTTATATGCCATATTGTTGTGAATTTGGGGGAAATACTTACAAAGCAAATATTGAATGCTTTTATTTACTACAGAAAAAGCAATTAGGATAGTGTGCAATGTAGACTCTTGCCATCATACAAAATGCTTGTTTTGTGAATTGCATATATTAAAGTTATATGATTTAGTAAAACTAAAAACGGCTGTCATAATATACAAAGCAAACAATAAGCTGTTACCAAATAATTTACAATTGATATTCAATAAAGGGTCTGATAAGACACGAGAAACCCATAAAAAGGAAAAAATTAAGACAAGTCTCGGCAAGGACAACTCTAAAAGTATAAAATCGTGAATTCGCTGGACCATCACATATAATGTGCCAAAGCTGTTTCTATATTTCATTAATTGTACAATAGAAAATGTTTCCAATAGTATCGACTACTGGTTTGATATATTGAAAATATGCAAGAAAACAAAAAATACAACATTATTATGTTCACATTATTATGTTGTTATAATTCAAACAGTTCATATATTAGAACTGTGATTACTGCTTTGAAAGGGAAAGCACTTCGTAAGTGTAAAACTTCTGCTTTCTTCTTTTCTACAATAATTGTTAATTCAATTAAAACGTAATATCATGTATGTATTATAATGCTATTGTGGAAAGAAAAATATATTATTATCACGATCACTGCCAATGTCAATTCGTGTGTGTTCCCAGATGGTTTATCAGTCTAATCTACCTTATATATCTATGTGGATCATATGCATGTGTGTAAAAGTATTTGAAGTTCAGTCAAATCTGTCGAATGATGGGTGTAGTGAAGGTCTTAAGACCTCGCAGTCTGCTAATCGACCGTTCACACTCACAGGCGTCGTCAATGTGTGTGTGCATGGGTGTGTGTGCATGTGTTTGTGTGTTTGTGTGTTTGTGTGTTTGTGTGTTTGTGTGTGTGTGTGTGTGAGTGTGTGTGTGTGTGTGTGTGTGTGTGTGTGTGTGTGTGTGTGTGTGTGTGTGTGTGTGTGTGTGTGTGTGTGTGTGTGTGTGTGTGGCCGCGTGTGTGCGTTTGTGTGTGTTTGTTTGTTTTTGTGTGCGTGCGTTTGTGTGTGTGCGCGCGCGTGTGTGTGTATGGGCGTCTGTGTGTTTGTTCGTTGCGTGCTGCGTGCATGTCTGTCTGTCTGTGTGTCTGTATATATGTCTGTCTGTCTGCCTGTTTGCCTGTCTGTCTGTCTGTCTGTCTGTCTGTCTGTCTATCTGCCTGCTTGTCTGTCTGTCTGTCTGTCTGTCTGTCTGTCTGTCTGTCTGTATGTATGTCTGTATGTCTGTATGTCTGTCTGTCTGCTGTCTGTCTGTCTGTATGTCTGTCTGTCTGTCTGTGTCTGTCTGTCTGTCTGTCTGTCTGTCTGCTTATCTGTATGTCTGTCTGTCTGTCTTTCTGTCTGTCTGTCTGTCTGTCTGTCTATCTGTCTGTATGTCTGTCTGTCTGTCTGTCTGTCTGTCTGTCTGTCTGTCTGTCTGTCTGCTGCATGTCTGTCTGTTGCATGTCTGTCTGTCTCTCTGTCTCTCTGTCTCTCTGTCTATCTGTCTCTCTGTCTCTCTGTCTCTCTGTCTCTCTGTCTCTCTGTCTCTCTGTCTCTCTGTATCTCTGTATCTCTTTATCTCCGTCTCTCCGTCTCTCCGTCTCTCCGTCTCTCCGTCTCTCCGTCTCTCCGTCTCTCCGTCTCTCCGTCTCTCCGTCTCTCCGTCTCTCCGTCTCTCCGTCTCTCCGTCTCTCCGTCTCTCCGTCTCTCCGTCTCTCCGTCTCTCCGTCTCTCCGTCTCTCCGTCTCTCCGTCTCTCCGTCTCTCCGTCTCTCTGTATTGGACGCCAAACTTTCACTGCGTAATCTACTACGACCTTTCGGAAGAAAATTAACGTCTGTATTGTTTTGAAATTCTGGGGATGTAGCTCCATTCATGTCCCTCCGATGGAGATAGAACAAATGACAATGTGAAGGCAGACTTCATAGATCACTACCAAGAATTCATGAATGTTCCCAAAACTATTTTTGTATACAGCTTGGTTAGTCTATCATGCGGATAGTAGGGTTTTTCTGCTATCAGTCGTTTCCGAACTACAAGGAATTGATGGAAGTAGGCAAATTACAATAAAAAGCATGACAGGTTTTGTATATGAATAAATTCTTAAGGTGACTGTTAAGTTATCATTCAAGTACATAGTGATACACTGGCATGTAGGCAAACAAAGATAATAAAGTATGCACTTTTATTTAAGATGTTTTTCTGTTGTGGTGTAGCATACAATACTGCTGTTGTTAAATAGTGCAGTTCCGGCCCTTAATGCGCATATCTGGAAATTAAAGTTCGCTGTGTAAGGAAACAGTTTGGGACTTGGTGTCATTAGGATGAACCTAGTTTGGGCCATTTAAGAAAAATATACTGCAGTTGTTAAATAGTGCAGTTCCGGCCCTTAATGCGCATATCTGGAAATGAAAGTTCGGTGTGTAAGGAAACAGTTTGGGACTTGGAGTCATTACGATGAACTTAGTTTGGGCCATTTAAGAAAAATATTACGCATATTTTATTTAGAATAGGGCAAACTATTCCCTTAGCGAACTTATATTTCCGGACATGCGCATTTAAGCGCCGGAACTGCATCAATTAACAACTGCAGCATTTTATGCTACAGTGGTATTCCAATCGATAATTAGTTTGCGCTATGCAATCAGCTGCCTGTTTATTATTAATTCTGAGTCGGTTGGTTTACCGACTTCCTTGCACAAACTTTTTGGGAGCCACAACATACATTCGTACACCCACACACACACATCCTTTTTTAAGACTTATACCGCGTCGCCACCTCATGGATGAAACGTGGAAGGGCGCACTTTTATCTAAATTCAAATCCAACACTCTTCCGACGCACCAGCGTAGATCGCAACAATGAAGTCGCATTCATTCAAATCTTGCATCACCCTCTTGCCCTTCTTAATGCAGACGGAGGTAGACCTACATCTCCGTCGGTTAGGATGTATAGCTATTGGACTGATAATATGTGTGTGCGTGTGTGTGCGCCCGTGTGCGTGCGTGTGTGCGTGTCCAAATCAAAATCTAAGCAACAAAATAAAACCATTCCATGGATTTAGTTAACGTTACATTTATATGCAATAAAACGCTCCATCACCAAAATCGGTGTTTCTTTTTATTTTGACCACATTTTAATAACAGCTTTAACGATTGAAGGCAGTACTGTACTATAAATTAGTAGACACGTAAATACAATCCTCTTTATATTGTGAGGAAAACCCGTCATACAAATTATGGTTCGCTGAAATTCCCATTGGTAAAACCCGCCGTCACACCAGTTATACCTCTTTAAAATTCCCTACCATTGTCAATCATTGTTGAAAGAAGCATCTGCGTGTTACGATAAAATTAGGAAAGACCGCTTGTACCAGTGAGTGCCAGCAACTAACTCAGCATGTCATGGGCAGGTGCCAACCGAGCACAAACAGATGTAAATGCCTAAAAAGTAGTAATTTACAAGTTCTCAACCGTTTTTTATTGGTCACCTAAATATCAGCGTGCCTCCACACAATCTGTAATGAATACATATTTGTAAGTGAGGCGTATGTTACCACGCATGGAGGTATTAATCGTGCGTCAGTGAAAATTTTAACACGAGTGGTTTTAGCTAGAGGCTTACATAATGTAAGACTGTATATCATTCCCCCCGACGAAGTGGGAGACCTTAAATACAAACAAAACATTTAAAAGAGTGTGATTGAACAAGAACAAAAACACGGCGATTAAGAGGAGACCAGAAGTTCAACTACACTGATTCCAAAAGTGAGAGAATTTATATATGACATACACCTAAAAGAATGTGCTTCAACAACACTATAGACAAGAATATGCATAGGTGATCAAACATTAAGAAACGTAACCAAACATATTCCATACCTGACATACCTTATAAAAGTTTCGAAAGACACCTGAAAGAATTATAACACTAAGCAGAAGAAGATAAATGGAGATACAATAAAAGTGCTCAAGAAATGTAATGGCCATGGAGACACTGATAAATATATTGTTTCTCACCTGAAAAAAGTATTAGAGGCGACGAAGTAACGACTTTAAGGAACAGTGTAGGTTATATCTAAAAACAATTATACCGCCAGAGAATTATAAATCGTTCTACTTCTTCATGCTGGCTCCTTTGTACGTGGTGAAGTTCAGGTCCTGTTATACGTCGCTTTGTATTGTTGGTCTCTCCGGTCCCTGTCAACAACCCACTCTCTCATCGTTTCATCTCCCTCCGCCTTTCTAAAATCCCACTGTACGCAGCTTACACATACAAAATAAACGTTGGATGCTCGATAAGCCATTCGTTTTTTGTACACTTGCCATCTGGGTTTTGTGTGCGTATGTGCGTGCGTGCGTGTGAATGCGTGCGTGGTGCAGACTTCATAATACAAACTGATTTCAGTGACACTAATTACAAATTGTTATGAATCAGGGCACCGTGAATACATTGTTACAGTTGCGTGTGTGTAACTATGGACCTGCTTGAAGAGCCAAGTCTACAAATCATGCGTACTCCCAACGATGATATACGGAGCGGAAACATGGCACTCACCATCAATGCACAGAACAAGCTAACAGCCGCACAAACAAAGATGGAAAGAAATATATTAAACATCACATATCGGGAGAGAAAAACAAACATCTGGGTAAGAGCGAAAACAAAGGTAATAGACGTGATAGCACAAATCAGAAGACAGAAGTGGACCTGAGCAGGGCCCATCAGCAGAATACTAACATCAGTAGTGTTGTTGTTACGCACATAATACATAACCTAAAAGTTGCTTCTCCTCATTTCGTATCTCAAGATACACCATACGTTGATGAGGGATGAACGGTTCATAAATTAGGTCCGTTCTACAAATAATCCGCCAGGTGGCGTCATGTTAACATTGCTCTGACAGGATAGCAATAAACATGCAACATTAGTTACTTTCTCCCATATATTATCAATGTCTTTGCTTAGCATGAGATCGGGGTTTCTTTTGCAATGTAATCTAGATTTGGCAATGTTTAGAGTTAAATTGATTGGCTAAGGGTGAAAATAGTTAGCAAAAATATCGAGAAAATTACATGATCTTACGAAAAAAACGTCAATATGTTTGCATCCACGCAAAAATTGCATAGAATATATAAGTTTCTACTCCACATTTTGAATACAGAGAGACAAAATACGTTAATGTAGGATGGACGGTTCAGAAGTGAGGGCCGTTGATGATCGTTGTACACTCGAGCCAAACATGTTATTTATGCTCCAATCAATCAGGCGGTACCGAAAATTTAACTTTTACAACAACTTAAAATGAAAATTAAATTTAACACAGGGCTGATTCTCCACTAAGTATGTGCGTGGGCTGCGTGCGTGGATACATACGTTTTAGAGTACATGCGTGTTTAGGGATAGGCGTATGGGCGTGAATATAAACAATACTTCAAGAAAATGGATGTTTTTCTAAGCTGTTTTTCTAAGGTGTTGTTGAAACAAGTTTGGCCTTCAGATTGAAATACATGTTCTATCCTTCGGTGAAGAATGGTGAGGGCTAAAATTGGTTTCTTACAGCGCAGTTACTTTGGAAAGGTGCGAAGCAGACAAACTACGGGGTGTCATCGTTTACCAGAATTATGCCACTTCTGCACGAATATGCTTCATTCTCAGTTAATAACGTATATCGTAGGCCTATCCATTTAGAAATCTTGGCAGAGGTGTCAAAGTAAGATAATACACGTATCTTGCTAATATGTACATATCTACACACACACACACACACACACACACACACACACACACACACACACACACACACACACACACACACACACACACACACACACACACACACACACACACATATATATATATATCATCATCATCATCATCATTGTGCAGCCGTAGTGTCCCGTGGTTGGGCGAAGGCCTCAGCATGTCGTTTCCAAATCTGCCTGTCTTGCGCTATCCTCTGCCAGATGGTGCCCTTCCGGTACTCATCTAGTTCGTCTCTCCGCCGTCTCGCTGGTCCACTTCTGTCTTCTGATTTGTTTTATCATCATGGCGTCGGCCGTAATCATGTCGGCTGCGATTTTGATCTAGAAATACTTATTATCGGACATTCTCATGCATATTGGTTGGGCGAGTTTGTCGAGTCCGCTAGTTCCCCTGGGTTAATTGCGAACTTCGAAAAACAGGTCGGGCCGTAGAAGCAAGCGGCCGGACCGTATCTATCTTTTCGGCAACCAAATGTTATGCCTATGCCATGGCCCAGATTTCGGCGATACAACCTGGCATTGTAATTGTTTTGCGGGGTGGCAATGATTTAGGCAGAACATGTTCTCCTACTCCACAGTCCGTTGGATCACGGCTTTGTGTCTTTGCCGACGAATTGTTGGACAGACAGACAGCAAGAATGTCTGTGCCAAATCGAGCGCCGGCGAAGGTAGCGCCATTTTGATTTCGAAAATGGGTCCGCTAGCTCGAGTGGCAGTGGTAATTTCTCTGCTCAAAACAGACTGTAACCGGAGCCAGGGCCTGTTTTGCTGGCGACATAAGTATATATAGAACAGACAAGCGAATATTTTACGATCTGAAGGTGTTCACTTTACTGACGTCGGGAATATTTGCTTATATCGTAGCATCCGTGGGGCAAATTTTAAACCCGTAAGCCGGGTAGTTACGGTTCACTGGTTTTGTTTGTCCCCGGACATAGCATGACGGGTAAATTGTGACTCCAAGTTATAAAGATTGTCGTTGCAATTGGAAATATCAGCGACCGTTTGCCAATATTAACTTTATGAGTGCATGCAAGCATTAGTACCTCGGTGATATTAGTGCATGTCCCAGTACTAATTGCGCAGTTAATATTGATATACGGTTTGCCAATTTCACTAAGTTTATGCGGCTTTGACATGTTTCATTTCTGAAGGGTGATTGGCAAAACTGGTGTTTGCTTGACATACTTAAATTGGCTAGTGTCCATATTTTAAGATGCCCGTGACTGTTTTTCACCTCTTATTGTTGACGACTATTAATGCCAGTAAAGGTTATGGACGTTTGCCAGTTATTAATTACTCGCCTGTTGGCTGTAAATATTACTTATCATGGCCTTGAGCAAAAATTAACTTATAGGCCGTTCGCCATTAATAACATATAAATGATTATGAATTAAAACAAAATTTCAATACCACTTTAATTAAAATCTTAAGTAAATAACAACAGATAATTAATTAATTAATATCATGATTGTTTGCCAAATTACTGCAACTTGGCCGCCATTAATACTAATAAAATACTGATCACAGCCGGTTGCCAAGTTCATGGCCAGTCGCTGAAGATAACATATCATGGCCATTTGCCAAATTAACGTGTCTTGGCCGTTTGCCAGTAATCAAAAATACTTGTTATGGCCGTTTGTCAAGTATTGACTGTTCACGGCTGTTTGCCAAAAATAGAACATATCTTGGCCGTTTGCCAAATGTACGTCTCTTGGCCGTTCGCCATTAATAACACTACTTCGCATTGTCATGTATTAAGTGTTCACGGCCGTTTGCCAAACAATTACTTGATAGCCATTTGCAAAACTACCGTCTCTTGGCCGTTCGCCATTAATAACAATACTTAGCATTGTCATGTCTTAAGTGTTCACGGCCGTTTGCCAAACAATTACTCGATGGCCATTTGCCAAACTACCGTCTCTTGGCCGTTCGCCATTAATAAAAAATACTTATCATGGCCATATGCCAAGTATTCAGTGTTCACGGCCGTTCGCCACAAATAACATATCATGGCCGTTTGCCAAATGTACGTCTCTTGGCCATTCGCCATTAATAACAATACTTAGCATTGTCATGTATTAAGTGTTCACGGCCGTTTGCCAAACAATTACTTGATGGCCATTTGCCAAACTACCGTCTCTTGGCCGTTCGCCATTAATAACAATACTTAGCATTGTCATGTATTAAGTGTTCACGGCCGTTTGCCAAACAATTACTTGATGGCCATTTGCCAAACTACCGTCTACTGGCCGTTCGCCATTAATACAAATTACTGATCATGGCCATTTGCCAAGTATTCAGTGTTCACGGCCGTTCGCCACAAATAACATATCATGGCCGTTTGCCAAATTAACGTCTAGTGGCCGTTCGCCGTAAATAATTTTCCAATAATAATGATAATAGGTATAACTTAAGTAAAAATACAAATAAAAATAATAATAATTACCGCCATGCGTACTGGAAGCATGTGAAATAATATGATTACTGCCATGCGTTCTGGAAGCATGTGAAATGATATGATTCCCGCCATGCGTTACTGGAGGCATATGAAATAATATGATTCCCGCCATGCGTTGCTGGAGGCATGTGAAATAATATGATTACCGTCATGCTTTGCTGGAGGCATGTGTCATAATATGATTACCACCATGCTTTGCTGGATGCATGTGTCATAATATGATTACCGCCATGCGTTGCTGGAGGCATGTGAAATAATATGATTACCACCATGCTTTGAAGGAGGCTTGTGAAATAATAAGATTGCTGTTATGCGTTGCTAGAGGCATGTGAAATAATATTATTTTCGCCATGCGTTGCTGGAGGCATGTGAAATAATATGATTAAAGATAAAGAATGTGCTTTATTGATCCTCGCACAAAAATGGTGTTACTGTCGGCGCAGCACATACAGTTATAAATATAAACATACAAGAGTAAAATATATTGTTGTACAGATGGTACAGATACCAACATTAACAACACCCACATATGCCAACTCACACATTTCTTACTGCCATGCATTTAGTTGGCGTCATGGTCAAGTTTCAGGGTTTTCAGACATGCTTAATATGCTTGACAAATGTGACCAGTACAAGATTGTTGATTATCGTGCATGTCGATGGGAGTGAAGTTCTCTGTAGTTCGAGTACTGTCCTGTTGTGCATTTATTATTGTAGAATTTATCCTGAAATTCATCCTTGAGTCAGCCAACATCCGAGTCTGAGGCAGGATCGGTTACACTCGATAATATACACTTGGACATGTTTGGCTGCCTGGCAGGGACATTGGCAGATCGCTGCTGCGACAACGATAACTCTTCCGTCTACGCCAGTGAATGCTCGACACAGGAGCCATGACAGTATTCTCAGACTCCAGGTAGTGGTGGACAGTTAGTCGAATGCAAGGATACATTTGGCATTTGTTGGATCAGGATATAGAACACAGTATGGCATATTTTGAGAAGCTGCTGCACAGGACACTTGCCTTTGTAACAGCAATCCATCCTACTACACTTATGGCAATTGCAAGTGGTTTCAGTCCAGCAACAGACACTTGACTGGAGTTGGGGCAGTACCAATGCGACGCCTTAACCAAGGCTACATATAACATATTTTATGTTACAAGTAGAGGACTTTAGGTATGCAACGCAGGACCTATGATCAGACATTGTGTAACAGTATAGGTAATAGTGATTTTAATAGGTAATAGATCGTTTCTCATGTCATAGTAATAGATGAGCTTTTATCAAAAGTAATAGTAATAGATCTGAAAGTAATCGATAATCGTTTAATTACCCCCTTTTATTACACCTATTGCTGCAAATGTCCAAAACTTGGGTTTGTTTGCATGTTATTCAAACCTTGTATGTGGTAACAGCAAGGGATGTGTACACAATGTACACACACTTACTGACCCGGTATTTACATAACAGGAAATGATCCGTGTGCTAATAATTTGATAGCTTCAGCGCATATCTGCTCAGTGAAACAATGCATAATTAGCAAGCCGGTTACTACTTGTTGGGATACACCATTGGAGAGGCTAATGATTGCTTCAACACATTCCTGACACACACACCAGAAGCTGCATCCTGGTGTTGAATTCAAAGGAAGTTCGTATTTAGAGTATCCTTTGGTTGTTTTTAAACACAGGGCACAACAAGGCCCATACTCTCTGCAAGAGAGGGGTGAATGTTTATACGGTTCTGTCATTTACTAAGCAGCAGTGTTAAGGGAATTTATTCATGCCAGGGGTCCAGTACACGGTATCCTGTATGCGTACCTGGATGGTTCGTCTATGCAGCGGAGTGAATTCGACGTGTCCTTTAAACGGCTCCTCAGCTTTTGTGTCTCCCCAGTCAGCAATGGGGAATCTTTAAGTCTTGTTATGAGCGGGCATGGGTAATTTGGTAGTGTTTTTTCAGTCACTGAGCATGTATCCTTGTCTGCCAATTTTGGTGGAAATGATTATGCTTTTTGTGGCACACATGCATGCTGGAGGGTTAGCCCCAGCATCTATCGTTTCTATCGTTTCAGCAGTGGCATATTTTCACAAGATTAATGGGTTTCCCGATCCAACTACTAGTTTGATTGTTCACAAGTTATTGCACGAAATTTTGGGTCTTTGCGTGATGTCCGCCTGCCTGTCACACACTACCCATCCTCACTCGCTTAGTACAAGCTCTCTCAACTGTGTTCTCTGTGCAGTACAAATGTACTATGCTACGGGCCGTGATGGTCACGACAAGGCCCACAATCTCTGCAGGTAAGGGCTGAATGCTTACAGGGTTCTGTCATCCACCAAGCAGCGGTGGTAAGGGAATTCATTCATGCCAGGGGCCCAGTACAGGGTATCCTGTTTGTGTACACGGATGGTTCGTCTATGCTGCGGTGTGAATTTGACGTGTCCCTTAAACGGCTCCACGGCTTTTATGGCTACCAAACTAGTTCATTTAAAGATCACAGTCTTCGCATTGGTGCAGCTACAGTAGCAGCTTTGTGAGTGAAATCTGACGCACAAATAAGGGAAGCAGGCAGGTGCACATCGGATGTTTTTAGGAAGTATATCCGACTTGCATAAGTATCCTCACTGAGGAGGGACTGCCAAAGTAGGGGCAAGAGTTGATGCGGGCGGTTCTGAAGCATCTGCCCAGGTATTAGACACTGTAGGGAGTACCCTCCCTGTATAGTCGGTGGTTTTATTTAAGAGTTTGATGTTAGAGGCAGTGTAGGATATGGTGTTTGCTCCATGTGGAGACAGGGTGTTGGCCCACACCACTTACTGGTTTTATTTGGATCTGATAAGTCAAGTAGTAAGTTTTGATTTTTAATACTGTTTTAGACTGAATCTATTGTGAGGCCCCATTTCACGGGGCATGGATGTCGTTGTTTTAATGCAATCCGTGGACGGATGGCAATAAACCTGGGGCGGATGTCATGGATAGCCAAGATATATAGTTAATGCTTAATCACTATTTGGTAGAATTATTCTAGTGACGCCACCTGGTGTATGCTGGCAGTGACTACCTTGTGTTCAAATCAGCCGAGAGATGTCACAGCAATTTATGGCTCCACCGGCTAAGATAATGTAATCCTTCCTTTCATAGTGTGCATATATATATATATATATATATATATATATATATATATATATATATATATATATATATAGCTCTTCGAGTATCCGTGTGTGTGTGTAAATTTGGATATTGCGTTCTATACCCGCATTATAACACGCTCGGTGTTAGTGTTAGATTGAGTTCTTTACATTTATTGGAATAATTATGTTGTAATCTAGGCTTAGTAATACTAGATGGCTGATGGGTGACTACTTTGAATTGGGGGTTTCGCGGAAGATTGAGGAGAACGAAGCAACACGAGGTAGGGGCCAGTTAAGTTTTTGCAATAAGCGGCCGTTGAAGAATAGATCAATCTGTGAGTATCAACATTTCATTTAGTATGGTTACAATCGTCCAGTGACACTTGAAACATTGTTGTTGTGTTATATGGTTAATGACTGGCAACAATGTAGATTATTTGTCAGTATTTTATACTTTAACCGTTGCCCTCGTGCCGTGGTGGCCAGTGCGATCCTTTTAGTTAGTTCACCTATCTGTTTAATTTCAGTCATCTTGATTGCCAGTTTTATATTAGCAGGTACCTAAACACTGTGGGTGTAGGCCTTGTCGTGTATAGTTTAGTGTAACAGGTACAAATTGTGACGTTGCAGTAGACGAGGTATGTGGTCAGTTAAGCAGTTCCTAATTACGTGGGCTGATATCGCCTTTTCAGTTAGATGCTAGTGATTGTGAATATACGGTGAGGTTAAAGGAATTGTCTAGTTGCAGCAGTACAGTTGTTGCAGTATCATTCATAACCAGCAAATTAAGGCACTGGATTTTTAGGATATATACCAGATCCCCTTTCACCGTAAGACCGGATGTGGGCCTCAGTTTGATAGCTAGGGGTCAGCACTGATTCGCCCAATGGTTATCACCAAAGCAATTAGATACCAAGCACAGTCACTTGGCGATACGCCATTTAAAATTGGATGGTGGAGCCATCTACTGGACCGAGTCTACAGCGCAGCAAATATGACCGCCGAGCCATGTTGTGCCGTGTTTGGGTGCAACAAGCGTTCGCCGAAAACACCAGAAAAACAGTTCTTTTCATTTCCGAATGACCCAACAAGGTATGGAAAATAGGAATAATTATTGTAACGGTACCGGTCCATTTTTTTGGGCCGCCAACTAAATTGACATTGGTGTCGTGTAATCATAATATTACTGAGTTCCTATCAACACTGAATTAAATATGCTGTTTAAATAAAAATTGCAACCATTATTTGTTTAAAAGTGTCAGTATTCTAAATCAGTAACATTTATTTGATCGACTGAATGCATACAAACGGTTAGAAACGTTGTTTTAGATATTGAAATGTCGGTGACACTAATTGCCGCCGGATATTGTATGTGTTCAAACATTTTCCCTATGCGGCTAGAATACTAGATGGAACAAACAGCGTGTGTCAATATCATCAGACAGTTAGATAACTTTCCTGTGGCGATTACAACGATATAGTTACATAAACTTAGTCAAAAAAATAATACACTTGTGCTTTTGTTTACATCGTCGTCGATATGGTGCATTCTGCTGCCACCTATCGTATTATTTAATAAACCATTTCTGAGAGCTAGGTCAGTGAAGCTATCTGTACATAAATAGTAAAAAAGCAGTCGTTGTATGACATGTATCCAGTTCTATTGAAGTAATGGCATATTTAATAAATATATATATATATATATATATAAAGCATGTTGTAAATGTACTATAAACCATAAATGCCTTGATTAGTTGTAGCATCATTTGTTTCATTATGTGACAACATGCAATACATTAACCACCACAGTTATACCTCTCAAGTATCACAATTATTATTAATTTATATGTGACATAATGCATTATTCATGTGACATAAGAACACAACGTTATTTTACAGATGTTGCAGCCTACTGGCATTAAATTATGAGACAATTAACTTCCAATATTACAAAAAGACTGTATTATGAGCAGAGCAGATGCAGAGAACATGGCTTGATTCCCATGGGCCATGGGGAGTAACGCAGAAAGCAGTCTTGCATTTAGTGCATTTGGATTCAGCGACGGAATACTGTGAACAATTTATAAACATTACTTCATCAAGTTCATTTTAAAATGCAGAACATTACATTATGAAGCAGTGATAACTGATCACTGGTCTGTACAGAGCCTGTACCAGTCATCCAACCTGTCATGACACAGTCACACATAGACACAGTGAACTACGAGTATGAATATTGTATTTCATTGTCATGTATTGATCTGTTGAGTTTGTATTCTATGTAGCCAATATTTACTTATTAATGAAGTTATTGTTAATGCTATATGAATGGTTAATGTATATTTATTATAATGTTTAATGTGATTGTAAACATTGCATAAATTATATAACTGTATTCATAATTATGGACATTCCAGCCTTTTATCGAAATGTAGCGGTCAGTTGTTAGTGTGCTGAAATTAACCATTATTAATTACGTTTCTGTTGATGTGAAATGACTGGTTAATGTATATTTATTTCCATATTTAATGTGGTTTACTGCTTTCATAAATTCAGACAATATGGCCTTTTACTGAAATGTGTCGATCTTTCTAAGTTGCGCATTAATTAACCAGTATTGACTAATTTATTAAATTATTAAATTATTTGTTAATGTATCTTTATTACCTTTATTAATGTGGCTATATACAGTGCATAATATGTTTAAATATCTTCATAATCATGGGCATTATGGCATTTAATTGGAACATGTTGGTCTGTTGAGTTTGCATGCTACATTACTAAAACTAACTAATTAATTGCATTAACTTGGTTATAATTAGTACTAACAATATTATATATTGTAAGTTTATTACTTTAGTCAATGTGTTTGAAAACTTTGAAAACAATATTTAAATATATATATAAATTAAAAAGTTATCACATTTTAAATCAAATGTTTATTCAAGGAAAACACAAAAATGAATCCATTTTGCCATTGTAAGAGATACAAGTAATACGCTGTTTTGGCGTCTTAAAATATTTTGATAAATTTTTATCTATTAAAGATATCTTAATAAAATAAACAGTTATGTGACCTTTAATTTAAGCCCATTCACAATGTTCTGGCATGATATAAAATTTTTGGTTGAAGTGCCTATTTTGTTTACTACATGTACCTACCCAAATATAACATGACAAGAAAATATGTGGTGTAATAGCGAAGGTTAGATAGAATTATATACAAATCAATATATATATATATATATATATACATAAACACGGTGGAACTGCCAACATTACTTAAATGCGCGTACTTACCATGTGCTCACCAGAACAACATCGACTGATAGTGTCAACAACAGTCATTTGATTTGATTCATTGTATATATATATATATATATATATATATTATATATATATATATATATATATATATATTATATATATATCCAAGTAACACATATATCGCAAGATTTGTATGTATTACGTGTGCAATTCAGCGCGAAGACAAAATGTAGATAGATAGTTTAATTATTGTATTATATTATTATTATATTATATTTCGGTTTCTGAACAGTTCACATTTGTCCTTTTTGATTTTGTCATAAGAGAACGGCATCTAGATATAACAAACTAAAGCGATTTATTTCACCCAAATCGCCAAAATGTGTATTCAGCGTGTATGAACGATCCTACCAATAAATAGTTGCGAGAAATGAAACGTTTCGGTCTCGTGGATAAAATATCATCCGAAAAGTCATTAGCGTCACATGTCATTAGCATCACATTTGTGTCATTAGAGTAACACTTTTGTTATTAGCGTCACGCTGACTTATAAACAAGTTTACTGAAAATGTATCTAATTAGGCAAAATAGTGTTGAATGCCTACTATGTTCTAAAAAATAAAACCAAATGGGCAAGGACTGTATTGCTTGAACTTATACAATGGTGAAGGAAAATCGTGTGACGCTAATAACACCAGAATATGCATTTATTTTTAGGCTTTAAATTATCCCTGTGTCCCAGTTTGCAGGATAAATCTTGGATATAGCCATATTTTAAAAACGCTACTGCATCATGTCATGACAACTTCTTGTTTCTGATAATAAAGCGTTTCAAGCAACTGAAAACTAAAAATTTGTTTGCATTAAATGATAGTTTTTGTTTTGTTATTAAGTGCTGCAAAAATTTAAGTTATCATGTATACCTTTTTCATTTGGTAACGTACTAAAGTATGCCTACACTTTCATTAAAATACATAACAAATGTTGACAAAGATTGTATTGCATGAACTACGTGGTGAAATATAAGCATGTGACGCTAAGGCAGAATATACATGACTAAACGTTGTATCCTCCGTAAATCCCAGTATGTAGGGTAATGCGTGCACATGGACGATTTTATATACTACATATATTACACAAAGATATATGGGTAAACTGTGTTTACATATTTGAAAACAAATTTAGAAGTCTAAAAAACCTTAATTTGACCAGTTTTCAAATATTCACCCATATAAACTGTTTGCTTAACTCAGATAACTTCAATATGTTTAATGGGTATTAAATATTGGCAGAAATAGGCATTCTAATTGGACACATATAGAGGACTAAGAGGACATGAAGGAAAGTGTTTGAAGGAGTTGTGTTGATTATACCTCATAAGGTAGTCTTTCAGAGAGTGATTGTTTCGACCCTTTCGTAACATATTAATCCAAAATGTAATCACAATAAATAGCCATAAGCACGTTGATATATAAAAAATGACCACATTGAATGTGTAACACATAAAAACTTTAAGCGGCATTCCGCCAACTTATATCTCGTTGTTTCAATGTATCGTGTTTTTATGCATAATTTGTCGACATTTTAGTTTGTTTATTGCTACTTATTTAGCATGTCACACCTTGCCTTAGCTTGGAATACTTGTAACTTCGATAGGAGAACATTAATCTCACACTAATCTAAACTTAGTGTTTTTTTAAGGTGTTGAATGTAATATAGTTGTTCCTGCTGCCTGCTTCAGTTGCTGCCAGTTTGGCTTGTTCTTGCCTATAAGTACCGCTGATGCATCAAAAGTTGCTTCGGTGTCTCGTTTTATCTCAACGATTCAATGGAAGAACGTGTAAAACAGAAACATCTTCATGTTACATAGGATAGGACTGGTAAACGAGTGGCATTTTAGTCTAAGTCATCATGGACAATAGTGCCAGTCAGTGGTGGCATGGAACGAAATACAAATACTTCGTTACAATACTTAAGTAGTTTTGTTTAAGTAATCGGCATGTAACGAAGTACAATTTTAATAAAATACTTATACTTGTACTTGTAACGAAGTAGTTTTATCTTAGTTTTATTTAAAGTAACAATTCTTTTTACTTCTTTACATTCGTTTATTTCGCGAAATATTTTCGCTACAATATTTCCGGGTCTAGTCGCCAGGGGGATCCTATCGCCGATTCACCGGCCAGGTCGCAATCGCATTTGCATACAAACCTCGCTTTGGGATAGCGCGTCAACGCTGACCTCTATAAATAAAAATAAGAGATCACCGACGGGAAGTCGTTTGGAATGATTTTTGGATGGATGTTACTATGGATGTCGAATGATCAAAGTCAAGATTTATTCCATAAATCATCCCTGAGGGATTTCAGATATTACCTAACTATACTGGTAGCCCCTATTTGAGCTGAGTTTGCAAAAACAACTTTTCACCACAGAGCGCTCCCTTCGCGGCTTCAGCGCGCCTCGGTTTCGCTGTTTATCCGGGCCCACATTGATTGTGTCGTTATAACTTAATTGTTGCCTAAATTTGACACTTCATTGCGTTACTAAGACCATTCATCATCATCCCAGGCATATCTAAATAGTATGTCTTATTGCACTTTTAAGGTCCAAAGAGCGACCCGGTTTGCATCAACATGCGCTGCTGTATCTCTCACTGCGGTAATGCACGGCCGCAGCGGCGCAGACTGGTGCAAACCGGGTCGCTCTCTTCGCCTCAAAAGTTCGCTAAGACGCAATATTTTCGTAAAACCAATGTGCCTGGGATGATGTTGAATGGTGGATCTAACGCACTGAGCTTTCAAATTTAGACAAAAATGTAGTTCTATCGACGAAATTGAGGTGGGCCCGGATACTAAACAAGCGGGCAGCACACATGTTCGTAACTATATTACAGCTATAATCTGTATTATACTGCCTTTTTTGTAGAGTAAAGTAGTTATTTTATTTTAATGACTATTATTTGGGTAAGGTTCGTTTAGAGTAAAGTAGTTATTTTATTTTAATCACTGTTGTTGGGTTAAGGTTCGTGTAGAGTAAAGTAGTTATTTTAGTAATGCATTTCGTGTGCCTGCTGTAATGTTGACATTAAAACGTTGAATTTTACTT
>OZ023213.1:20367852-20417852 GCA_963995525.1 Escarpia spicata
TGAACATTAAACCATGAACGTTTATGCAAGTCCCCTTTGCGCGATTTCAAACAAAATGCGTATATCGGGGCACGTAGACACGATTCTCCGCGTGAGCGTTAATATGTGGCTTTGACGTATACCTTAGCAACGGGGATCGTAATGCGAAGAAGATAGGCACACATAATGGAGACTCTTTCGCCCCCTGGGCCGATGTCCTTTTCCGGCAACGTATCAGAAACGTGGAAAAGATGGATCCAGCGATGGACGCTTTATGCAAGAGCGTCCGGGGTTGATGTCAAAGAAGACCCAGTGAAGTGTGCAATCTTTCTTCATGTGATCGGGGAAGAGGGACTGGAGATCTACAACACCTTCCAGTTCACCGAAGAAGAGGCGGATAAGCTCGACCCGTTGAAGGAGAAATTCGAAAGTTATTGCATTCCTAAGACAAATGTGACTTTCGAACGCTATAAACTCAACACTCGAACACAACATGAAGGAGAGTCTATCGACCAGTACGTCACCGAACTCAAACATCTCGCAGCGACGTGTGATTACCGCGAACTGCGAGATGAGCTAATCCGGGACAGGATTGTCCTAGGGTTGCGCGATAATGCGGTGAGAGGACGGCTTCTGCGCGAAGCTGACCTCACTCTCGGGCGTGCTGTTGAAATGTGTCGGGCGGATGAGGCATCTAGACAGCAAATCAAGTCGATCGAAACTAGACCGGCAGCAGGCGTCATCAACGAGGTGAAGCGGAGTCCGGGTGGTAGACGTGGAAAACCGCCATTCAAGCCGTCTACACCACGGAACGCTCCTCACAGGCATGCAAAGTCAGTCGTCCAGACATGTGACGCGTGTGGCTACCATCAGCACACACGATCAGAGTGCCCGGCGCTGAACGCCTACTGTAAACTGTGCCACAAGAAGGGTCACTTCGCGAAACGGTGTTCGACGAGAAGAAACGTACACGAAATCACTTCGGCAGTCGGGGTAGAGCCGTCTGAGTTCTTCCTTGGGTCCGTCGAGTCCAAGGAACACGACGAGCCACCCTGGCACACATCAGTGGAGATGAATGGCACGGTAGTGGATTTCAAGATTGACTGCGGCGCAGATGTCAACGTCATTTCGTCTGAAACCTATCGTCAACTCCACGAGCGACCGAAGCTGAAGTCGGCCAACGTTTCGTTAGATTCACCGGGTGGTAAACTGTCCTGTGATGGTCACTTCATAGCGAAGATATTGCGAAAACGAAAGGTGACGAACGTCCACTGTTACGTCATACCAGGTTTGAAGGAAAACCTGCTCAGCAGAGCTGCGGCGGTCCATCTAAGCTTGATAGCGCGGCTCGACAACGTTCACATGTCCGACCTCTATGACCTTGACGTGTTTGGAGAGCTTGGTGAGCTGAAGACCCGGCGCGTACACATCAAACTGAAATCTGATGCACAGCCGTACAGCTGCAGCACGTCTAGACGCGTGCCACTGCCGATGCTCGACAAGGTGGCTGCAGAACTCGCTCGAATGGAACGCTTGGGGGTAATCGTCAAAGTGACAGAACCTACCGAGTGGTGCAGTCCCATAGTCGTCGTGCCGAAATCAGGAGGGAACATTCGCCTCTGTGTTGACTTGAAACGTCTCAACGTCGCCATCAGTCGCGAGCGATATGTGTTGCCAACCGTTGAAGACGTCATCCACAACCTGGCTGGGGCCGAGGTGTTCTCGTCTTTGGACGCCTCGTGCGGCTACTGGCAGTTGGGTCTTCATGACGACAGCAGCATACTGACGACCTTCATCACGCCATTCGGTCGATACCGTTTTCTACGGCTACCGTTCGGAATAAGTAGCGCGAGCGAGATATTCCAGCGTGAAATGAGCGACATTCTCCGCGACGTCCCCGGTGTGTCGGTGTATCAGGACGACATTCTGGTATGCGGGAAAAATATCGCAGAACACGACCAACGACTCGAGACGGTGTTCAACATCATCGAGAAGTCAGGACTGAAGCTGAACAAGGCCAAGTGTACCTTGCGACAACCTGGGCTCGAGTTCCTGGGTCATTGGATCAGCAAAGACGGAGTCAGCGTCCACAGAGACAAGGTGAAGGCCATCCAGGAGATGAAATCGCCCGAAAACATACATCAACTTCGTCGTTTCCTCGGAATGGTGAACTACCTTGGACGTTTCGTGAAAGACCTCGCCCGATTCACGAAGCCACTCAACGAACTCCTCTGCAAGGACATCGTGTGGGTGTGGGGAAGCGTGCATGAGAAGGCGTTCGCTGAATTGAAACATATGATATCGTCTACTCCTGTACTCACATTCTACGACGTGAAACTACCCACAGTCATATGTGCAGACGCAAGTGGATACGGCCTCGGTGCCGTTCTGATGCAAGTCCATGACCACCAGATGATGCCTGTGGCGTATTGTTCCAGAACGTTGACGAAAGCGGAGATGGGATATGCGGCCATTGAGAAAGAGTGTCTGGCGTGTACGTGGGCGTGCGAAAAGTTTGACCGATATCTGATGGGGTTGGAGAAGATCAAGTTGTTGACTGACCACAAACCTCTCATCCCGTTGATCAACTCTCGTGATATCGACCAGACACCGATTCGGTGTCAGCGCTTGTTGCTTCGCCTGATGCGATTCAACATCGTCGCAGAGCATGTGCCTGGTAAAGACCAGGTGATCGCAGATACTCTGTCACGACAACCTCTACAATGCGACCAGCGACTGGACTCTGTGGATGCCGTGCAGTCGTACGTCGAGGATATGCTATCGACAGTGCCCGTGCTTGACTCAATGCTACGACGCATTCGCGACGCCACGGAAAGCGACGACGCATTTCAGAGAGTCATCGCGTATACGTCTGGGGGTTGGCCACGACACATCTCGCAGGCAGACGAATGCTTGCGCGATCTGTACCACGTTCGGTCAGAGTTGAGTGTCGTGAAGGGAATCCTCGTGCGTGCTCGCAGGATCGTCGTCCCGCAGTCGTTGCGCAGCGAGATCCTCGAGAAGATCCACAGTGGTCACCAAGGGATCACGAAGTGTCGCGCGCGAGCTAACGAGACAGTTTGGTGGCCGGGCTTGTCGAAGTCGATTGAGAGCCTGGTAGCGCGTTGTGCTGTCTGTCAAACGAAGAGATCCTCACAGTCGAGAGAGCCTCTCAAGAGCACCCCGATGCCCGACCGTCCATGGCAGAAAGTCGGTGCAGACTTGTTCGACTTCCGGGGTAAAACCTACATCGTCATGATCGACTATTACAGTCGATACACCGAAGTTTCACATCTTAGCAACACATCTTCATCAGCCGTGATTGCGAAGATAAAAGATGTGAATGCACGATGGGGCCATCCAGATATCCTATTTACAGACAACGGACCGCAGTTCAAGTCCCGCGAGTTCGCAGCGTTTACGAATGATGCGCTCATCAACCACGTGACCAGCAGTCCCTACTTCGCTCAGTCGAACGGGGAAGCGGAGAGGGCTGTATAGGTCGCGAAGAAACAGCTCGCGCAGGACGATCCGACGAAGGCGTTGATGGTGTACCGCGCGACACCTATTGCCGCAACAGGGTACAGCCCTGCAGAACTCATGATGGGCAGGCGTATGAAAACGACCGTACCGATACTGCCTGAGTTACTACAACCGAACTGGCCGGACTACGAGTCCGCCTTCAACAACGACGAGGCGACGAAGCGGATGTACGGACACCACTACGGCCGTCACCACGGCGCGAAGCAGCTACCACCTCTTCAGCCGGGCGACGCCGTCCGCCTCAAACGAGACGACGAACGCAGATGGTCAGCAAACGGCACAGTACTCGCACGTGCTGATGCTCCGCGTTCCTTCATCGTCGAGACAAGCGACGGGGGCGTGTACCGACGGAACAGGAAGCACCTCCTCAAAGTGCCACCTGAACCGCCACGCACTTCCGAGAAGACAGACGACTACCGAGACGAGCCTGATGACGTCGAGACGACGCCGACTCTTCCGGGCGATGAGCATCCTCAAGATGCGACTGAAGACGTGCCTAGTTCGCCGCGTCGCACTGGATACGTGACGAGATCGGGGCGCACAGTGCGAAAGCCCGACAGAATGGACGTTTAGTTTAGTTTAGTTTGCCCATTCATAAAAAAAAAAAATTGAAGTGCACAGTAGGCCAGAATAATGCCGATGATCTGTTGTCGCTTACAGGGAAAGCTGTCTAGCTACCCTTGTATTGATTTTGTAGTTTACATGTGTTTTATAATAGTTAGTCATACGTCATGCGATTCGACTTCACGATTATTATGGAACTCTATCCTAGATGTGTTGATATCTTTGGGGGGAGATGTCATATTATTCGACTATAATATTGTTGACCTAATCTTGTCGTGTGACAGCTTTACGAAATACACGGTTTCCTGCGACGATCACATGCTGTTTTGTTGTATCTTACAAACAGCAACGAATCTAAATCGCGATAGGCAAACCCTATTTAAAAGGGAATTTTAACAAACGTTAGAGCATATATACGTTGAAACAAAAAGAAATGTTGAACTTGCCTTTGTTGACGCACACGTTGAGAAAACCCAAAACTTTGAACATCCTGCCTTGGCTGCAGCAATATGGCACCGAGACAAAGTGGTGTCTGGTTCTGCAACGAAGCAAACATTGTTAGACAACACATGTTATATACCGAAGGTGTGTTTTTACATAGCGCGGTATCCAGTACTTAGGACTGTTAAGAGTGTTTTACATTTTATTCTCTGGCAGACCTGTTCAATTGAACACCATCTCGACTTCCCTGGGTAGCATTCAGCCACGCTGCAATTATTATTGCGCGGAGATTATTCGTACACAAATACGAACCACTGTCTATACTTGCCAGGTATTCATTCATACAGCTGAGCGAACTGGAGCAACAAGAAGTGAGCGAACTTGCCAAAAGGTTATAAACGGCACCGGGAGGATTCGATATTCTGTGCTATATGTGTCTATTTTCATAATACTGTGCCAACGTGGTGTACCAGTGTTACATCAGACACAGTACCTGAGACAACGATGCTTACTTGTAGCAAGTGTGGCGACGTCGCCACCAGCCGCATCTGCTCTTCTTTTGGTACGCCACCCATTTCAAATGGTGACATGCTAACTCAACGTGGAGTTTTTTTTGGGTGACATATGCCACATAGTATGTCTCTCACTGCAAGCAAATGTCAACATGTTATGTACTAGGCTACATTTAATATGTAATTACCGTATCGCATATTGAACACTTGATGTTCTTGCATTAAATGTTCTGATATGATAATCGTATATATCATATTGTGTGTGTGTGTGCGTGTGTGTGTGTGTGCGTGTGTGTGCGTGTGTGTGTGCGTGTGCGCGTGCGTCTGCGTGTGTGTATCTGTATATATATATATATATATATATCTAGCTCTCTCAAGTAGTAACAGAACAAATCGATCCCAGCGGCCGATTTGACCAGTTTTGCACGACCAATTAGAACGCTAACTCACTAAATATGTACAAAGTCAAAGCGGAGAACATTACTCACAGTGTCTCTTCTCTCGATCCATCACGTCCCCGTAGCTGGCAGCGTCAATGTCGGCGTCTTCTCCCGCCTCCCTCACTTCGCGCTCCAGCCCGGCTTCTTCACCGACTTGCTCCGTCTGGGCCGTGTTCTCGGCGAGTGACGCCGCCAACAGACCGAGCACGATCGTCTTCATTCTCGTTGTTATCGCGGCAGCAGCTTTGTTACTGTAAGAAGGACTCATATACCTTAGATATGCAGAGTGATTGCACATAAATCCAGAATTGATAAACCTTAGCTAGTAGAAACGCCTAAATGAATATGTTTTAACAGTCACGGAGACAACAAGTAAACGGTTCTTAACCCCTGGGTCGCGATCCAAAATTGGGTCGCCAAGCCATTTTGAGTGGTTCGCCAAAGTTTCCAGTGTCAAATGCTTGGCTGTCCGAAGTTTGCCCGTACGAGATGACGCGAGACGAGTAATGTAAGCCAAATGTTGTGTGAATTTGACATAATGTCACACTGTACTCAAATTCAAATTAATGCGACATTCGCCATAAAGTCATATTCTATTTGATGCCGGAGAATATGCGCCATGCTCGCATTCTGCAAACGTCGGTGCTGTTTTCGATTAACTCCATATCGAAGTCTTAAATTAAAGTCTCAGACAAATATCGTCCAGATACTTCATACCCGATTTGTTGCCTCTTACGCTCATCAGTATAAATGAAATTAGCGTAATATCCTTCATTCAAACATTGTCGAATTGGTACGATCTTCCCTATTCTGTCCACAAACTTACCTTTTAAGTTGCAACTAGTTTTTCTTTTTACGTCAACAAATCTACGACACTTTTTGGTGATTCCTACCTCGTTTTCAGCAAGCATGTTTAACTGTTCTATTTTTTCATTTATTTATGTTATACGTGCCTAATTATTTGATCATCATTTGTTTTATAATTATCTATCGCAAGTTGAATGTTTGAAAGTAAGGGTCGCCAAGTAAGTTCCGCGACTGGAATTTGGGTCGCCATCAAAAACGGTTACGAACCGCTGTAACAAGTCTACTTACCATCTAGGGTTCTTGATAGGAAATCAAATTGTTAAAACCAACTAACAAGAAACAAAGTAAAGTTGTGTGTACTATATGTAATAAGTGTAGCATTCCACCAACTGACTTGTTTCATTTGTTGAACGGGACAAAAAGGACAAATCGCAAGAAAAACAAAATATCAAAAATATATAACGAATCGTATAAGGCATACAGAACCTGGTAAACGAATTCACTGACATACCTTCTTGCTTTGTGGTGATTCCGACAAGAAGCGTTGTCATCAAGTCTTCAGCTTGTCTGGTCACAACTGTCGGTGAGCTTTTATAGAAGGAGAAGTTCAGAAACAACAACGACGGAGCAAACAATAAACCTGTCTAGGTAACGCGTAATATATCATGATGACGCTGATAAAAGTGAGTCGCGCATCGCGTCATTAATTATACGCAACATGGGGTAAATTTCGGCCGCTTTTCAACTGAAAACCTCAGGGGTTCCGAACCATGATCGCTTCAAAGGTCATGCGACAGTAGCGTTAGCGTGTCTGTACACCATCACGAACAAATGGTACCATCAATCTCCTCTTGAAACGTCGGTAACTATCAATCGCAAATCCTTTCAGTGTGACCTTGCTCCTATTACGTCTTCAAACCTGTTATTCCCAATCCAATTGATTGTCAATGTCGTTCTTAGGCTTTCTTTGCCCAAAGGCCGCTAAATGGATTGACGCAAGTAGGCAAATTACAATAAAAAGCATGACAGGTTTTATATATGAATAAATTCTTAAGGTGACTGTTAAGCCATTATTCAAGTACATAGTGATACACTGGCATGTAGCAAACAAAGGTGATAAAGTATGCATTTTGATTTAAGAAGTTTTTCGTTTTTCTGTTGTGTTGTAGCATGAAATACTGCAGTAATTAAATAATGCATTTCCGGCCGTTAATACGCATGTCTGGAAATGAAAGTTCGCTGTAAAATGAAATAGTTTGGGACTTGGTGTCATTAGGATGTACCTAGTTTAACAAAACTAATACGCATATTTTATTTAGAATAGGGCAGACCATTCCCTCGACGTCTCGCGGCTGTACTGACTCGTTTCGCGGCGGGTGTGCGTCTTATACGCTTATGCACACCGGGGGTCAAGAGGTCGCTTATCATTTCTCTACCTGCAGCGGTGGCGCGACGTTTGGCGGCCGTTCTGATGTTCTGTCCCGCCAGGACGTCGTCGGCTATACGTGCGCCGGTCGACAGAGCTCTCTTTCCCAACGCCACGGCGCCTCTCTTGACGAGTGGCATGACGCTACGCAGTAGACCTCCGAATAGACTTCCCAGTCCGTGTCCTCGTTGGTATCGGGCACCCGCGAAATAAGGAAGCGCGCCACCCGCTTGACGAGCGTAGTAATCGTTGTAATTCATCTCTCTCTCTCTAGAACAGTGGCGTCCGTTGTCGTTGGAAATGAAGTGTCACTGTCACCTTGCCGACTTCGAATGGCACGCGTTGTCCCGTGTCGTCTCTTATATCTATCTCGATCGTACCAAACTCTTTGCAGAGCACGGGTACGTAGTGAGTCTTATCGAAGCGACCGCTCACCGAAACGATGCGTAGCAGCGGTACGAGACTGTCACCGACAACTCGCGGTTCCACGACGTCCTTGTAGATGTAGAGCTATGCTCGTTCCATGGTGACCACGGTGTCGCCTTCCACGATACGTACCTTGTACTCGGGTACCGCGGGATCCTTTGGGAGAGACGCCAGCGTAGAGATACGAAAGCCGAGAAGGGTGGTCAGCATAGCGGCACGGAAGACGGTATTCGGTGCCATGTGCACCGTTACCTTACGCGTGATGATGCTGTAGCTCAGTTTCACCCGTCCCTCTCCCACCACGCGACGTAGAGCAGCGTTAATGGTGAGGATCAGTGACCACGGATCTTTATAGTGTCCGGTCCCGATTCGGATAATCTTCGTGTGCATGGGCCACGGGTTCCCCTCCTCCTTGTCTTTGTCTATCGGTAGCGTTACAGCGAACCCCGCGTCGTCGTCTACGACGTTGTACCAACTGTGCGGGTACTGTACCTCCACCAGTCCGCACTCCCATTGTCCCCGTAGTAGGATACGTTTCGGTAGCGTCGTGACGTAGTGGGTCAGCGTGTTGTCGGGGTGCGTGTCCATGGAAGCATTGCTGGGCAACGTGAGATAGAAATCACTCGTCGCCATGTTGTTTCAACGTCGGACTGGGTAGCAGGTAACCCAACGAACTACTCAACAGGGCCGTCCAAAGAGTCGGATTGACGTGGTGGCCGAACGTCAGGTTGTAGATGCTGACCAAGATGACCGTGTACAAGACGACGACTTGACACAGAAAGACTATCTCCTCTTTGGGACACGTGGTGCCGAATATATGCCACGGAGTCCTCTCTTTCTTTATCGGTGGAGTGGCGTCGACGTCGTCTTCTTCTTCTTCTTCTTCTTCTTCGTCGCTAACGGTAATCCGTGATGTCGTCTCGTCTGCCATGCGTGGACGACTGATATCGCGACGGGCGCGTGACTAGTCTTTATAAGCCGACGAGGGCCTTGGCATCGATCCAGCTGTTGAATTTCGAAGGATATCCGAACCATTTCACCAACACCTCCCTTCGTCTGCCTACCTTGCGACGCTGTACTATCGATTCCACGCGGTACAGTTTATCAACCGGAACCGTCACCTTCTGCAACCCCGGCTCGTAGAAGGTACCGTCCAGTATCTCTCCGAGATCGTCCGCTAGAAGATAGACGGGCGGATCGGACGGATGCACCTCGCGTATCGTGAATAGTTCCTCTGTCCAATTCACCGTGTAGCCTTTTTCGAATCGTCTCTTGATCTTACTGCTACGCACGCGATCCCCCACGTGGTACTTGGGTACGCCCTTACCGTGATGACCACCGTACAGACGCTGCCACACCTCTTCCTGATTAGTCGCATCCACCTGCGACGGAGGCATCCCGATACTACGGGGGGCGTGTCGTTGTACGTGCGCACCAGATCCGGAAGGATATCGATGTATCGCCACGATGCTTTGTGTGTCAGGTATCGCCACAGCCGCGTCATTAGCGTGCGATTGAAGCGTTCCACGATGCTCGCCTTGATCTCCTCGTTAGAGGTGGAGAAGTGCTGGATGCCGTACCTGTCCAATACACCTCGAACGCTACGGTTATAGAATTCCAGACCTCTATCGGTCTGCAAAAACAACGGCTGTACGTCGGTGAAGAGTCCGTTCAGCGCCTTCGACACAGACGTTGCCGACTTGTTCTTCAGCGGAACGCATCGGGCGACTTTCGAGAAGACGTCGATCACCGTGAGCAGGAACGTCGTACCGTCGTTTTCTTTTTTCAAACTGGTCACGTCGACGAGATCGGCTTGCCACTGTTGATCCCGTCCTCCGACGACCGTGCGTCGTCGCTTGAAACGAACTCTGACCGGTTTATGTAGGGTATAGGCGTTCTGTTCCGATAGCCATTGTTCGACCATCTTTCTCGGTACGCGTGGCACGTCTCGTCGCAAAGACGCGATTCCCCCGTAACTTCCCACCTTGGCGGGATCGAAGTAGACGTCCTCCAGCTGTTTGCGTCGTTGCACCATGATCGTATGATATAATCGCCGATAATACCGCACACGATGGGAAGTCCGGCGTAAGCGACACCAGTATACAGACGACGTAGACTATCCTGTGAATCGCACATTATGTCGGCGAATCGAGACGGTGCGCCTCTTTTATCTGAGATCCTCCCATCCCTTACTAGTCGAGGCCGGTGGCGTAGGTAGAGTGGACGGACTCATTCGTCTCCGCGTGAGGGGTGTCCACTGCAGCGATCGACGCGCTCTACCGACCGACCGTGTGGCCGCTGCCGCTACGGCACTCCTCTTTTGTTCCCGTTGAATGGCCAGTCTCCTGACCTCGTTACCCACCAACTCCATGGGTAGGTTCATGGTGCCGAGTTGACGCGTAAACACCTGCCACCCTTTGGACTGGCAACGGTCTTGCGTTGACGCAACAGATCGTTCACGAGGTCCACCACGTTACTGCCGGGTACCGCTACGCCTTTGTGCATGAGCTCTCCGCGTGCATTCCACACGACGCCTCGTTTCAGACGTTCCATCAGTAGTCTAGCTTTGGTCCGCAGTGCCTTGGGAACGCTGTCGACGACGTCCGCTTCCATACCTGTCGCCACCGCCGCTTCCATACCTGTCGCCCCCGCCTCTGGCGGGGTCGGGTCCACCGCCGCCACCGGGGACGTGTCCTTGTTGACCGTCATCACGCGCACCGGTTCGCGCACGCGTCGATCGGCCAAAGCGTTGTGGCGTTGCAACACTTGATTATACATGACGACCTTGTCACCGTCGGCGAGATCTTGTCTGTCGAGTATGACTTTCATCTCGTCGTCGAGCACCTGTACTTTGCGACCTAGGGTATCCGTCGGTGCCGGTGCGCGTAGACTATCCAACAGTCGTGGATCTACCAAAGCCATTTTCCGTGTGTGTTCCATCGTCGTCGTCTACTTGAGTAGCACCTGTTTTAGCAAGGGTAGAAAGACCGCACCGGCCAAAGGTGCCAGCAGCGCCGACAGGAAACCACCGGTCTGTCCCCCGCCGCCCTGGTTGTTACCGCGTAGCAAGATGCGACGTCTCCTCGCAGCCGGCGCGTCTCTCTTTGCCAAAGCGCGTAGGTTTGTTTTGTACACACTCAGAGCGCGTCTCTGCGCTTCGGTCAAGGGTACGTTCTTCTTCAATATGTTGTAGGCACACTCGGCTAGTGCACACAACAGATCGGCGTCGGCGTTTCTGATGATAGCCCGTCTCAATTTCGTGCTCTTGTACCTGTTCAGCGTCTGTATGCAGAGGAGGTGTTTCTTCACGAGTTCGGACATGCTGTTGTTTTCACGATCATACTGCGACTGAAGGGACGAGGCGTGCGCGCGGACGTCTTATACTTTGGGTTGGTACACGTACTGGACACCGTTGTCCGGAAGGACGCCCGTGCGCAGACGCATGTCGTCGGGCGTGCCCTGTTTCAGATCGACGAGGAGATAACCGTACGGAGGCGTCGTGGCGTCTCGGAACGCTTCCTGTACATACTTCAGGCGTCCCGGATACATCTGTCGCGCCAAATGACCGATCTGTGACGCGTCGCGAGGATTCTTGAAGACTACCATGTAGTGTGTATTCAGACTGATCGTGCGACTCTCCTTGTTCTTCGGAAACAGGTTCTGCACGAGATACAGTACGGATGTGTTCTGGTGATGACTCTTTTTTGTGAACAAGGTCGTGACCCGTTCGTCCGTTTCCGCCATCAGATCATCGATGACCACGAGGTTACGCGTCGACGCATCGAACGCACCACTCGGCAAGCCTTCCTCGAAGCGTACCAGGTCGTTGTCGACGTAGGTACTCTGCCATACACCGTAACACCACGTGATCTTCTCTGGAGGCGGATCGATAATCGACGCGGCGTGACGTAGCAGACGCATCACGAACGTGCTCTTACCGCATCCCGTCGGACCCGCGACGATACAGGTGAAGGGGTGTTTCCATCGCGTGTCCATCTAGTAGTCGCTGTTCGACACGTTGTCCGCTGTGCTGTTAGATACTACGACACCTCCGTCACACCAACGAAGGAAGGGATCGCGGAACAAGACGTACAAGACGTACAGACCGAGTAGTCCCACTAGTGCTACAGCTACGACCGTTCCCGTCCGTGACATGCTGCGCTATGACTATCGATTGCGTGGTATCTGACTAAATAGTGTTATTTTTTTCGTGTGTCTCCCACCTACTAACCGCGTGACAGCTAGAGGCGCCTATAACCCCAACTGACGTAGGGGCGCATTTCCTCATCGTGTCAGCAGTGGTTCGGTGTTACACGTCCACCGGACCCGTGGTGATTCCGTCCTCGTTGACCACGCGCTTGGCATAGAAGTAGGTCAACGCCGCGCGTTCCTGGGTGTACGTCAGCACGGACGAGTGATTGACCCGGAACCCACGGTTCACTCCGCTTCCACTACGACGACTGGTCAGCACGTCCAGGAACGCCTGCTTGTCGATGGCGTTGAGTCGTTTGTTCAGTCCTTTGGTGGTGTATTTATCGACCGTACCCGAACAATAGTAGGTCTTGCTGCACAGTCCCAGGAAACAGTCGCCGGACCATTCGACCTTGAAGAGTCCAGGTGTTCTCTTGTCGTATGCCTTGCGCGCCTTGCAACACGCCTCGGTGCCGTTCCACGGACGTCCGGCTAGTCGACAGCGTATGTAGTCGTTCCGATGATCGTCGCAACATTCGGACGGTAGCCATTCGGAGCGGTGACGATAGTAGTGGTCACGTAGTGCCGGGGTCACGAGGTCGTCGACGGACTCTCCGGCCAGAGCCAAATAGGCGCTATCCGTATCGGTTTCGCAGTACTCGAACAGCGGACGATCCACGTACCTGACCATAAATTCGTAGTAGAACTCCAACATGCGCAGTTTGGCCCACTGCAACACGAAGAATCCCACGTGCGTAGGCAGAGCGTATTTGACGGTGCGCTTGTGCATTTCGATCTCGTACGCATCGGTGGCGACGACGTCGAGTTGACGGAAGCGACGATTGTTGATCGCGGACGATGCGCTCTACTCCGTGCAGTAGGTGACTTCGCGGTGCTTATCGACGTTGGTGATAAATTTCCCATAGGAAGAATTCCCCATAAGTTTGTTGGTTTCCGCGATCATGGCCTTGTCGGGATGGGCGTCTCCTTCGCGACGTGCAGTGGACACCGCCTCGCCGAATCGTCGGAAGCAGGCGACCGGTGTGTACTCGATGACCTGGTAGACGTGCCTCACCTCGAGTCCGTGCGCGAGGTACCATCGCAAGAGAGGTGTAGCGAGCAATATCTTATCCCCACGATAACTCCCGACGAGCATGCGACGCGGAGTCGCCATGATGTCGTGTTCTTCGGCGTAGCGACGCATGAACGGTCCGAGGTCGTCGCGGGTCAGGTGAATGTTCTTGAAGATGGGCTGCATCTCGGCAAAGTACGCGCGCAGGACCTCCGGTACACGTATGTCGCACTGAATCATACCGAACACGCTACCGTTGCGCACCCCTGTCAGGATCTGTTGTGTCGTCATTTTCCAGCGCACGTGTCGACGACGTTGTCGAACGTCCAGAAACTGTTTCACGCACGGATCGCGTCTCGCGACCTTCCACTCGCATTCCCACATCTCGACAACACTCACAAAGTATCGAAGATAGGCCGTGTTCTTTTGCGTTTCGGCGAGCAGTTGCGTCATGGGTTTCCCGTTGACCTCGTTGACCTCACGACCGGTACACGGACAACCGTGATAGTAGCACCCGTGAAATTGATAGGCCGTCTTCGTTTCGCTACACCAACCGTCCACCGATAGTTTACCGATCAGCATCTTTCGTCCGTTGGTCTGGTGTCGTATGGTGAGTCCCGTGCTTTCGGACTCCCACGTCAGCCATTCGGCAGCCATCTGACCTGTGGGCTGTGCCGCTTCGGGTCGGAACTCCTTCTCTTCCCGTCGTCGCGTGTACCATCCCGTTGGCATCTCTTGCGATATCGACCACAGATACAATGCATTCGCATCATAGCCGACGATCGACTGACACGTTCGAGCCGCATCACCGTAGTCGTTACGACGTATCTTCGTGACCCCCTTCTCGTGGTGTCTGGTGAAGATGAGTGACGGTCCTCCGGCGATGTTCTCTCTGACGAGCTGGTGGGCGTCCTTGTTCGTCTCGTTGAAGAGCGTAAAGAACGTCCTCTTCGGCACGTAGGTGAACAGATAGGACAAGGTCAAACCAGGTATATTGATCCCTTGTTTGAACATGTCGATACCGCGGTGTCGGTAGAAGTCGAACTGTTTGTCGATGGCTTCCAAGAACGGCACGACGTCCCTGTTGTTATACCAGACGAGAAAGTCGCGTAGAGTCTCCATGTCGTTGTCTCGCCACACCTTCCGACATCGCGTGTAGTCGTCGTCGGATATACCTTCGTTCTTCAGTCGACTGAAGAAGGCCTCTTTGGGAGGTAGAGCGGTGTCATCGAGTCTCTCCAAGCTGTCCATGTATTCGTACGGGAAGTGACCTTTCGTGACCTCGCAACCGTACGCTTTCAGGTACTTGTCGTACGATAATCCAGGGGTCATAGTGAGTCATATCGAGGAATTTGAGGTCGTCCGTCGATAGACACATAAACGTGTTGCCGCGTTTGATCACGTGAAACGTCCCTGCATCCTTCCTCTCTTCTTCTTCCTCCTCCTCCCCGTCCTCTGTTGGTGTCTTTTCGGACAGGAAGTAGGGTACCAGGAACTGTTTGAAGACGTTCAGATCGTACCTGCTCGAGTTGAAGCCGATGACGGACAACTGATGAAGCCAACCGTACAATTGACCCATGAGAGTTTTGTAGGGATTGGTCGGTTTTCGTCGTGACTCGTTGTCGTCTCCTTCTGCAGCGGATGCCTCCTATTCGTCCCACGTCGTGATAGCCTCCCCGATTTCGCGTAGTGTACCCTCGTAACTGTCTACGATGGCGTCGTAGGCTGCTTCACTCATCGTCTGAAGGATACCCATCATGTCGGCTACCAACTTGTTGCTGTCACCATCCGTGATCAGACATTGTACCTGTTCGAATCCGGGTACGTTACTCGCCAGGGACACGCTCAACGGCACGTGACGAGCCACCCAGTGGACTTTGGCGCTGTCCGACGGAAGCTGTGACGTATCGAACCAGGATTCGAAGTCGAAGGTGGCGCGATACGGATAGTAGCGCAAACATTCGCTAACGTGAATGTTTTCGTCGTCCAAGCACTGGAAGACTGTTGGCGACGGATGATAGACACCACCGGGATAGATCTTTCGCATGCCTCCCGTACACCCGCGCTCGTGTCGTTCTAGTTTGTGGGCGTAGTGCCATAGCGAGTCGCCACACTTCCTACATCGATAAGAGTGACAGTACATGTTCACGTCTTGTATGTAGGAACAGTGTGTCTCGTGAAGATTGACGTACATCGTTTCGGGATAGTGACACAAGGACCGGCGTACGAGTTCGGCAGTCACCTTTCCGCCTTCTTCTTCCGATTCGACGAGTTTGTAGACGCACACGTTGGTCTCAAAGGTGGTCTCGACGCGATAGAGATCGTCCATTGTCACCCCGTCAAAGTCTTTCATTACCACCCCGTCAAAGTCTTTCATTGGCACTCCGTCACGGTTGTACTTCGCGTAGAGTAGCTTCACGGTGGGTTCCAGATGGTGTCGATCGCATCCACGATGCAGAGCCAGACACCGGAAGAGACACAGATTGTCGGTGTACTTTGTCTTGTTGACGGGGTCTCTTTCCAATCCGATGACGGCTTTGTTTCGTTTGATGTAGCTCGGTAGTGTGATGTCCACACATCCTATCGGGTGATCTACGATGTGATTGACGAAGAAGGTGACATTCGTGACCACCTCGCACACCCATTGACTGTCCGGACGCTGATTGATGACCCACTGCAGCACGTCTGTTTCTCGGATACGTTCCAGAAACGCATCAAAGTCTACAGTGTTTGTGATCAGACACGGTTCGTCGAGGTAACGCCCGCAGCAGTTACAAGACGAATGGAAATACCTGTACCTGTTCGTGGTCTTGTTCCTTAGGACAAAACCATAACTAAGATTAATCTTAAAGGCGTGCGTCTGTTCGCGGAACATCATCTTCAGTGACGGTTCTAGGGCGCTCGTGTCCAGTGTCGATACTCTGTAATTGTACCTGGATTGCACGGGTCCTCTAGCCACGTGAGTTCGGATGGTCATCCAGTGCTCTCGGACGACGTCTCGTAGTTCCCTCGATAGAGTATCGGCGAAGGGGAGTCGGGGCGGTGGTTGTATCGGATCGTCATCGTCGGCACTCACACGTGGTAGCTCTGCGCATCTCGCTCGTTTGCGTAGGGGTGGCTCGCTCGCTTCCGCACGTCGGTTGCATACCGTCTTGATATGACGTAGCAGGTGGTCACGTCTCGTGAACTCACGTGCACATCTCTCGCAGCGGTGTAGTGTTTTTTGTGAGGTGTCACAAGGTTGCCTGTTGTGACGTAGCAGGTTGCCATGTCTCGTGAAGTCTCTTCCACATCTCGAACAGTGGTGCCTAGTACTGTTTGGTGGTTCGCCAGATGGCACCACTCGTGGCGGTGGTTTACTGTAAGCATGATCGTCGTCGTGTGTTGATGTATGCGTTTGGTCTATGTGGCGTTGTATGTCAGCGTGTGTATCGAGCACGAGACCACAGTGACGACACGTGTGCTGCTTCATCGTCTACCTACAACTGAAGGATAGGAGATCCTTGTACGCGTCTATATATCCTAGTGTGACGTCATAGGAGCTTGTATGAGTGTGCGTGTGTATATAGACGGAGGGGAGGGGAGGGGTATGTATTCATCGATCGTAACGAGCTATGACAAGAACAACAGACACCAGATTCCTGGATTACATACATACATCTTTATTCGTTGAATTATACAGTAAAAGCGAGTATACAAGAAAGCTAATCTAAGCGTCTACAGTGACAGACAAGCGGCGCCTATAACCCCAGCTATAGCGTAGGGGCGCATTTCCTCTTGTCGTCACTGCAGACGCTTCTGGAGTGAGTCCGTGATATACGCAACGTGTTCAGCGGACTCAATGTTCCGTGCCAGTTCTCTGCAAATCGTCTGCACGGCCGTATCGAGGGTACATCGTTTGGTGACGAACAGGACCGCAGCTAAACTCTGGATATTTATTTCCAGGTCCTGTACGCCACCAAACAGTACCGGATATGTCCACGGCATCGTCGTGTCCGTTTTGGACCACACGATATGTCCGTCGGTGGCTATATCGAGGGTCGAACAATCCGTCCGGAGTGTCTCGTATTCGGATGTATCGTCATCGCAAGTCATGTCCAATGACTCGTCGAACGGTGGCGGTGGTGTTGCAGACTCACACGACATTTGCAGAGTCGTTACGTGACGCTGGGCGTTTAGATGCGTCAGGAGAGTCTGTCGCAGTGGGGTGTGGTGACGGTGTCTTTTTCTAGGTGCCCACTCTAGCGGCTTCTCATCATACGATCTTTGAATGAGATCTAGTCCGCTAGAGGGAGCAGCGCTGACCTGACAACACAATAACAACAACATTAGCAGGGCGTTTCCTCGTCCAACAGAGGTATACCGCGTACACGCAGGATGGCTTGCACACGTGTTATGATGTCACGTGCCCGGTTCGGTGTGTCCACCATAAACCTGTAATGGTGTACTGCACATTTCACACTGTCTTGGATCAGATGGCTACGTACCAGGTAGATGACATTTGTCTCACTTTCGAAAGTGCGCCACAATTCGTTGCTCACGAACCGAACGATAGCATCGCATGCTACCAGCATCAGCTCGGAGCACCAGACCTGTCTTCCCGTCGTGTCGTCTTGTAGGTACCAGGGCTGCGGCGCCTTCGGTGATTCGTCTTCCGTCTCATCCGACACGGTTATACCACGACTACGGAGACTCGTTTTCACTCGTGACACGACATTACGAGCAAACCACGGCACGCGCGATTCGCACACCAAATCGGATACTGCCATATCAAAAGCATGAAATATACGCGAACGATCTACTTTATACACGTCTTCGTGAACCTTCGCGTAGCGAAGGTACAGTCCTTCGGCTACCTGACGAATGCATGCAGTGGTTATAGTGGCTATAAATAAGTCGTCATCTATCATGTACTCCGTTCGTTTCTGAATTGCATTTGCTCTCTCTACTGCCTCCTGTAATTTACTAGGTCTCCGACTCTCGTCGTAGTCAGACCAATCAGTATCAAAATCACCATCGTTAGCAATATCATCATTATCCAGATCACTAGACCATGAACATGACCCCAGGTGAATGACACTTGCCTCGTCATTGAATGACAGTCGACGTTTCACGCCACGGGGTTGACAGAATTGCCTCGGATGACCGAGGAGGCGTCTACAACATACGGCAGAACATCATAGTATCAAATAGGTAGACAACCTCTAGGAACAGGGTCTCTCTCTCTCTCTCTCTATATTCCGTCTGGGGGCGTCACCTACTCTTTCGTTACTGTCAGGTGGCGCCTCTTACAGGAGTTAGGAACAGCCTCTCTCTATACTCCGTCAGACGGCGCCACCTAATAGTAAGTTACTGTCAGTTGGCGCCTCTTACGGGAGTTAGGAACAGAACCTCTCTATACTCCGTCAGAAGGCGTCACCTGAGTCGCTGTCAGTTGGCGGTTCTTACGAGTGGATTATTTCCAGTGCTATCACGGTATAATTTTGATACCCTGCCTTTCTTGTCTTTCTAATTGTCACCCTAGCCTGTTTGCCACGTAGGACATTCAGTGATTGGTAGCGTTCGTCGCCGGATTTAAGCGACATATAGTCGCTTGCTGTCATTCCTCCCACGACCTCCTGTACTAGCTGGTCAAATCCTGTTGCCCACACTTCATTGCCCTTGTGATCAGCGAAAAGCAGGCCCGTAGCATACTTGTAAACGGCAGTTCCCTTCTGACGCCCGTGCACCGAACATATACTAACGTTATGGTGCCCTCCTTTCGTCGTTTCAAGAAGAACTTTCCGATTACATATTTTACATGCCGGGTAACATACGTATTCGGGGGACAGAGCACATGTTACTAGTGTCAGTGGACGAGTAAATGCGTACGTTCCGTCACTTACTTGTTCGAGTTCCGACAGGAGCATTTCCTCGTTGTTGGATGTCGCCATCTTGTCGTGTAGGTATCGGTGAAGAGCTTTGAACGGCAGCGAGACTGAGAGAGAGTGTTTGTCTTGTTGGATTTACCGTGGGTTTATATACAATTCAATCCCTCCAGGGATCGAGCGCGTGACACCCCTAGATGATGCTATCGCGCCCCTGGCTGTTGACATCTTATCGTGCGCGTGACCTTATCTCTCACTCTCCCGTACTTTGTCACCGCGTGGCTGCCTGTCTGTTTTTAATGAGCGCCTTATGTAAGCCGTATAGAGCGCTGTCTAACGAAGTCTCTCACCTGCATAAGTATCACACCGAGTATATTCTTACCTGGTTTGTTACGGTTTGAGCTCTTACCCCAAAACCCCTCTGCACTGGGTACATTCTCAATAAGTCGTGCGTCACCTGTAGCCAACAAGCGTTGGCGTAGTTTAGAGGTACGAAACTTGACGGCTAGTATAGCGTGCATCACGCTCCGACGTTGTGACAGCCATGAAACGACTCGATCGGGTATCCAACGAATGGTTTTACTCCAGTATTTCGCCCTGTATTCCAGTGCGCGCGGTCTGAATCTTTCTCGCTGTGTTCTCGTCGTGAAAATGTCTAGCTTTTTTAAACTGATATGCTGCTTCTGTGCAAGTAAAGACTTCGCCCCATATATGTATCTCGCACGGATAGAAATTCGATAGGAAGTGACCAGCACCCCTGAATTGTATATCCAAGCTCTTGACCGCCATATGTTTCATCGCTGACCACTCACAGAGTTCTTTTCTTCCGACTGTATTGTTAGCGTTCTGATAAGGCGCATTGTCGTCTAATTGGCATCACGCGCTTATCACCAGCTGGTCCCTTCGTCATATGACTGGTATCGGTTTGTACTTTGCCACTTCGACATAACCGCGTTGTTAACCAGGCTTCGTCCAGGTGACGTCCCTAGATGCATCCCTGGGTGCTTTTCATACCCCGGTATATTTCCACTCCACAGTGTGTCTCACAAGTTGTCTTCATAGTGTGTCTGCATACGCATGCTCTATCTATATATATACCGGCTCGTTTGTTACATTCTTCATCTCATTCACAATTGCTATGTCGTCGATACCCTGGACTCAACTCCGTGCTGAATGGCGTCTTCGCGATGATGGTCTCGAAGTTGTGTAAGTACTTTTATTATTATTATTATAAAGATATATATATATATATATATATATTCTTTGCTTTGTTTCATCCGATAGATATCCTATACATATCATACATAATCACAGTGTTCTTCACATAAACTACCTGTGACGTCTCACCTCTATTATATTATGCTCTTACGTTCGTTATGTGTCACTCACGGTTGTCTATGTTTACGTTCGTTATGTATCACGGTTATCTTATTACCTTTCAGGTCTCCCGATGGTTATGATACCGATGACACCTGGAGTAGTGATGACTCCGATATTGATGATTACACGTGAGTGTTCAACGATTATTTTACTATTTTCTTCAATGTTTGTCGTTTCGACTAGCTACGCGGTGTTTGGTTACCGATTGCGTCAGCAGACGTCTCCATTACGTATTGTATCATAGTCCGTTGATCTAGCTTGCCCTTTTATCGTGTGTCGGTTCCCTACGCGGTGTCTGGTTACATCGCTGCCTTATTCCACTCGCTTGATCATTTTCAACTTTTTCATATATGTTTCAGAGAAGATATTTTCAAAGTTTTCATATATTTAACGTCTCGTTCATACGCTTTGAGAGTTTTAATGTATGTTCCAGAGACGAAGAGCTCCGCGAATACCACAGTTATGCATTCTGCAACGTCATGACGGAGCTGCTTCAGACACGGGGACTTTATGATCCCCCCAATCCTTGGTTTGACCCCGACCCTGTTGCCCTTGACGACACGGGGGACATGGAAAATTGGTGTGAGGAAACATACGATAGCGATGACGGCTTTGTAGATTTCATAGTTCGTTGACATCAATAAATCATTCAACTTTCAAACTGTGGTGTTTGTTGGTTATTATATTATTATATTATATTATATTATATATATATATATATATATATTCTCTCTTTCATACACACATACATACATACATGCATACCTATACACATTTTAAAGTTTCATATATATATATATATATATATATATATTATAACGTTTTCTCTTTGTTCTTTCGTTATTACATCATTCCGTTTACTTCTTTATTTCTCATTATACACCTTTCATCACCTTTTAAAACTGTTCTCTTTGATCTTTCGTTATGACTCTTTGATCTTTCGTTTCTTTCATTACCTTTCCTCTTTGAACTTTTGTTATTACAATTCCCTCTTCAGTCTCTCATATATACACAATAACCCTTCCATGACTACTCATTCCACCGCCAGGGGGCGCTACACACGCTCACACATACGGTCACGTGACTACTCACTTTGCTCAGGGGGGCGGCTTTCGAAACCTCCCTAATATCAACCAAAAATGACTCCGAAACCCCCCTGGATACCCCTCCAGATGGTCTCTCTTACTACTTCCATTCAGTTTAATATTTCCAGATGGATTCTATCTTGTCTGGTGATGTAGCCAACACAGATCGTTTATAAGATTTACATTAGTATAAGTGTTTCTGTATTTTATTGAAGTGTTGCTTTTTCATTCATCCCGCACTAATATCTGTATGTATATATATATATATATATATATGTTTTGATAAAAGTAAGCTATAATGATGATGATAGTATAGAAACATAGACGACTTCCAAAAGAAACCAAGATAGACTAGAAACATTCGCGAAGTGCTTTAAACGACAATAATTCGTTCCAGTTGGTCTGAACCTGTCACGGATATATATAATGTATCAATGTGTGTGTGCATGCGTGTGTGTGCATGTGTTTGTGTGTGTGTTTGTTTGTTTTTGTGTGCGTGCGCGTGTGTGTGTTTGTTTTTGTGTGCGTGCGTGTGTGTATGTGTATGGGTGTGTGTATGTTTGTTCGTTCGAGCCTGCTGCGTGCATGTATGTATGTATGTCTGTCTGTCTGTCTGTCTGTCTGTCTGTCTGTCTGTCTGTCTGTCTGTCTGTCTGTCTGTCTGTCTGTCTGTATGTCTGTATATAAGTATATATGTATATATGTATGTATGCATGTTGACGGTTTCCACCTAGACGGTTTGCATCTTGGACGCCAAAATTTTGACGACATAATCTACGACCCTTCGGAAGAAAAGAAACGTCTGTGTTGTTTTGAAATTCTGAGCACGTAGCTCTATTCAAGTCCCTCCGATGGAGATAGAATAATTTACAATGTGGAGGCAGACTTCATAGATGACTACCAAGAATTCATGAATGTTCCAAAAACTATTTTTTTATACAGCTCGGTCAGTCTATCATGCGGATAGTAGGGTTTTTCTGACTGACTGTTAAGCTATCATTCAAGTATATAGTGATACACTGGCATGTAGGCAAACAGAGGAGATAAAGTATACATTTTGATTTAAGATGTTTTTGGTTTTCTGTTGTGGTGTAGCATGAAATACTGCAGTTCTTAAATAATGCTGTACTGGCCCTTAATGCGCATGTCTGGAAATGAAAGTTCGCTGTGAAAGGAAATAGTTTGGGACTTGGTGTCATTAAGATGTACCTAGTTTAACAAACCTATTACGCATATTTTATTTAGAATAGGGCAGACCATTCCCTTACACAGCGAACTTCTATTTCCGGATATGCGCATTGAAGCGCCGGAACAGCATGGATTAACAACTGTAGTATTTTATACTACAATGATATTCCATATTTTATTTTGCGCTATACATTAGGCTACCTGTTTATTTTTAAATTTGAGTCGGTTGATATACCGACTTCTTTGCACAAACTTTGGGGAGCCACAACATACATTAGTACATCCACACATACATCCTTTTTCCAAGCCTTATCCCGCGTCGCCACCTCATGGGTGAAACGTGGAAGGGCGCACTTTTATTTAAATTCAAATGCAACACTCTTCCGACGCACCAGCTATCGCCGTAGATCGCAACAATGAAGTCGCATTCATTCAAATCTTGCATCACCCTCTTGCCCTTCTTAATGCAGACGGAGGTAGAATTGCATCTCAGTCGGTTAGGATGTAGAGCTATTGGGCTGATAATGTATGTGTGCGTTCGTGTGTGAGTGTGCGTGTATGCGTGTGTGTGCGTGTGTGCGTGCGCATATCAGCATCAGTATCTAAACATCAAAATATAAAGTCATTCCATGGAGTTAGTTAACGTTACATTTATAGGTAATAAAACGCCCCATCATCTGGCGGTGCACTCAAAATCTGTGTTTCTTTTTATTTTTATCACATTTTAATACGAACATTAACGATTGAAGGCAGTACTGTACTATGAATTAGAAGACACGTAAATGCGATTCTCTTTATATTGTGGTGGAAACCCGTCATACAAATTATGGTTCGCTGAAAATTCCCATTGGGAAAACCCGCCGTTACACCAGTTATAACCCTTTAACCTTCTCTACCATTGTCAATCATTATTGAAAGAAGCATCTGCGTGTTACGATAAAAGTAGGAAAGACCGCTTGTACCAGTGACTTGCAGCAATTAACTCAGCATGCCATGGGCAGGTGCCAACCGAGCACAAACAGCTATACATATAAATGTCTAAATAGTCTTACTTTATTAGTTCTCAACAGTTTTATTCGTCACCTAAATATCAGCGTTCCACCGCACCATCTATAATGAAGACAGATTCGGGGAAAGGCGTAAGTTACCACGCACGGAGGTATTAATCGTGCGTCAGTGAAAATTTTAACACGAGTGGTTTTAGCATGAGGCTTACATGATGTAAGACTGTATATTATTTTCCCCTACCAACTGGGAGACCTTAGACACAAACAAAACATTTAAAAGAGTGTAAAAGATAAATGGAGATACAATAAAATCTCAATAAATGTAAAGGCCATGGAGACACTGATAAATATGTTGTTTCTCATCTGAAACAAAAGTATTAGAGGCGACGAAGTAACGACTTTAAAGCACAGTGCAGGTTATATCTAAGAAAATGATGCCGCCAGAGAATTATAAATCGTTCTATTTCATCCTGGCTCCTTCGTACGTGGTGAAGTTCGGGTCCTGTTATACCTCGCTTTGTGTTGTTGGTCTCTCCGGTCCCTGTCAGTAACCCACTCTCTTTAATCTCCCTCCGTCTTTCTAAAATCCCGCTGTACGCAGCGTGTCTGTTTAAAAACAACATTGAATAGTCTTTGAGACGGGCAGGTTACACATACAAAATAAACCTTGGACGCTCGATAAGCCATCGGGTTCTTTATACACTTGCCATCTGGGTTTTATGTGCGTGCGTGCGTGCGTGCGTGCGTGCGTGCGTGCGCGTGAATGCGTGCGTGTTGCATGCTTCATAATACATACTGATTTTAGTGACACTAATTACAAAATTTACATTGATTAATGTATAATATGAATCAGGGCCCCGAGACAACATTGTTATAGTGGTGTATGTGAAACTATGGAACCTGCTTGAAGAGACAAGTCTACAACTAATGCGTACTCCCAGCGATGACATACGGCGCGGAAACATGGGCACTCACCATCCAGGCACAGAACAAGCTAACAGCCGCACAGACAAAGATGGAAAGAAGTATGTTAAACACATCACATATCGGGAGAGAAAAACAAACATATGGGTAAGAGAGAAAACAAAGGTGGTAGACGTGATAGAACAAATCAGAAGACAGAAGTGGACCTTTGCAGGGCCCATCAGCCGACTACTAACATCAGTATTGTTGTTATTACGCACATAATACATAATCTAATAGTTGCTACTTCTCATTTAAAATCTCTTGATGCATCAAACGGTGATATAGGATGATTGATTCGTAAATCAGGGCCGTGTTACGAATATTCCGCCACGTGCGTAACGTTAATATAGCTCTGACTTGGAAGCATTCAACGTGTAAAATTATTTATTTTCTCCGTATAATATCAATTCTTCTTTGCTTGGCAGGCGTTCGGGGTTTATTTTGCAATTTAGTCTAGGTTAGGCGATGTTTAGAGTTAAATTGATTGGTTAAGGGTGGAAATAGTTTGGAAAGTTATCGAGGAAATTACATGATCTTACGGTTCTTCGCAAATAACTTCAATGTGGTTGCCGCCACGCAAAAATTACATTGAATGTATAAGTTGCTACTCTCTAAATTTTGAATCAACAGAGACATAATACGTTGGTGTAGGACGAACGGTTCAGAAGTGAGGGCCGTTTCAAGATCGAAATGACGGGTTAACGTATGATACACCGTATGATTATAATGAACATTGTTACGAACACGATATTGATACTGATTGTTTGTTGTATAACGACTTGCCCACTCAATGTAAATACTACAACCCAGCACAATTTCCAACCAACTTTAGCAGTGCTGGCAAAAACCAGCCAAACAAACTGAGTATGATACACTTTAATGCCCGGAGTTTAAAAACTAACTTACCCAAGATTAAAGATATTATCCAAAGCAGTATAAATTTCGTATAATTGCGTGGTTTAAAGAAAACTGTTGGGATAGAAGTGAAATAAATTTTCATAATATCGTATTTTCGGGTTACACACGGTACTGTAATTCCAGAAAAAACATACAATGTGGTGGTGTTGCCATATATGTGTGTGAATCTGTACTTAACAATTACCAGTCTTCTGATATTTGTTTAAGGAACAAATATCGTACGCTGTTGATAACTGTTTTGAAAGCATCTTTACTGAGATACAAATTGGTAAACACACAAAAATCAATGTCGGTTGTATGTGCAGAACACCGAATACCAGCATGAGCAAATTCAATGTCAATCTGTCATTCATCCTGGGAAATCTCACCAGCAAGATGGTTTATTTATGTGGTGATTACAATATAGACCTATTGCACTGCGAAGAGAAAACTGAATCAAAATACTTCATTGATCAAATGTTCAGGTCTGGATTATATCATTTGATCACCAGGCCCACACGAATATCAGGCATGACTGCTAGTATAATAGATAACATTTTCTGTTCTGAACTGTGTAGACACAAAATGTGCGGCACTTTAAGCGATGCTACAGATCATATGCCAATTTTCGTCCTGAGTAGCAACACCACTTATGCGGTTATTAACGATGATCCAACATATAAAAAACGCTTGCATAAAGAAGAATAACCTGTACTTAGGGTTTCTAAAAAAATAGGACAGAATTAACAGAACGCCGCTACAAAAATTACAAAAATAAGTTTAGAAAAGAAAAACTATTATAGAAAAAACTCGACGATTGTATGACTAATATAACAGAAACGTGGAAAACTCTTAACAACATAATAGGTAAAAGAAAATCTGAGACCACATATTTGAACAATTATCCACCCTCATAGAACCCTGCCCGGAAACAAAGCCAACCGACTTTGTAAAACGTACTGTACCACAATCAATGTATATGTCCCCCGTTACTGAGCAAGAAGTATTCGAAATTATGTCTGGGTGCAAAGGTAAAACTTCATACGGACACGATGAAATCAGCATGCAAACAGTTAAGCATTTTAAAAAGCAAATTGTACAACCGCTAACCCACATTTTAACAGATCTTTGATCAGCGGATCATTTCCAAATGATATGAAGTTAGCAAAAGTTATTCCTATATTTAAGTCTGGAGATCGTTTTCTATTTTCTAATTACTGACCTACATCTCTCTTATCCCAATTTTCAAAAATACTTGAAAAAATATTCAAAAAAGGCTAACGTTTTTCATTGGAATACAACGCATATTGACAGATGGGCAGTATGGCTTCGAAAGTAACCATTCAACTTCACTAGTTTTAACAGAACTTGTCGAAAAGGTTACCCCCGCAATGGATAAATACCAAAGTACAATTGGTGTCTGTATCAACCTAAAAAACCTTTGACACTGTTGACCACAACATACTCCTATGTAAATTACATTACTACGGAATAAGGGGTCTGAACAGGATAAAAAGCTACTTATTCAACCGTAGACAATATGTATGCTATAACAACAGAAACTCAGAACAAAAGGAAATCAAGTGTGGAGTCCCGCAAGGTTCAATCATTGGCCCGTTATTATTTATTCTGTACATAAATGACATGTGTGAAGTCTCAAAATTGCTTCATATTATTCTGTTTGCTGATGACACAAATATTTTTTATTCCGTTAGTACCACAAACGATGTAAGCACTGATGTTAACAACGAACTAAAAAAACTAGACCTGTGGTTCCAAGTGTACAAATTATCGCTCAATGTGAGCTAAATATTTTTAATGTTTAACAATAAAAAAACAACCTAGAACAGATGTGAAAACAGTTTTGAATGGAATAAACATTGAGCAGGTATCATATACAAAATTCCTTGGAGTAACCATTGATGAAAACTTAACATGGCAAGAACACATAAAAATGGTTGAACACAAAAGTATCAAAAAAGCATAGCAGTTTTGTATAAAACTGTGCATTTTCTTGATTGTCAAGCGTTACACACGTTATATAATTCACTTGTTGAACCACTTATGTCATACTGCTGTGGAATTTGGGGAAATACTTATCAATATAGACTCAGAAAACTATCTGTTACAGAAAAAAGCTATACGGATTATTTATAACCTTAATTACCATGATCATACGTCTGTATTTTTCCATCTCTCAAACATGCTTAAATAGTCCGTTATTATTTATTCTGTACATAAATGACATGTGTGAAGTCTCAACATTTTTTGATATTATTTTGTTTGCTGATGATACAAACATTTTTTATTCCGCTAGTAACACAGATGATGTAAGCACTGTTGTTAACAACGAACTAAAACAACTAGACCTGTGGTTCCGACCGAACAAATTATCGCTTAATGTGAACAAAACACATTTTATAATGTTTAATAATAAAAAACAACCTAGAGCAGATGTGAATATAGTTTTGAATGGGACAAACGTTGAGCAGGTATCATATACAAAATTCTTTGGAGTAACCATTGATGAAAACTTAACAAGGCGAGAACACATAAAAATGATTGAACATAAAAGTATCAAAAAGCTTAGCAGTTTTGTATAAAACTATGCATTTTCTTGATTGTCAAGCGTCACAGACATTATATAATTCACTTGTTGAACCACTTATGTCATACTGCTGTGAGAACTGAGGAAATAGTTATCAATCTAGACTCAGAAAACTATCTCTTAATTAACCTTAATTACCATGATCATACTTCTATATTTTTCCATCTCTCAAACATGCTTAAATTTCATGATTTAGTTCAATACAAGACTATGATTATACTTTATAAAGCAAACAACCATACTTTAAATGGTCGTGTTCAAGCATTATTTGAACCAACCGCAGCTATACAGATACATGATACCAAACAAAGCAAACTGTTCTATGTTAAAAAGACAAACACCACCCTCCGACGTCACTCACCGTCAAGGGTATAAAAACGTGGAACAATTTACCAAATAAATTGACTCAGCTTCCAGGTTTAACACAATTTAAAAAACACTGAAGCTGCCATTACTTTCTACATATTTGTGAATTGTTAATTGAAAATGATGTTTAGTTAAACCCATGTATTAGTAACACAAGAACTATGGTAACACGTTTATATATGAGTTGTGAATATTATTTTGTAATGTATTTGTAATTCGTGTTGTGTGTATTCAGTTGTTTAGTTTGAGAAGGGCAAAGCAACATATAAGTCTATGACTTCAGCTATGTCCTTTCAGCAGCAGCTGCACATCATACTGTGCATGTACTATGTTGTTGTTGTTGAATAAACTTTCATTCATGTCACACAACGTGTTCTCCTAATGTAGGAGAACGATACAATTATCAATTAACGTCCGGCAATTACCTATTAACTTCCTCGCAAGTTTGTTATAATGACCATTTTGAAACCTACGGATTAAAACTCACACACGTTTATTTCCCTGTGCTAAAACTCATATTCGTTGTTCGAATAATAGTTACGCCACAACGTCACTTGAGAAACCAAGCAGAGCTAACCCATGTTTGTGAGGTCAGATTCACTTCTCGTCGAGTGTACCCGAATTCGAGCGAGAGTCGGTTAAATGAGATTAAAATTATGTTTAAGGTGAAAAGATCCACCTAGATGGCATATAAACAAGGAAGTCACTGACTTATCAATAAGTCAACATGTTTTCACTTGTATCCAGCCTTGATAAGATATAATTATTATAACTATTTTGTTAACACACTGCTAACATTAGCGCTGTCAGTATACACTGTGTTGCCTTTATTTGTCATCCCCTTAATACTAATAATAAGGTAACGTCTTTTGCGCCTATATCCTCCGAAACCAAGCTCAGAGGCGCATCAAGGAACAAAGTGTTAGTCAATATCAGAATCGATAAGCCATAATAAAGCCGTCAACAGATGGATCGATACGCCAGGGAGCTAAGGTGGATATGCAACGTTGTAAAGATACGTTTTTTAATGACGGCAAAATTGTGTAATATTTTCAACTGATCTTTTTGATCCCCCCCCCCCATTGAATCGATATATGCCGTTTTACTAATTTGTTCAAGGGATAGACTGGTCCACTAGCAGACACCCATTACAGATGGCTTGGATAATGACGCAAGTGCTGTAAATTCTTATTAAGTTATGCTACAAAGCTGTATTACATGGCATACTAAAGAAATCGTGAAGATCTACCAATTATATCTACATGTTTTCGTCTATTAGACGTACTATTATTACATCGTGTCTACTAGTTATACAGTATGTTTAATGGCAACATCTCTATCAATGCCTTCATATCCATTTAATATTTTTAAAACCACTATTTGGTCTCCCATTAATATCCTGGTCCATATACTGTTGTCGAAACACTATCCAATAGGCTTCATTTCTGCAATCAACCTTTGTAAACATTTTTTGTATTCTTTTTTACTTATATGTGTCCTTCGCGCCTTATGCTTCCATGCTTGTATGCGATATTGAAACCTAACTATTGTTTTGTCCCCGGCCGACCAATGGTGACAATAATTAGGATTATGATGATGATTTCTCTTAAATACGCAATATTTCTCATATCAACCCCGATAATTTGATTACATCATTACCCCTTGAAATCGTAACTACATATCGCTGTGAAACATGTATGACAACAACATAGACTTCTGCCGTGCTTTGAAAAGTCCCCGTTTCCTCCAACTGTTCGACCACAAACATGAACATTTGCGGTCAGTACAAGCAAAAAGAATAGACGGAGAGGCACCATTCACGTTAAATATCGGTCGAAAAATGAAACCAGGGCAATTAGTGGCGCCACCCGGCGGCTATCTAGGAGAACTACGCAGCGGAGCTATATTTTCATTGCTATAGCATACCGACTTCACTAAAACACCGCACAAATCATTATACCTGTGGGTTCGTATGTACACAAACATACGTTATTTTGAAGGCAATTATTTATTCTTCAAATGGGCACTCGTATTTTTCATTTTAAAGTAAAATATATTGGACGCTGGTGCCCGCCGTATGCTGATGTCACGTATGTAGGTGCCCGCTGTATGCTGATGTCACGTCTGTAGGTACCCGCCGTATGTTGATATCACGTCTGTAGGTGCCCGCCGTATGCTGATGTCACGTATGTAGGTGCCCGCTGTATGCTGATGTCACGTCTGTAGGTACCCGCCGTATGTTGATGTCACGTCTGTAGGTGCCCGCCGTATGCTGATGTCACGTATGTAGGTGCCCGTCGTATGCTGGATGTCACGTCTGTAGGTGCCCGCCGTATGTTGATGTCACGTCTGTAGGTACTCGCCGTATGTTGCGCCTATTTACCTGTTTACATATGCGACAACTACAGGACTTTCCTATTTCTCACACTTGAAGTTGTGAAGTTGTTGTTATTCATCTTCAACAAAGCATGGGTGGAAATATTGATGAATAAGTTCAACAGATAATATTTCAGTGTGCACATTCCGGCAGGACAAACAAATGAATCTTCGGGTGTTTCTTTGACGAGATGACGACGCAGTCTACTCCGGACTTTATCCATATGTAGTGCGTGGCTTGTCTTCTTGAAAGCACGCTCCATGTTTCCAACTGTTGACCCTAGTTCCTTATTTGGTGTTACAAGTCCGTCTTTTGCATTCTCTAGTTGTTTTTAAGTAGCAGCACTTCTGTAGATGAACTTGTCGGTGAACCAATCAGGGTTTGCTGACATAGTTTACATACTTTGTCACGCAGTTTCCTGGCCATGTACCCTGCCATGTATGTCAAGGTGTTTTCTTCCTCAATGGAGAGGTCTTCCGTCTCAACGTTGAAATAAAGACTTTTCTCCTGTTTGAGAGAAAACAGGCAGAGGACCATCTTAAACGGCGTCGATGTGTTGACACGCAGTACTGAAAGACTTGAGGTTGAGAAGAAACGTGTCGCCGTCTTCCCTGCAGTTGCTCTCTTTGCTCTGCAGAAGAATACAATCAACCATTACCTGATGAAGGTACAGTCGGAACTGCTCAGCTGAAGGGTTGACACTATGGCCACCTTTACCCCTGATCACAGCAAAGAGGTTCTCTAAGCAAAGTTGATTTAGCTGGCTAATTTTGCCTGAAAATTGATGTGTAAATCGTTCCACAGCGACAAAAGACTACGAATAGTCATGAACTATCCGGACAGACATGGCAGTTTACGCGTGCTTCCAGACTGAAGTGACAAAAAGCCACTATGTGGTAGACAGAAGAAATTCCTTGTGCCCAGATGTGTTTAACAAAGCATGTCTCATCTGTTGTTTGCTCTTTAATATATTGCTGTTGAAACAGTTGTCCATACGTTCCAAGAACAGTGCTGTTTCTTCTGCATCCTCAAGGAATGACTTTAATGTAACCAGCAGCCACAGCGTGAGAAAATACTTGGGTCGCATATTTAACTAGCAAAGCCGAAAACGGGGGCAAGTCAGTGTGCTCGTGTGCCAGTTTAGGAGCCACACGCACAGCATTTCTGAAATCGATCAGGAAAAAACTGACGAATGTAGCTCCACTCAATGCTTTTGCCATCTCTTTTTAAGCCTGTTTTCTTGAGGTTCTTCCGCATGTTTGTTAGCAGATGAGGTGGGTCGTACATGACATAGATATCAGATGAGGTGGGTCGTACATGACATAGATATCAGATGAGGTGGGTCGTACATGACATAGATATCAGATGAGGTGGGTCGTACATGACATAGATATCAGATGAGGTGGGTCGTACGTGACATAGATATCAGATGAGGTGGGTCGTACGTGACATAGATATCAGATGAGGTGGGTCGTACGTGACATAGATATCAGATGAGGTGGGTCGTACGTGACATAGATATCAGATGAGGTGGGTCGTACGTGACATAGATATCAGATGAGGTGGGTCGTACATGACATAGATATCAGATGAGGTGGGTCGTACATGACATAGATATCAGATGAGGTGGGTCGTACATGACATAGATCTTTTTCTCGTTGTGGAGGAAGAAAGGCTTAGCCGCACTGACTCCTAGAAGTGACTCAAGTATCTTTCGATTATTCGACCCTTGATCAGATATGACCACTTTGATGTCAAAACCAATGCTAGTGAACTGTCGACACACATTTCTAGAAGTGATTTCAGTGTGTCGCCACGGATTGGTCCGTGGCGACACACTGAATTCCAACAGTTTGTTTCCAAAGTGCGAATAGACCACAAACCATAAACACCGTTGCGTGGTTTGCTACGAACCGATTTCTTCCGAGATGTCCAAAATCTTCCAATCCTTCCACACATCCCTTCTCACAATTGTAAGTGACATTTTCTGTGAGACACATCTCTTCAAAAACCAAGGAACAAACATGGATGTTTAGGTAGGGCTTTGTCTTTAGCGTCTCCAGGGTATTGTTGTTGAAGCCAGGGAAAATCTCGATGTTTTACATGGCTTTTCGGAATACTGTAACAGATGGCAAGCTGAATACTTGGCGAAACATCTTGTACGCCTTAGGACTTGCTTGGAGCAGTGACAGGGCCAACGATTTGACAGCTGTCGTCCACCGTGCTCCTCTCGGCTTCCTGGACGCCATCCGAATTGAAGATAAAATAAAATTCGGAGATGAACCAGAAACAAATGTTGCTAATTCATCGATCAGATACTGCTGTTTTTCTGCAAGATTTTGTTTCCTTTTCTTGTTTGAGTTCTTTATCTGTGGGCCCTTTCGCGCTTTCAGACGACGGTACTTCTGCCGCTATGTCTTAATCTTAGCATGCAGTGCAGCTTTCCCTTGTGAAGTCTGGCTGTCCAGCTGACGTTTCCAAATCAATAGATGCTGAAGATGAACTTGATCACAGACAACATCCAGTCACTTCTACAAATACAGGCACAAAGGAGAATACACATTACGCATTTAATAAAACACAAACACATATAAGACTATCAAACAAAGGTAAGGTAAATGATGTGGTGGCTATTTTTCCTACGGGACAATGACAAATATACAAAAAAATTATTTCGTTTGTTTATCCTTCCCCTTCCTTCTCTGGACTCAAAAGCTTATCTCTATTTCCACCCTCTTTCTCTTTCTCCCTGCTCCCCCACTCACACCCGCCCTCTCTTTCTCTCTGCTCCCCCACTCCCACCCGCCTTCTCTTCCTCCCTGCCTCCCTCCCCTCGTCCCCATTCACTCTCTCACTTTTCCTCCCTCCCTTTCTCCCCACCCCCTTCTACGTGCTTCACTAAAACATTAGGCCATATCCATTAATCAAAATAAGCATCTTACAATGTACCTGCCATCATTGTGTGTGGCTGATGTGTAAGCGGTTGTCTCCGTCGCTTGCTCGGTGACTCTCTCTTGTGGATGCAATCTTGGGTGGCTCGCTGGAAGATTTGTACAATGGCGCTGTCAGAAGGAAAGCTACTACTGTTGTTTGCGACCCCACCTATCCTCTTTTTGGTCAGTTCCAGCAGCTTCCGTCAGGCCGACGACATAAGATGTCCCTTGCTCGGAAGAATCTCTTTACAAAATCTTTTATACCATGTCCATTCTCAACTGTAAGTGAATGTATTCTGTAGCAGTATTTTGATTGCATTTAGTTTTTTATATCATTATATTGTGCTGTTTGTGCCTTAGTGTCCGGCAGTGTATACGTCGTGGCTCCACATCTTTTTTTAACTTGTAATACCGGCGCCAGATGTCTAGTCATGGTAACGCCATTCTTCTTTTATTTGGATTATTATTTAACTTAACGACTGAATGCTCGTGATAACAGAGTGCATGTGTATATGAATCTTAGCAATTTTAGGCATGACTATGACTTCATAATAATCTTTTGCAATATATATATGTGTTTAATTGAATAATTACCATATGTGATAGTATGCTTACCATTTTATAATATTTACCATTTTATAATGTATTTACTCTGACCCCATGTATTAGCCTGATTGTTTACAGTACTACTTTTATGATAGACATTCTCCTCCTGTGGTTTACTTGTTTACCTGTTTACTTATTTACTTATTTATTGTGGTTTACTTATCTATGTGCATATAATGTATCACTATATCACATTGTGCATGTGACATGAATCTTATGTGATAACCTCGCTCTTAGTACTTATCTAAACCTTGTATACATACATATGTAAGATTTTATATGAACTGAATCTTCTGTAACCCAACAGACAATATAGTTATTGTATTGCATTGTATTATTTGGCACATCAAAGAGGGTGGGGACAGCACACCAGATTAAAGACTTCTTTTGCTGGATATTCATGAATTGTGAATCTTCAAAATGATCTTGGCAGATGAAGCAATTCTTGTACAGGTATTCCGATGGCTTTCCAAGAAAATCCGCTCGTCTAGTAAATTGCACCCATTTTCGGCATCTTTACACAGAAAATAAAGATTATTATTGAATGATTTTATATTCCAAATCGTAACGTATTTTTGTCCGCCTGAAACAGCGGCACCATTGTCAATAACCTCCTGTTTTAATGTAAGAACGAGCAGACAGAAACATCTCCAAGACGTTAGCTTACCACAAGAGTTATTATAAAATATATATATGAACGAAACGTATTTACATGGATGCAAATTGAAAAATCAACTAATTCATAGTAGTCTAGTCGGAAGAGGAGGGGGGGTATCGTGCACCCCGCGGAAATCAACTTCTAATCAGCGTCCCTCCCTAGGTTGAAAAAAATACGTAGAAAACGAATAGCTATGTTAAAAAGTCGTCCGGATGTCCCACGTATCATTTTTGTGCAAATCAGTGCCGCCATTGCCGACAAAAATCGAAAAATCTATGTTTACTATATATCACCCAATATTGCAGATAACTGAACAAATAAGGTGTCTAAACACATGTTTTGAGGGTCAAAGATCATAATAAAACTATTCTTGAAGTGACCACACGTGTCTGTGGCATACTAGTATGCAAATTCGCAAGCGCAGACAAGTACCAAGACGTCGTTCTCCTTCTTCGTTGTAATATTCTACGGGCTTTCAGAGAGTCGGAAGGCCTACCGTGGCCGCCAACAGCCGACTACATGGAGCTCAGTCCTGAACAGCTCCTACCTCCAGACCTCGTCCGGTTCTCTAGCATGGTTATGTACGGCAAGGAAGGCGTGCAGACGAGCGAAAAGATGAAACGTCTGGTATTCTCCATCGGGCAAGACCTGTGCCGTGCAGTGTCGGAGGAAAAATGGAAGTTACCAAAAGACGAGCTTCTCTGTTTGACTATCAGGCACTTGTTCCGAAGCAAGCAGCTCACCATGATATTGCACAGGCTTAGCCACTCTGAGGGCTACGATTTTGGCTTAGAGTTGGAAACTTCTTTGGCCAAGGCCCGAGACGAAGTCTCAACCTATCTGACGCCCCACATCGTGACGGGAGAGGGCATCGTCGTATTCCACTGTGAATGGGACAACTTGAATAAAACGACTACGAATGTGCACGGCAGCAACATTGTCAACAGTGCTGGGGGAATCGTGGTGCAGGAGGTCAGGCCTGGGTTCGAGAGCCTCAAGGTCGGAACGCTGCCTATCATCGACAAGTCGCAACAGCGTAGCCTGAAAGTCGACAAACCAGAAACTCTCCCACCCTTGCACTTCACTCGCTTATAATTCACACCCACTGCAGAGAACGACGCCGTCTATGCTACTAAGATGCAATAGTACTATGTCTGGCTCTTCAGCAGGTATATCAGCAAGCAGCCTGTGCCTGGACTAGGGGGCTTCACATCTGCAACCGGAACTCCTCCGCCCAGATAATCAACAGTGGACTACTTCACCCCCATCCATCAACCGATCACTGACAACACAGTTGTTCGCGAGCTACCGAAGCGCTCCGAGGTAGCCACGGCTGAGGTGGGTCAGAAGTGGGTCAGAAGTGGGTCCTGAATACATTTGATCTGGGAGTCTGTTTGAAAGCCCTACCCATGAATGGTGAATTTGCCAGTCATTGGTCATGATCGGACCCTTTCACACATCTATGAATTATATCGGGACGCCCACATGCCACAAAATGCGTGGTTCTGGATATGCAGTGATTCTTTTTGAGACGCAGCTGGTGACAAGTGGATCCCATAAAGATGTTCTCAGTGGAAAGGCATACGCCACGTCCCGTGTGTGATGCAATGGAGAGGCTGATAATGGAGCGATTGGACCGTCAAGCCTCAGGTGCTAAAGCAGTTGGAACAGTTCACCTGCCTGATGTACGGACAGAGTCGCGAGTCTTCGGTGGACGTCGTCCGTGTCAAGTTGCTGCGCAAGATGGTGGGGGAGGACGAGAAACTCACTTCCACGTCTAACGTCGACCTGGCTCGCCTTCCTCCCTGCCACTCTGCTCTGAACCACCGCGTCGCCTTGTACAAGCGAGCTGACGAACCCACCCAAAAGCCGAAACCCTACTACGAGGAGCAGGGATGGGTGAGGACTAATGAAGGCGTGTTGGAACCAGTGTGGTCCTGCGGTCCTGTCCTATCAACCTCGCTGGTTGATCCCCTGTACACTGGTGATCGGAGGAGTGGAGGAGGAGGAGGAGGAGGAGGAGGAGGAGGAGGAGGAGGAGGAGGAGGAGGAGGAGGAGGAGGACGACGAGGACGAGGACGAGGACGAGGACGAGGAGGACGAGTTTGACTTTGACGGTTTCATTGAAAGCGATGATGAGTGATGGATCTGATAGTGGAGAACACTTCCCTTGCAATGTTTGAACACGTCTTTTATTCTGTTATTAATTACTTCAATAAATGAGTTAATAAATGAATTTAGTGGAATTTCTCTATTCAAAACATCTTGAATTTACCCCTTATTGACCTTGACCTGTGATCGCAAAAATAACACCATTTTTGAAATTATTGCCTTCGATCAAAAACGCTCAACTTATCTGCAATATATACTTTTTTCATCGATTTTTCGATAATGGCGGCACGAATTTGCATACTAGTATGCCAAGGACACGTGTGGTCACTTCAAGATTAGTTTTATTATGATCTTTGACCTTCAAAACGTGTGTCTACATACCTCATTTGTTCAGTTATCTGCAATATTGGCTGATATATAATGAAACAGATTTTTCGATAATGGCGGCACTGATTTGCATAAAAATTATACGTGGGACATCCGGACGACTTTTTAACATAGCTCATCGTTTTCTATGCATTTTTTTCCGATTTAGAGACGCCGATTAGAAGTTGATTTTCGGGGGTGCACGATACCCCCCTCTTCCGACTAAACTTCAGTCGTAACGGATTCTCGTCCATTTCAAATAAAGGCACTGTTTGTTGACATTCTCGTAACACCTGTCGAAGTACACAATTATCTAGATTATAGTTTATCACAAACGCCCTAAACATTCTACGTAAACTACAAAAACAACTTGGTTGTCTTTCTCTTCCTCCACCAATTGTTACAAATAGGTGAACATTCAATTCTTCTGTAGTCTAAGTGTACGCGTAGACTGGGCACGTTATGCAAGTGATTTTTTTTTTTTTATTGCATCAGTTATAAAATATAAAGAATGTCAACAGTGATCTATAACACAACCATGTTCAATTGTTTGTACCTTTCAGCGTCTTTCGGAAACTGCTGTTGCACGCCGGCCGGTACAAGTAATAATATGCATTCAAACGTTCCTCGTGTGTTTTCAAACCTATCCGCAAGATGACACCACCAAACGATACGGCATGGCGTTGTAATTTTGGGTTGGGTTTGGCTGATTTCAGGCCGTGGCGGATTACCCAATAGGCACTACAGTATAGGCACGTGCCTAGGGCCCACGAAGGCTAGGGGTCAACGACAGTAGCCGAGCATATTTGTGTGGACTGAATATTCCTGAAACAAAGCTAGCAAGAATTATTTCGCGAATAATGGCTACTGTATAAGGTTCATTGGTAGTGGCTACTGATTATCCGACAGCGAAGTCGTGCTGAAACTACGGCTTAGTTCACCCGATTATAAGGTTCATTGGCAGTGGCTACTGATTATCCGACAGCAAAGTCTTGCTGAAACTACGGTTTAGTCCACCCGATTATAAGGTTCATTGGCAGTGGCTACTGATTATCCGACAGCGAAGTCGTGCTGAAACTACGGCTTATTCCACCCGATTATAAGGTTCATTGGCAGTGGCTACTGATTATCCGACAGCGAAGTCGTGCTGAAACTACGGCTTAGTCCACCCGATTATAATGTTCATTGGTAGTGGCTACTGATTATCCGACAGCGAAGTCGTGCTGAAACTACGGCTTAGTCCACCCGATTATAAAAGTTTAGAAATAAAAGTGTTGTTATATAACACATTAATATTATCTCATATCAATTATTGTACCATGGTTTGGGGATACCAAATAAATAGAATTACAAAAATTCAAAAAAAGCCGTGCGAATAATAACCTTAAACAAATACAACTCACATACGGAACCACTTTTAAAAAAAATTAACTACTAAAAGTAGAAGACATATTAAAGTTACATGAATTAAAAGTTTACTTAAAATACATCCATAAAATGTTACCTCCTTATTTACTCAACTGGCAAATTATCCCAAGTGTAAACATACATAATTACAATACTCGTTAAAAAAATTATATACATTGTTTTAGAACTAAGCATGAATTTGCCATGAAATGTCTCAAATACAGCCTACCACATGCTATAAATGACACCCCCGATATAATCAAAGACAAAATATTATACTCACAGTTTGCGAGGCTTCTCATTTTATATAAAAACATACTTGTTACACAAATATAATGATTCATGCACTCTATCAAATTGCTACACATGTCAACAGAACCATTAAATACAATACATTTGATGCTAGCTTCAGGCAACCAGCACACATACAAACTTACATTATCATATAAAACAAGCACTCCAAAAAAAAACATACATGAGATAGACACCTTGTAAAATGACCACATAAATTATCACGTAAATAGGGTGGCTCCTATGATAGCGACAATTGTGTCTTAATAGGAGTCACCGACCCCGATTGAATAAGCTATATGATTAATATCTATGGTACACCAATACCATAATAGCTGTACATGCGTTTGTATGTATTTTCCGAATAGTATGTTGAACATATAATGATATACGTTTATGTATGTCTGCTTAATGTTTATATTTGTTGTTTATTACAGCATAAGTGATGTTCAAAAACCAATTAATTGTGTACCTATATGGGGTCAAATAAACGTTATGTTATGTCATGTTATGTTATGTTATGTTATGTTATGTTATGTTATGTTATGTTATGTTATGTTATGTTATGTTATGTTATGTTATGTTATGTTATAAGGTTCATTGGCAGTGGCTACTGATTATCCGACAGCGAAGTTGTGCTGAAACTACGGCTTAGTCCATCCGATATTAATTTCGTTCCGGCGCTAGTGGGGGTTTAAGCAAGCATCAAGGGGGGTCAGTTGGAGGTTTTGGGACCCCTAGATTACCCTCTCTGGACCCGCCACCGGGTCTACCTAGTGCCCGCGAAAGTGTCGGATGCCTAGGGCCCAGGGATATCTGAATCCGCCAATGAGTTGAGTTGTCAGTCTGCGGGAGGTTTGCGATCACCGTCTGTCAAACTCTGTTTATATTCAATTAATTACACCTCCCCTGTTTTCTATGATGGAGTAACGATCTTTGATGCGGCACTTAATCAAAAATGTTCTGGTAATCTATAAGTAAACAACATTCGCTGATGATCAGTTTTTTATCCACTTACTAATTTCATTAAAAAAATAAACATTAAAGATTGTTTACATTTGACCTAGCTTTAGGAATCCAAGTTGAAATTGTTTAATTAATTAATTGGTGGTTAAAAACGAAATCTATACCTGCCAACTTTCCCGTGAAATCCGGAAATCTCCCGAATTTTTGGTGTATCTCGCGGTCTCGCAAAATGCCAGCAAATCTCCCGTATTTTCTCTGAAAATCTCCAACAGCACCACCCTCGCCTTCCGATGTCAACATCCGTGACAGCGCGACGAGACAGTGCGACACGGGAAGCATGCTGTACCGCTGATGAATCTCCCGGATTTCAACAAAAAAGTTGGCAGGTGTAGAAATCCACCATATATATATATATATATATATATATATATATATATATATATATATATATATATATATATATATATGGTGGATTTCTACACTTTAATATAGGAATATTTAAGAAAAGTGCAACCCAGTGAGCTTGACATCAGTTATATATTATACATTACCGATATATATATATATATATATCGGTAATGTTCTTGTTCCTAAATAATTGCAGCCTGATCCCATACATTTGGGCTATCGTTAGCTAAGGTTTGGTCTTAATTAAGGCGTATGGGTAACTGAGACGGGCCCCGCCCTTCGTACGTTTGCATGTTGTAACCAATACGTGAGCAGTAGTCCTAATATGTTTCTTTTGTCAGCTCGCTTTGGGAAACCGCGAAATCGTTTTTTTCGGCGCGCCTAGGTGATATTGCATATTTGATATTTAGACTTAGCTGTTAATGTAATTTTCCTACAAATAACAGCTGGAAGACATACCGCGTCAAACGTTGCTTCTAACAGGCCTGTCACAGATACGTAAATATTTAGAAAACGTGTATTATCAATCGTATATGTTTAGTTAATGTGTGTACTTACGCTGACACACCCGCCCGCACGCACACACGTACACGAACGCTCAAACATACACAAGTGCGCGTATACAGACGCACACAGGCGCACACGCACGCGCACACGTGCACATACTCTCTCTCTCTCTCTCTCTCTCTCTCTCTCTCTCTCTCTCTCTCTCTCTCTCTCTCTCTCTCTCTCTCTCTCTCTCTCTCTCTCTCTCTCTCTCTCTCTCACTCCCTCCTTCCCTCCCTCCCTCCCTCTCTCCCTCCCTCCCTCCCTCCCTCCCTCCCTCCCTCCCTCCCCCTCCCTCCCTCCCTCCCTCCCTCCCTCCCTGTTTGTCTGTCTGTCTGTCTGTCTGTCTGTCTCTGTCTCTGTCTCTGTCTCTCTATTTCTCTCTCTCTCTCTCTCTCTCTCTCTCTCTCTCTCTCTCTCTCTCTCTCTCTCTCTCTCTCTCTCTCTCTCTCTCTCTCTCTCTCTCTCTCTCTCTCTCTCTCTCTCTCTCTCGCTCTCTCTCTCTCTCTCTCTCTCTCTCTCTCACACTCTCTCTCTCTCTCTGTCTCTCTCTCTCTCTCTCCTCTCCTCTCCTCTCCTCTCCTCTCTCTCCTCTCCTCTCCTCTCTCTCCTCCCCCCTCTCTCTTTGCAGTGCATTGTGTTCAATGATGACATCAATATAAGGGGTGTCCTTATGTTTCGCTCTTCTATTTGTGCCTCTGCCGCAGTCGTCACAGAAGACGGTAGAAGCACCCAGAAGGTCGCGCACACACGCAAACACACACGTACGTACGTTCGCACGCACACACGCACGCACAATAACGTGTGTATTGCATAATACACGAGTAACTGTTACATTCTTGTTTTTATTTGATCACCCATTCTTACGTTCGTCGCTCAGTGCTTTCTCAAACCTGGTCGCTCTGCCTCGTGGTGCCCTGTCTGTAGCATCCCACAGCTGTCGGTCGGCGGCACTTCGCAGTGATCCCGCGAGACCAATAAATCATAGTCCACACTGTTTTAGTATACACTTTGTCCTTAACGTAATCCTACACGAAAAGAGTCTGTAGGGTGAAACTAGAAGCACTCTATCGCACACAGTACAGCACGCTATGACAACCATTGGGATGAGGCGCTGTATATAAGACATTACTTATTATTATAATTATATATTATTATTATTATTATCATAAATTAATCACTTGTCTCTCTTTGTTTAGTTTATAAACGTTGTACCACCTTGTACGGGGTGACGCAATATATTTACATGTTACATGCTTACCCCGCACCCCTGGGAAATTCAAGATATTTATAAGGGTTTACGCACCCTGCACCCCTGGAACATTTACTGACTTCATACATTACACACTCCAGAAACAACTATCTTTCGCCATTGAACATCCCAATCCACTCGCCTTGTGAGAACGATGAAAAACTCCTATAGATAAGAAGATAATTTTATATCAAGAATGCATACAATTATATGTCAAACCCCAGCTGGAGCCAATTTAGAACGTCCGAGTATGAACGCGTATGAAACCTGACACGTTCTGCGTGGGTTCGGGCCCCCTCCTACGGGTATGTTGTCGCCTGTCACCTTGATTAATGACACCCCGACGACAGCCGAGGCCTGGAGCGGGGAATTAGCGCAGCGTCGCCTCGATTCCACAACGAGTCGGTTCCGACGGCAGTGTACGCTTCGTGTCGGTGCGGGTCAGAACGGTTCAAAGCCGTTCCATTCATGCGTTGATTCTCGAGTTATAACCGCAGCGGACGCTACCACACACACACCGTCTACTTTCCGGTAGCCTATTCCGACACTGGACACTACCTGACGGCGTGGCTGTTAGACTATTAGCATATGACGTGCCCGTGAACCGACAGTCGCGCCGGGTTGAACACAGCGCGGGTCGCAACAAACGCAGCAGCTGTGCCGTGGACCTTTCTTCAAGGACCGGCAATGATTCCTGTTAGCTACTCCGAGTGTGTGTCCGTTAGATCGGATAGTGTCCAAGAACAGTCCTACGTGAGTTACTGCGACTTGGAGACGCCGCGGAGGAGCAAGTCATGTGTACGACTGGAGCAGAGACTCAAACCGACCGCCTTCCGTGAGACGGTCGTGTGCTACAAGGACTGCTCCCGTAAGCGGTATCGCAGGTAGGAGGACATATGTTGTGTTTGGTTGGAACTGGTGGTTGAAGTTTGGGAAGTCTGCGTTGTTTCTGATGCGTGTTGTCAGCGAGAACGCCTATTAGCTTTTGCTTTTGTTACAAACAGTATAGGATTACGTTAATTCGTGTGTAGGTTAAAGTCGATGTGTGTGTGTAGTTATTACCTTTTCATTTTACTGACAAAATAGTGATGACATATCACCACACACACACGCATTAACCAGCTCACACAACTGTCTATGCACGAACACGCACGCACGCACACGCACGCGCACGCGCACACACACGCACATACACACGCACGCACGCACACATACACACGCACACGCACACCACACACACACCACACACACACACACACACACACACACACTCGCCGCCACACGCACATGGAATAGTTGCATGCCTACAGCTAATTACATGTGGCACACTATTATGTACACCCACTAAGTTGTTAACGAAACTATCGTACCAGTAATCTTCTCGTGTTTGTTGTTACCAATGGCCCCCCGGTAGGCCTACACTTCTTGTTGAACACCTGCGTAAGTATAAGCGCGCCCAGAATGTTCTGCCCACTGCAAGACCGTATTGGGTGCGCCTGTTTTGTTATCAATCAAACATATCGTAGTGCATGTAATGTGGCGTCATTATTCCTGCGGTTCAATTGGTCCCATTCATAACACGTCGCATTGATACCTCCGCTCGGCACACCGTAATAATGTACTGATAATTGAGACTATCCACGTACACTTGTCCATGTGACGTTCTTTGAGGTAACACACCTAACAGCATTGAAGCAACATTATGCATTTCTAATACTTTATGTGTATATGCTGCTGGTTTGTTGGTTTGCTGCTGTTTAGATAATACTCTTGCTATAGGATGGGGGATAAGACTTTGACAGTGCTTAGAATACTTCGACGAAGCACCTACGACGAATGTGATATGAATAAAGATAAGCTGCACGATAAGGCGACCTATCTTGACCATCGGCTCGGTGTGTTTACTTTGCGTCACTCGGTAACAGGAATTTGCGTAATGCTATAATAGTTGAGGACACCTAATACCGTCTTGAGATATGGATTCCATGTCAGGTGGTGTTGCCAATGTCATGCGTAAGGCTTACAAATTGACGCTATTTACTGTATGTGTTGCATTGTGTATGTTCGTTGACATGAAACTATTGTAACTTAATCCAACGTATTGGCGTATCTTATGCTATACTATCTGGAACGTTGACAACACGTATTAACGCTCCACTCGCAGTATACAGGATGTCCTTATGCTACGCACTGTTCTACGTTGTCCTCATAGCCCGTAATGGGGAGTCGCATCATTGGTCCGCTGATTGGCAATGTTAAGAACTGAGTTGTTGAAGTCGTTGTATTCTCAATGTTGTTACATGGGATTTGTTCATGGAATTGTTGTGTGTGTGTGTGTGTGTGTGTGTGTGTGTGTGTGTGTGTGTGTGTGTGTGTGTGTGTGTGTGTGTGTGTGTGTGTGTGTGTGTGTGTGTGTGTGTGTGTGTGTGTGTGTGTGTGTGTGTGTGTGTGTGTGTGTGTGTGTGTGTGTGTGTGTGTGTGTGTGTGTGTGTGTGTGTGTGTGTGTGTGTGTGTGTGTCTGTGTGAGAGAGAGAGAGAGAGAGAGAGAGAGAGAGAGTGCGTGCGTGCGTGCGTGCGTGCGTGCGTGTGGGTCCGTGTGGGTGCGTGTGTACGCGTGCGTGCGTGTGCGCATGCGTGCGTGTGTGTGTTTGTGTATTCGCCTGCGGGCATGCGTGCGTATGTGTATGTGTGAGAGCATATGCGATCGTGCATGCGTATGTAAAAGTGAGGTGTGTATCACAATGTGCTTACGTGTGTGTGCATCCACCTTTTTATTACACAAGCAAAATGCTTGTACCACACAAAGCCAACGAAATTTAAACAAAATAGTTCTGAACAACCGTCACCATCTACTTGCATATGACGCCGTCTAGTCTACACAACCAATGTGGTTAGACTGTACATGTGCTTATGCAGTTGCGTAGTTACGACGATGCCACCATACTTGATAGTCTACTCCTTGTATACAATGTAGTATATATATGATATACTTGTTTCGGAGAAGATTGTAGTGTAGTCCAATGCGTGAGGAGTGCAACGTGGAAATCCGTTTTGTGTCCCTATAAGTTTAAAAAAAAGCATGATACCTTGATTGTACACATTGATACAAGGATTATGTTAACATACTTCTAAACCATGGCGTCTGAAAATGAAAGTCGAGTCTGAGGTCCTAATAAATGTTGGGTATGCCCTGTCCTTTGGGATTCACGCTAGAAGTGCATTGTTTTGATGGGGTAGATATATTGTAATTATGTAAGGCTCGCCTAATTGAATTCTTTCTTTTTTTGTCCGCAGCACGTCGCACTTAGAGTTCCGCGTGAAACCCGTCAATTATCGCGAGACTTGCTACGTGCTGCCGAAGACGGCAGTCCGCACTTTCGTGTCGTATCTCGACTACAACGTCGACGGGCAGTCGAAATGGTACAAAACGTCCGTCGAAATGCGTCCGAGATCCTACAGTTCGTCGCTAACGCACCGCGTCTCTGGATACAGTGAAAACGAGACTGTGACGTCAGACGGCGAATCGGACGTCTTCTCGCCGGCGCCAGATTCCGATCCGTGCAACAGGATTAACGGTAATGACGTCAGTTCCAATGACATCACTTCCTATGATCGGTTGCGGTCTAGCGTGAGCGATGGAGATACGGATGAAAACATGAACTACAAGAACCGGAAGAATACCGTCGAAATCAGCGAACACTATCGAATTAAACTTGTGGTGGGCGGAAGTCCGGCCAGCGGCCAGAATAAAGCCAGTCGCAATGGTCAACGCTCATGGTACCCTCCAGTCGGGGTCACCAACGGGTCATCCTGCACCAACGGACATATTGATAACGACCATCTGTCTTCAGACGAAGATATGGAAATGTGACCGGTGTACACGCAATGTGGAGTACCGCGGTCGGGGCTAATTCCGGGTCGTAACCTGGGTGAAACGCCAAGAAAGGAGGGAACGGTTGCCTTGTGCGTGATAACTTACGGAGTCGTTTGGTTGACGTGCATCACTGTCTGGTGTAAACGTTCCCCTGGTCTGCACAATCAACCGTTTGATATACACTCGCATGTGTACAGCTATAGTGTTGCATTTCGAAAAATGACATGGCACACACCCGCATACGCAATGGCTGGTTTGCGCTTAGTGTTAACGCGTGCGTTATAGCTGAATTCAGCGTCGTATTATGCGAGGATGCCGTGGGACATGTTAGTTCCAATAACCATTCACCTGAGCAAATTGTGCCGTTTGCAGCCTTGTTGTTCTCACGGGAACTTAGCCGTGACGAACTACACACACACGATGCTGTATCAACCATGTTCTCCACATAATTCAACTGTGACCATCTACATGAACACGACACCGTTCATAACCATCTTCCCTTGTGAACTGAACCGTAACCATCTATTTGTATCGAACGCTGTTAACAACCATCTAGACAACATAACGCCATATAAAACCATGTTCTAGAATAATTCCGTGACCATCTACATAGACACGATACCACCTACAACCACGTCCTCGAGATAACACAACCGTGACCATCTACTTGGACACAATAAACTCCTACAACCACGTCCTCGAGATAACACAACCGTGACCATCTACTTGGACACAATAAACTCCTACAACCACGTCCTCGAGATAACACAACCGTGACCATCTACTTGGACACAATAAACTCCTACAACCACGTTCTCGAGATAACACAACCGTGACCATCTACTTGGACACAATAAACTCCTACAATCACGTTCTCGAGATAACACAACCGTGACCATCTACTTGGACACAATAAACTCCTACAACCACGTTCTCGAGATAGTTCCGTGACCATGTACTTGGACTCGACACCGCCTACAACCATGTTCTCGAGGTATTTCGTGACCATCTACTAGGACACGACGCCGCCTACAACCATGTTCTCAAGATTATTCAACCGTAACCTGCACAACATAACGCCGTCTACAACTATGTCCGCTAGATAATTCAACCGTAGCCTTCTGTACAGCATAACGCCGTCTACAACCATGTTCTCGAGATACTTCAACCGTGACCTGCACAACATAACGCCGTCTACAATTATGACCTCTAGATAATTCAACCGTGACCTTCTGTACAACATAACGCCATCTATAACCATGTTCTCGAGATAATTCAACCGTGACCATCCTCACAGACACGACGCTGTCTTCGATCATGTTCTTGAAATAACTCAACCATGACCACCTATTCGTACAGGAAATATGCTGCTATGTATATCCAATATACATCGGTGGTGTGGCCGGTGTATCGGGTATGAGAGACCGTCTTCGTTGGTGAATGGTAAAAAACGACCTTTCGCATGGGGTTATGCGAGACCCATACATCATACTTGAATATCGGGGTTAATGGATGCAATACACTCAAGAGTGACATCACACCGTCACGCCAAACAGAAGAGGAGTGTGTTTATTGTGGCGTAGACTTGCAGGGTAAGAGTATGTTGTTAGAAGCCATGTAAAATCGTCGACGTTTTTATATTATCCAGGATGACGATTTCGGGATGTGCGATACATCGATAAGTTAATGTTAATAATTATCTGAAACGATGCCAAATAAAAAGTACACGTCCATCAGTTACTCAGATTTGAATCGGCGTTGCGTGTATTACGTTGAAGTTATGAATTTACATTATCGCTGTTGTGTGAAATGTCCGCTCCGTTAGTAAAGACGATCTAAACACATACGTATAAGACACTATCATATATTAGGTTTCATTGGTGACGTGGGTTGCTGTTTAATATTCTAACGAACTTTTCCCCCAAAATATTCTTTCTTTTGGAAGAACAGTACAGAAGACTACTGACTTCGAGCACACGCAAGTTGTTCTGTGTTATAAAAACGTGGGGTTTGACAACTTTTGGGATTACCCTCAGCAAACCTGGGGCCGAGTACATTGTTACAAGTACGAACATGAGTGTATTGCTGAAGTCCGACTATAAGTGCGATTACATAGGATTTCCGAGTACATATTGTGTGCAGGTGAAATGCCTGCAGGTGTATGAATGAGAGTATTTAGAGTTATTTAAACGCGAACTGCTCCAGAATTTTAAGCATGACAATGATAAAATCAGTTTTGTCGCATCAAATCAGAAAATAACTCAGATGTACTCAAAGTACTGTACTTACGAAATCTTACTACAGGCGTACGTTGAGCACAACTATAAGTACGAGTACGAGTACACGATCAGTCATTTCTTAGAACACGAATACAAATACGAGTACTTTAAACATGTATTCGAGCACACGAGTACACGAGTGCTGAGTACTTCCGCCTGAAGTCTGATCCCTGGTGAATTTGGTTGATTCTTATCAAATAACTTATGATCAAAAGTGTACAATATAACGGCGCATAACCATTATTAATGATACAATGTGGCATTAATTTATGTATTGATTTATGTACTCTAGATCGGCGCCGTCTCTTGACGACACACAAAGTTACCGTTTGATGGAGCGGTAGCGGGGTATATGTGTGCTAACAAACTGGAGACTGGGTCTATCTACCAGGGTGATTCTAATATCGCAGTATCGGGTGATTGATATTCACAAACGTGTGTACTGCAATGGCTAGATTAATGTTTTCGTGAGGTTCGAACATTTAAGGAGTTCAGCGACACAGAAGAAAGACGACACAGATCGTAATTAGACCATTTGTTGCCCTCAAATCGGGCAATATTCACCCTCCCCCGCGTTTCAAGCAACCTCATCTGGCACACTGACCAGTGACACCAATCAAGCTGTCATCAGTCTGTCAACGTCACAAAGAATATGCATAACTGGTTAAATAAATACGCCTCGAAGAAATCCAATACTCCCCACTCTTCTCGTACTTCGGAACGCCCTGTCTTCGTGGGCGTTCTGCGTGAAGAAATTAGTCCACACCTCTCAATATGGACTGGTTGTATGCTCTATGAATATAAGTTAGTCCCTACATTGCTTTTATGTAAATACGTAGGCAGGATCATGAAGCCTAATTATTGTTGCTATAAAGCGGAAAGAAAATAAGGTAAAGGTATGTTCTTATATAACACAGTCTCCACACATAGGACAGCTGAAAGCTCCTAACGCTTCAACCTTGGCTCACCTGTAACAAGTATGTGACATACGGGGAGTTTTCAGCCATGCTGCAATTTCTACGCGAAACATAGTTCCACCATGGTCAATAGCCACGCCCTCGTTTGTACTTTAGGCATACAGTGAACGTAGAGTGAACAAAATGGCCACGCTTAGAACGGCAGCAGGTGGATTCGAACCGCAATAACCTTGATCCAGAGTA
>OZ023213.1:20427852-20442852 GCA_963995525.1 Escarpia spicata
ATGAGCATTGTATTTACTTAAGGATATTATTCGTATTGCTTTTTTCTGTAATTTGAAAATTCGATGTGCCTGATGACCCCATAAAAGTAAGCCATAATTAATATGAGGGAGAATAAGAGCATTGTACATAATATATAATGTATTAGGTGGTAAAAAAAAATTTAGTTTATTTAGTATGCCTATTGTTTTAGAGATTTTATTTGCTATTTTGTTTGTATGACTCTGCCAGTTTAAATGGTTATTTATTGTGATGCCTAAAACATTGAAATCATTTACACATTCAATGTGTGCCCCATCTATTTGTAACACTGGGTATTCTATTTTCTTTTGCGGCATATGAAAAATCATGAATTTAGTCTTTTTGGCATTTAGTGACAGTTTATTAGCTTTTAACCAATTACTAATCTTTGTTAGTTCTTTGTTAATATTTTCACTTCGCATTTGGCCTTCTGAATCATTAAATGTTTTTAGTGTACTAGTAAGGGTGGTGTCGTCAGCATATGTTATGAATTTGAAAAGGTCACTAGAAAGTGCTATATCATTTATATATATAATAAATAAGAGCGGCCCTAAAATTGAACCTTGAGGGACACCAGTCTTGATGACTATTTCCTTAGACTTAACATTTTCAATTTCTACATACTGCTTACGATTTTGTAAATAACTCTTACAAAGGTCCAGAGCCTTGTCATTTAATCCATAGTAATTTAACTTCTGTACCAATATATTATGATCAATTGTGTCAAATGCTTTTGATAAATCAAGGTATATATTTATTGGAGTAACCGATTTATCAAGTTCTTGTATAATTCTGTCTATGATTTCGAGTGTAGCAAGCTCAGTAGAATGTTTCTTTCTGAACCCATATTGGCTGTTGTAGTATAACGCTTTAGAATGGAAGTAATCGTGGATTTGATCTAACAGAACCCTTTCAAAAAAAATTGAAATCACTGGCAGGATAGAAATCGGACGGTAATTGTTCAAGTCAGAAACATCATTAATTTGAGTAACTGTGTTGAAATACCGTCTTTTCCACAACTTGATTTTGGAGGTAAACGATCAATTGTATTAACAGTAGTTTCTATGTCAATCGGATTAAATCTGAAAGTGTGAAATATCGGGTTTTTCAGGTAATCTTTGTATGATTTATCTCCACTAGTAGTTGTTTTAGAGGCTAGAGTAAGACCAGCATTAGTAAAAAACGTGTTAAATTTGTTTGCAATAATGCATTTGTCACTAATCATTTCCCCATCAACTTTGAACAAATCTGGAAATTGTTCTTTCTTTTGACTTTTCTGAATAATTTCTTTAATTAAACACCACGTTTTTTTAACACTATGCTTATGCTTTTCAAAACTGGATTGGTAATACATTTGCTTAGCTAATCTAATATGACTCTTAAGAATTTTATTATAAGTATGTAAGTCAGTTTTAAGTTCATGATAATGCTCTGTATTTACTTGAGTCGTTTTCATTCTCGAATACAATTTGTTTCTAAATTTTACCGACACAATAATGCCATTGGTAATCCAAAGTGTTTTCTTATGTTTATACTTGTTAAATTTAATTATTTTAATAGGTATACATTTATCCATAGCTGCAGTAACAATTTCATCGAGGATATTGTAGTTTTCATTCGGATCCGCAAGAATATCTGTGTTAAGTTTATTATAAATATTTGAGTTTATTATTTCAATTTTTTATTTATTGAGCGAGTTAGGACTTTGTTGTTTTATTCGTATAAACCTTGGTATTGCACTAGTGGTTTCAACATAATCCAGACTTAGAAAGCACGGAAAGTGATCAGAAATATTGCTCACTAAAATACCAGCTGAGGATTTGAAGAATCCTTTTGACAAATTGCATAACAAATTATCAATGAGTGTTCCATGATATTCTGAAAGTCGTGTTGGCATAGTAATTTTAGGGAAGAAACCATGTGAAACGATTGTGTCAAAATAGTCACATATTATGGGGTTTTCGTTAATTTTAAGCAAGTCAATATTGTAATCTTCTGCAATTATTATTTCACTTTTAGATTTTTGTAAATCAAATAAATTTGATGCAAATTCTTTTGTAAATATACGGTAGTTTTCGATAATATCTCTAGGTGACAATGCATAGTAGATCATGTATTCACGAAACTCCACGTTTAGCTGCACCCAATTCCGTTGACAACATGCTGACTTATTCATTTAGACGTGACAAAACGTATGATCAAATAATCCCGTTTTTTTGTCATTAGCTATAGATTAGCCTATATCTGCCTAAACAATAATTATATGAGAATATCATATGGGAAGACAGATCCCCCGTTACATACCGTGGGGAATAAAACTGACGTATCAACTTACCAGGTTGATAGCAGCATTACATGTCGTTCCAGCTGCCTTGGCTGTTTTCCTTTGTTGTTCACTGTATCGTGCAGTCTTATTCCGGGTTAATCCAAAGAGATATGGCCTCTTCGTTACAGACTTTTGCATCGAAGGCGAAAGGCAAAAATGCCGTTTTGCGTCAGTTACGTCACTTCCGTGGCGACACGCTTGTTTGCCGCCGCGTGTCGCCACAGGTCACGCCATTTACATTACTGCAACGTTACGCAAACCCCCAAATTCCCCTAGCTGTCTAGGCTGATAGATGCTAGGCTGCAAACATAGTAGAAAGCATGGAGAACGGCAAACAGCACTGGGGTATAGAAATGTTTAATTGTAATCAGCAGAGAGCGAGAGAGGGGGAGGGAGGGGAGAGAGAGAGAGAGAGAGAGAGAGAGAGAGAGAGAGAGAGAGAGAGAGAGAGAGAGAGAGAGAGAGGCGGAGGGGGAGAGAGAAATAGAGGAGGGAGTGAAAGGGGGAGAGAGAGGGTGGAGGGAGGGAGAGTAAGAAGGATATATAGAGTGTATGTGCATGCGACGTGCGTGTGTGCGTGTGCTCGTGTGCGCGTGTGCGCGTGTGCGTACGTGTGTGTACGTGTGTGTCGCACATTGCGTGCGTGTATGTGAAATCGTGCGTGCGTGCGTGCGTATGTGCGTGTGTGCGTGCGTAATCGTGCCTGTGTGCGGACTTTGCTAGTCTGTACGCAGTATTGCTTGTGTCGCACGCGTTGCTTTCCAACCGGTTCACAATGGCGCACTTGTCAATGTCAATTCTTGGCAAACATCCACTCGTCTCATACACGCCTACTACGTGTTACTCGGTGTATTTGCATTGAGAAGCGTAAGCCCCCGATTCAACCTAGCTACCTTCGTGACAAAGACTTCATACAGAACACTTCCAGCGCCATAGTAATTGCTATTTCCTGAGTGAGTTTAATCACTACTACGCCGTACAGCTTACGTTTGGGAAACAAAGGTGTTTACAAGTCATTCAATGCCATCGCATGGCTGAACGACCCGCCTTCACATTACTTAAGCCTAACCAAGTGTAATTTGCGACGTGCTATAAGACACTCGACACCGCCGCATAGGATTCGAACCCGGGTTCTCTCAGTCGAGAGTCCGAAGCTCTTGCCGCTTCGCTACTGTTTTTCTGACCAGACACATAATAATTCAGACCTGTCACATCGTACATATATCCTGTGTACAATACAATATTGATGTTTTAGTTTGAGAGGTATATGGCCGTATCCCGGTTTTCCTTGTTTCATAACTGTTATCCCGGTTAAATACGGATTTGCATGAAATGTAAACGTTATGTAGGCCAACATATGCAGGCCCGCTGACTGGGGTTGCTGTGGGTGCATAACACTCCTACTCCACCCACATACCCCTTTGAGGAAAAGAGTTCCGCTTGGGGGAAGTAGCTGCGGTTATTTAAAAAATATAACATTAATTTTGTGTGTGTGTGTGTGTGCGTGTGCGCGCGTGTGTGTGTGTGTGCGTGTGTTTACAGAAGTAGACTAGTTTTCCTCGGTCGCGATCGAAACCATTTTTCTCAAAATAAGCTGAAGCGGCGAAGGTTTTTGAGGTCGGCTTGTCTTGTTGACGTTGTCAGGTTGACTGGAGGTTCTCTCGCTTCATTTTTCAAAAGTGTTGGATTTGTGTGGAACCATAAAATAAATTAGTTTTCCTATATTGTGAGTAGTGTTTGTAGGGCCTATTACATCGGAATACAGCATAATAACTCATTTTGACGGTCGCTTTAATTCAACATCTATCGTTGCAAGCATGCTTTGAATGTATTGAAAGTGCTGGCATACTGACGTCACAATACCACGTGATCGCCTAGCTTTTTAACTATCAAGTTTCCGCGAGAATCGCAAAACAGATGGGTTTAATATATGATTTAAACTATCAATGCATTTTTTTTTTTTTTTCATATTGCCAAAGAATGCCAATGTTGTCTGTCTGTCTGCTGCCAGCTTCGTTACTTGGCTCCAGCTCCACCCGAGTGTCTTCATCTCCCGCTCCACTGATCTCCTTCATGCCTCCTTGGGTCTCCCCCTCGCTCTCTTGCCACCAGGGGTCCAACGCATGGCCACTCTTGGAATTGATGTCAGAGGCATTCTGCGGACGTGTCCGATCCATCTCCATCTGCGGCGTTTAACTTCAAGAGAGATGGGCTGGGTGTTTGTCCTTTATTGGAGTTCCGTGTTAAAGATTTTATTTGGCCAGTAGATTCGTAGACTCCTCCTGAGACATTTGTTTTGAAACACTTCCAGCATCTGGCATACTTTGTGTACACATGGAAAATTAATTTAGTTGTTGCCTTGTTTTTAGTTGTTTTAAGTAATTTTAAATTCTAAGAAGGGGCTTTGGATACAACGATTCACTTGGAATATCTTAAGACGTGACTGTGTAAGTAGCTAATTTGCATAGATCCAATATGCCCTCCAAATAGCTACTCATTCAATCACATCTTAATATATTCCATATGCATCCTGCCACCCAAAACGCCTTATCAGAATTAAACATTACTAAAATATGTTATCTGACAGAAATATATGGCAAGATTTTTATTTAAGGCGGCCATTTTGGATTTATGCAAATAAGCTACTCACCCAATCACATTTTAATATATTTCAAATGTATCCTTCTGTTCAAAACGTCTCATTATAATTAAACATTACGAAAATATTCATTTTTCCAAAAGTATCTTATAGGAGTGGCCACCGTAAGACAGAGCTGGACCTGCTGATAGTGAGGAAACAGCAAATGTGGCGAGTGAAGGACTGTAAGGTCATCCCTGGTGAACACGTGACTACGCAACACAAGCACCTCGTTTTCATTATGCGTATGCAGAAGAGGAGGGAGACTACAAGTATGGGGTGAAAGACCATTAAATGGTGGAAATGTCACGGGGATATAGCCAGAGCTTATAAAGCAAGAGTTATATCAGAATATGAGAAAGTGGGGCCAACAATAGGAACTGTGGAGGAAGAATGGAAGCACTTTAAGGATGCTTCCATTGGTTCAGCAGAGGAGCTACGTGGCAGAACATCTGGTAAGGGAGGAGCTTCCTGGAAGAGAAAAACAAACATGGTGGACCGAAGAAGTAGTGAAAGCAATTGGAGAAAAGAGAGAGGTATGGAAAGAAATAGAAGGGATCAAGGGGAATGGAGGACAACCGGGCATTGCCATACAGCAGCTGTATGGGCAGAAAAAGAAGGCAGCTAGGAGAGATGTTGATAAAGCAAAGAGAGAAACGGAAGACGAGCTATACAGAAAGCTAAGTGACGACAATGGAAAGAAGATGGTATATAAGATGGATCGAGAGATGGATGAAGACAGCAAGGATGTAAACACTGGAGCACTGATTACGGACAAGAATGGAAAGCCAGTTACGGAGAGGAAAGATGTGCTAAAGTTCTGGGAAGAGTACTTCAAGGCACTGCTGAACCAACAAGAAAGCAAAGAACTAGATCTGCCAAGTGCAGTAGAGGGAGAAGTAAAGTTGAAGGAGATTGTGGATGAAGAGGTAGAGAGAGCAATGAAGAAGATGAAGAAAGGACGGGCGACTAGTATCGACGAAGTACGAGCAGAAATGCTGGTGGTGGCTGTTCGCGTTGGAATCTGGTGGACAAGAATATTGTTAAATACCTGCATGAGAGAGGTAAAGATCCCAGAGGAGTGAAGAACAGGGCTAATAGTTCCGGTATGGAAAAGAAAGGGAGACATACATGGACCTGGAATCTCAGAAGAATTCAAAGTGAACGTTGGCTTGAGACAGGGGAGTGCCCTGAGCCCACTGCTGTTTATTGCAGTGATGGAACTGATAAGTAGAACGACCAGTACGAGAGATATTCTCCAGAAACTACTGTATGCAGACAATCTAGCGGTGGTAGCGGACGGGGAAGCGGATTTACAGGAACAACTGATATAGTGGAAGGATATCTTCAGCAATCACGAACCGACAGTGAATCTGGAGAAGACAGAGGTGCTGTGGGTTGGGCAACAATGCAAATAGCTGGAAATAAACCTGGAGGGGAAGAAACTAAAACAAAGAAACAGTTTTGTATACCTGGGCGGATCGATATGTGGGGGTGGCTTCTCAGATACAAAAATTCGCAGGAGACTACAAGCGGGGACGAAAGCATGGAGGAAAGTAGACGGTGTGATGGGAGACAGGCATATATCGCGAACACTCAAGGGAAAGGTACTATGCACATGTGAGACACCAGCCTACCTGTGTGGCCTAGAGACTATAGCAATGACAGAGAAACAACAGGAGGGGATACAAGTGTGACACCAGCCTACCTGTGTGGCCTAGAGACTATAGCAATGACAGATAAACAACAGGAGGGGATACAAGTGTGACACCAGCCTACCTGTGTGGCCTAGAGACTATAGCAATGACAGAGAAACAACAGGAGGGGATACAAGTGTGACACCAGCCTACCTGTGTGGCCTAGAGACTATAGCAATGACAGAGAAACAACAGGAGGGGATACAAGTGTGACACCAGCCTACCTGTGTGGCCTAGAGACTATAGCAATGACAGAGAAACAACAGGAGGGGATACAAGTGGGACACCAGCCTACCTGTGTGGCCTAGAGACTATAGCAATGACAGAGAAACAACAGGAGGGGATACAAGTGTGACACCAGCCTACCTGTGTGGCCTAGAGACTATAGCAATGACAGAGAAACAACAGGAGGGGATACAAGTGGGACACCAGCCTACCTGTGTGGCCTAGAGACTATAGCAATGACAGAGAAACAACAGGAGGGGATACAAGTGGGACACCAGCCTACCTGTGTGGCCTAGAGACTATAGCAATGACAGAGAAACAACAGGAGGGGATACAAGTGGGACACCAGCCTACCTGTGTGGCCTAGAGACTATAGCAATGACAGAGAAACAACAGGAGGGGATACAAGTGGGACACCAGCCTACCTGTGTGGCCTAGAGACTATAGCAATGACAGAGAAACAACAGGAGGGGATACAAGTGGGACACCAGCCTACCTGTGTGGCCTAGAGACTATAGCAATGACAGAGAAACAACAGGAGGGGATACAAGTGGGACACCAGCCTACCTGTGTGGCCTAGAGACTATAGCAATGACAGAGAAACAACAGGAGGGGATACAAGTGGGACACCAGCCTACCTGTGTGGCCTAGAGACTATAGCAATGACAGAGAAACAACAGGAGGGGATACAAGTGGGACACCAGCCTACCTGTGTGGCCTAGAGACTATAGCAATGACAGAGAAACAACAGGAAGGGATACAAGTGGGACACCAGCCTACCTGTGTGGCCTAGAGACTATAGCAATGACAGAGAAACAACAGGAGGGGATACAAGTGGGACACCAGCCTACCTGTGTGGCCTAGAGACTATAGCAATGACAGAGAAACAACAGGAGGGGATACAAGTGGGACACCAGCCTACCTGTGTGGCCTAGATACTATAGCAATGACAGAGAAACAACAGGAGGGGATACAAGTGGGACACCAGCCTACCTGTGTGGCCTAGAGACTATAGCAATGACAGAGAAACAACAGGAGGGGATACAAGTGGGACACCAGCCTACCTGTGTGGCCTAGAGACTATAGCAATGACAGAGAAACAACAGGAGGGGATACAAGTGGGACACCAGCCTACCTGTGTGGCCTAGCGACTATAGCAATGACAGAGAAACAACAGGAGGGGATACAAGTGGGACACCAGCCTACCTGTGTGGCCTAGAGACTATAGCAATGACAGAGAAACAACAGGAGGGGATACAAGTGGGACACCAGCCTACCTGTGTGGCCTAGAGACTATAGCAATGACAGAGAAACAACAGGAGGGGATACAAGTGGGACACCAGCCTACCTGTAGGGCCTAGAGACTATAGCAATGACAGAGAAACAACAGGAGGGGATACAAGTGGGACACCAGCCTACCTGTAGGGCCTAGAGACTATAGCAATGACAGAGAAACAACAGGAGGGGATACAAGTGGGACACCAGCCTACCTGTGTGGCCTAGAGACTATAGCAATGACAGAGAAACAACAGGAGGGGATACAAGTGGGACACCAGCCTACCTGTGTGGCCTAGAGACTATAGCAATGACAGAGAAACAACATGAGGGGATACAAGTGGGACACCAGCCTACCTGTGTGGCCTAGAGACTATAGCAATGACAGAGAAACAACAGGAGGGGATACAAGTGTGACACCAGCCTACCTGTGTGGCCTAGAGACTATAGCAATGACAGAGAAACAACAGGAGGGGATACAAGTGGGACACCAGCCTACCTGTGTGGCCTAGAGACTATAGCAATGACAGAGAAACAACAGGAGGGGATACAAGTGGGACACCAGCCTACCTGTGTGGCCTAGAGACTATAGCAATGACAGAGAAACAACAGGAGGGGATACAAGTGGGACACCAGCCTACCTGTGTGGCCTAGAGACTATAGCAATGACAGAGAAACAACAGGAGGGGATACAAGTGGGACATCAGCTTACCTGTAGGGCCTAGAGACTATAGCAATGACAGAGAAACAACAGGAGAGGGTACAAGTGGGACACCAGCCTACCTGTAGGGCCTAGAGACTATAGCAATGACAGAGAAACAACAGGAGAGGGTACAAGTGTGACGCCAGCTTACCTGTATGGCCTAGAGACTACAGCAATGACAGAGACACAACAGGAGAGGGTACAAGTGTGACGCCAGCCTACCTGTATGGCCTAGAGACTACAGCAATGACAGAGAAACAACAGGAGAGGGTACACGTGTGACGCCAGCCTACCTGTATGGCCTAGAGACTACAGCAATGACAGAGGAACAACAAGAGAGGGTACAAGTGTGACGCCAGCCTACCTGTATGGCCTAGAGACTACAGCAATGACAGAGGAACAACAAGAGAGGGTACAAGTGTGACACCAGCCTACCTGTATGGCCTAGAGACTACAGCAATGACAGAGAAACAACAGGAGAGGGTACAAGTGTGACGCCAGCCTACCTGTATGGCCTAGAGACTACAGCAATGACAGAGGAACAACAAGAGAGGGTACAAGTGTGACGCCAGCCTACCTGTATGGCCTAGAGACTACAGCAATGATAGAGGAACAACAGTAGAGGGTACAAGTGTGACGCCAGCCTACCTGTATGGCCTAGAGACTACAGCAATGACGGAGGAACAACAGGAGAGGGTACAAATGTGCGAAAACAACTAGGTCAGGAGAATTGCAAGGGTAAAGAGAATAGATAAGTGAAGTTTGGAAGAGCTGAGGGACGATGTTGGTGTGAAAGACAGTTTCAAGAAGAAGTTGGTGAGAAGTCGGTTGAACTGAGCAGGACATGTGGAACGAATGGGAGAAGAACGGATGGCAAAGAAAGCAGATGTCCGGAGAATGGAGGGAAAAAGAAGACGAGGGCGACCGAGACTGAGGTGGGAGGATTGTGTGAAGAGAGACCCGGAGGGACGGAAAGGGGAATGGAGAAAAAGAGCAAAAGAATGGAGAAGGATGGTAGAGAAAGTATTGCAAGCGCAAGAGGAGGAAGAGAAAGAAAAGAAAATGTCGACCTATCCAAGCCAGCCTCACTCCTGAAGACAGGGAACACGCCATCTGTGTACGCAACTTGCAGGAATAGACATTCATTATTGTGAACGCGTGCCGTGGTTTTACAAATTCTACAAAAATGGATTATATCACAAGTTAGCATGTTTGCATGCAGCTGCTTGGTCGTGCCTTGTGTTTCTTTCCCACGCTTGTTAACATCCCGAGCGTCGGGGAAGACCAAGAAATCTGCATGATCATGCATGCATAGACTGCCGAATGGCCTACAGTCGATCGGCGGCCCTGGTACATTTGGCATCGTACAGAGCAATGAAGAGTGTGTATTTCGCTAAAGAAAACCCATAACATGTCTGACTATTACAGTTGAGATGTGCGGTTTGCGGCGTTCCTCGTCTGACAATGGCTCTATTACCGTAAACACGGGTTGGAGAAAGAAAGCGCCAAAAAAGTAAACGTGCGTGTCAATCACACGAGATTCGGGAGGCAGATGTTTCGAATATATCATGAAGTCGCTTAACAAGGACTGATGGATTTGATAGTGGAAAGAAGGAGAGCTATGAAGGACATAAGCAGATGGTTTATAAAACATTAACTGGAGCAGTCATTTCGACGTTGCATTCTCATGTAGGTGCTTATTGTTCACATGAATATTAAAACACATTTAACATAGGCCTTAATCAGTGTGTGTAAAAATGTAAACGAAAGTTTTTATATATCTTATATAGCGCAGTATGACTGCTCAAAGCGCTTTACACTTTACTCCCTGGCAGACCTGTTCAATCGAACACCATCTCGACTTCTCTTGGAAGCATTCAGCCACGTTGCAATTAATGCAGAATATTCGTACACAAATATCCACCACTGTCTATAGCCAGGTATTCATTCATACCGCTGAGTGAACTGAAGCAATGTAGAGTAAACGAACTTGCCCAACGTTCGACACCGCCGCACAGGAGTCGAAAGTCCGTAGCTCTCACTGCTGGTCTATTGCTCTCCATTTATATTGCGCTGTGTGTGTGTGTGTGTGTGTGTGTGTGTGTGTGTGTGTGTGTGTGTGTGTGTGTGTGTGTGTGTGTGTGTGTGTGTGTGTGTGTGTGTGTGTGCTTGTGCGTACGTGCGGTTGTGTATGTGTGTCAACATGTGTGCGTGGCACTATGTGCGTTATTGTGTGTGTATGCGCGTGTGCGCATGTGCGCGTGTGCGCGTGTGTTATTTTCGCAGTTATTACTGTTAATGTTGATCTTTCGTCGTTGCCAGGGTTATCATTGTCTGCGTCTTTGTCAATGCACCACGGCTGTTGTTGTCATCGTTTTCAGCGTCATGGTTGCGGGTTGCCACTGTCGTCGGTGTCACCGAGAAGTGACAACCGTCACCTGAGACACTCTCCTTCTACCTTCACTTCCTCCGGGGGACATACGTCTCGATCACCCCGTTGGGTTGTGTTTACCGTCATCTTGTCAACGAATCCCTCTTCGGAGCAACAAAGCAATAAAGCGTTACACCCGTCTCAAGATCGCACACGATTTGTCACCCAACGGCGTGTTTAACCAGAAAGCAATTTGCGGTCGACATTGAATAGTTTAAATAGTATCGTCGCCAAACTATTGCCTCCAACAAAAGATACGTAATTTATATATATAGCTACTACCATGTGGCAATCAAAGTTAACAGAACTAAACACATTGACGTACCGTTACTCATTCGAGTACGTCCGCTTGAAGAGAACGCGGGGTTCTTTCTTCGGTTTTTTTATTTTAAAGCAAGCTGTTCATATTGCCCTATTAATTACAAAGTCATCCACGACAAAACGTTCAGCGTAGTCGTTCATACCGCTGTGTGAAATGAAGCAATGTCGAGTAAACGAACGCACCCAAGGTACGACACCGCCGCACAAGAGTCGAGTGTCCGGATTTCACTATCCGCGGAAATAAGGACACACAGTCTGTGGCGCGGAAACGAAATTCCTATTGGGGGGCTACAAGAGCTTCAGCACCACTGACACATTTTCGCCGCCGCATATCTTCACTTCTCCCTTCACCTTGTGTGGCTGTCTCGGTTGGCTCGACTGTGACATCGAAAGATGGGGGGGTCGACAAAATAAACATTAAGCGTCTCATAGAATTAACATTTCCACCCGCCATTGACGCTCGCCACATTTAATAGGGGGCAGAACCATATGTCTGCCCCACCCCAGAGAAATTCCAGGGGCAGCTGCCACCCTACTCCCTGTTCCCGCGCCTGTGCATACAGTTTATTTACAGGCTCTAATTTTCAATAATTTCAGAAGATCCAGATACCTGCTAGAACTTAAACACCCAAGCAGACGTTTCGTCCGAACAGCAAGGTGATTTGGTTAGGGAGAATTCCACCAAACCGCAGTTGTTGTTACAATACTTTCACACAATTTTTCTAATATCTATATATAATCATCATCTTTGATTTGCACATCATATTCAATACGTTGCTGCCCAATATTTGTTGATATATGATCCAACAAAAAACATAAATGTAATTACACAAGAAAAAGAACAAACGTAACAACGACTCAAGGTTGATTCGAACCGTGGATTTTCGGTAAAAAATATATGACAATGGTAGAGACCATAATTTGATATGTGTTGGTTAAACGATATTTACAAATAGCCCACGATTCAAATAGAAAGAAACTACTGTGACATAATACAATTGTGACAGAGTGTTATCTCGATAGACCCTACTCGGGTCAACTTCACGTCCGCCGCGTCCACTACCCACTCCACGTGCCCATTGTTCCACGCTCGTGAAACACGTTTGTTCTGTCTGTGACGTCATTAACGTCTTGATATTTTTTCTGTTAAATTTTTATATATATTCGAGTTAAGTTAATTTAGGAATGGGCATAGAAATCTCGTCCCACGTAAACACTGATATATATTAGAAAAACGTCCTTGTGTCGTCCGCATCGTCGTCGTTAACATGTATGACAAGCATCGATCTCCAAGCAGAGGCTCGAACATACACACGCACGCACGCATATTCATCGTTCATATGCACACATGCACGCACGCACGCACGCACGCACGCACACACACTCACTCACCCCCACCCCCACACACACACATATGCACCCCCCCCCCCCCACACACACACACTCACCCACCCACACACACGCACACACACAAACGCACCCCCCACACACACTCACCCCCCCACACACACATTTGCTCCCCCCCCCCCACACACACACACTCACCCCACCCACACACACACTCACCCCCCCCCCCCATACACACACACACACTCACCCCCCCCCCCCCCCCACACACACACACGAGGGCGACCGAGATTGAGGTGGGAGTATTGCGTGAAGAGAGACTTGGAGGGATGGAAAGGGGAATGGAGAAACAGAGCACAAGACCGAGGAGAATGGAGAAGGGTGGTAGAGAAAGTATTGCAAGCGCAAGAGGAGGAAGAGAAAGAAAAGAAAATGTCGACGTACCCAAGCCAGCCTCACCCCTGAAGACAGGGAACGACGAGGGAAACAACAAGTCACCTGACAGCAAGATTGTGATTTACGGCGGCCATGTTGGATGTATGCTAATTTTACATATTTGCCATGCAGGGATTTCTTAGCACTTTCAATGTGGTGTTGTGGGGACCTCATGGAAAATCATACTGTCAAAGAAAATTATGTTGCCATTTGTTCCAAGTGAAACCTTAGTTTGCCTGGACTGTGTATAACCAGCAATTAAACCAGCTCCACTCCTACTGGTAATCTTGAACCTCCTCCAGCCTGCTATATTAATCGATATGCTTAGGTATTTAATCGAATTTAATACTTTCTTTTGATTACAGTGTCGTAATTTACCTATATATAATATGCCATCTGTGTACGCAACTTGCAGGGATGGACATAGTCCCCACCTTCATTACTGTTAACGCGTGCCCTGGTTTTACAAATTCTACGAAAATGCATTATATCACAAGTTAGCATGTTTGTATGCAGCTGCTTGGTCGTGCCTATAGTGTTTCTTTCCCACGCTTGTTAACATCCCGAGCGCTGGGTAAGACCCAGAAATCTGCATGATCATGCATGCATTGACTGCCAAATGGCCTACAGTCGATCGGCGGCCTTGGTACATATGGCGTCGTACAGAGCAATGAAGAGTGTGTATATCGCTAAAGAAAACCCATAACATGTCTGACTATCAAAGTTGAGATGTACGGTTTGCGTCTGACAATGGCTCTATTACCGTAAACACGGGTTGAAGAAAGAAAGCGCCAAAAAGTAAACGTGCGTGTCAATCACATGATATACGGGAGGCTGGTGTTTCGAGTATACCGTGAAGTCGCTTTACAAGGACTAATGGATTTGATAGTGGAAAGAAGGAGAGCTGTGAAGGATATAAGCAGATGGTTTGTAAAACATTAACTGGAGCAGTCATTTCGACGTTGCATTCTCGTGTATGTGCTTATTGTTCATATGGATGTTAAAACACATTTAATATAGGCCCTAAACAATGTGTGTGAAAAAGCTAAACGTAAGTTTTTATATATCTTATATAGCGCAGTATCCTGTCCTCTGGACTGCTCAAAGCGCTTTACACTTTACTCCCTGGCAGACCTGTTCAATCGAACACCATCTCGACTTCTCTGGGAAGCATTCAGCCCCGCTACAATTAATGCAGACTATTCTACAAATATCTACCACTGTCTATAGGTGTTCATTCATACAAGTGAGTGAACTGAAGCAATGTAGAATAAACAAACTTGCCCAACGTTCGACACCGCCGCATAGGATTCGAATCCGTGTTCTTTCAGTCGAGGGTCCGGAGATCTTACCGCTGCGCTACTGCGTTGTGTGTGTGTGTGTGTGTGTGTGTGTGTGTGTGTGTGTGTGTGTGTGTGTGTGTGTGTGTGTGTGTGTGTGTGTGTGTGTGTGTGTGTGTGTGTGTGTGTGTGTGTTCGTTTGTGTGTGTGTGTTTGTGTGTGTGTGTTTTGTGTGTGTGTGTGTGTGTGTGTGTGTGTGTGTGTGTGTGTGTGTGTGTGTGTGTGTGTGTGTGTGTGTGTGTG